>PVLD010000126.1:0-300560 GCA_004027595.1 Dinomys branickii | reverse complement strand
TAGGCAGTGCAATGTTGAATATAGAAAAGAGAAAGCACTTGGTGTTTTAAGTATTTCATGACACTACCTGCTAGCTGTAGGTTTTTCAGAAATTCTTTTGCTAGTCTTTGATTGCTCGTATAGAATACACAGAAAACATGGTTTAACTAAAGAAAATTTTCTCACCATTCTTTTGGTTAGAAAATCTAAGATCAAAGATCAAGGTACTTTTAGGGTTGGTGTCTGGTGAGGCCTTTCTTCCTGGCAGGCAGAAAATCACCTTCTCAGTGTATCCAAACATGTCCTTTTACATGTTGGTAAGAAGAGGTCTGTAGTGTCTCTTTCTTTCCTTATGAGTATACTGGTTCTGTTGATTTGAGCCTTACTCTATGATCTCATTCAACCTTAATTATCTACTTACCATCCCCTCTCTTAAATAAAGTCAGATTGGGAGTTAGTGAAGAAACATGAAAGTTGGAGAGACAATATTCAGTCCATAACATGGTCTAATTTCTTAAACTATGTTTTATGTCTGTGTGTCAAATTTTGTGAACCACTTTTTGGCATCTCTTGAGATGATCATATGTTTTTTCTTTTCTTTCAAGAATTACAAATTCTGTTTTCTGACTGTTATACCCACCTTGCATCTACTTGATCAGGTTTTAGTGTGCACTTAAAAAACCATGTGTGTGTATGTGTGTGTGTGTGTGTGTGTGTGTGTGTGTATTTATATATAATTTATTTGCTTTACATATTGGTGAATTAAGTTCACTAAATTTTTGTTAGTGATTTATTTTCATATCTGTAATCCCAAGAGACATTGATCTATAGTTTTTCTTGTAATATTTTGGTAATGGTTCGGTACAAACTTGATTTTCTCATAAGTTGGAAAAGATTTTTTTCTTCTTTTTTCTGTAAAAGTTTGTGTAAACTTGATACTATTTAAATTAAACCTTTGATAGAATTCTTCAGTGATGCTATAGTGCTATTTTTGCTTGAAAATTTTTTGGAAATACTTTAAACTTGAATTTCATGTCTTTTTTTTATAAGGGTTTCATTATTATTCCTTAACATAGAAATTTAACAAAGGCTATTTAAGAGTTTCTTTCTTCTGGTGAGAATTTTTAATGATACAAATTTTTTCCTTAGTATTTTTAGTTGTCTGAGAAATATTTCTTTTAATTAGTAAAAGGTATTTTTATTGGTCTTAGATTTCTAAATTGGTGGATTTATTGTTTTATACCATTGTCTGTGTATAGCATAGTTTCTGAAGAGAGGTGGGCTATCATTCTCTTCTTATTTCTATTGTAAATGTTATCTTTTGCCTATAGTTGCTCTTACTATATGACTCTGGAGTCTTTTCTGAACATCTGAGGTGTTCAGTGTTTTTCCATTCTAAATATGTCTCCCAAAGTACTGTTTTCCAATAAGTTTTTTCACTACTCTTAGGTGATTCTACTCACACATAGACATATAAATATAATTAATGGTTGAAATGGACCTCCAGGCATGTTTTTAAAGATATCACTTACTTGTGCAACTTTTTCTCATTACTATTGTTTCCCATGAATTCTAGTTTTCTTGGTCTCCACACATAATGAGTTCTATGTCTTCACTTCACAGAGACACATAATCCTGGTTTAGCCTCTCCTTTCACATACTATCACTCTAAAACTGAATCCAGGCACAAAACTGGGGTCATTAAAAGGATTCATCTTTCTTAACTCTAATACAGTGTTACCTGTTTATTGTTTGAAAATGCTTGTTATGTAATTTTCTTGTTTACTTATTCTTTAAGGTAGAAATATAAGTCTTCTAGCCTTTGTTTCAATTTTATTAAAGTAGAAATTTATAATTTGTTATGAACAAAGTTGTCTAATGTCAAAAATAAGCTTGAACTTCAACAGTGTGCTGATGTCTTATGCTTTCATCATCTGTAGATAGTTCATTCTAAATATCTACATTATTCATTTAATTATTGTTTACATTAATCATCTACTTTAATAAATATCAATATTTTAACTATAGTTTTATAATTATACAATTGACACTGTTCTAATTTCATGCACATTTCAAATATTCCTTAGAAAGACATCTTTAAAAAAATATTGACAAGAGCAGCTGGAACCCAAATCATGTCTTTGGATTCTGAAACCCCTTGCAGAGGTAGAATGAAAGAGATGTTTCATATTATCAACATTGTAGCTTCTTAGTTCTTGCTTTTAATGAATAAGTTCAGTTTTTAAATTTTTAAAATTTTTAAAAAATTTTTTATTTTAAAAAGAAAAAATAAAAGAAGTTTTAAAACAAGATAATAGGAGGATAATAATGGTTAATACATTGCATATTGTTATCTTAAATTAGTTACTCAGAGTACAATAAAAAAAGCATTTAATTGTCCAAACAATATTAGCACAAACCTTTCTTTTTAGCGAACTAAGAGAAGTTAGTAGTATAACTATCTTAACAATCTTGTATATATTTTTTTGCTTTTCCCTTCCTTGTTATCCTATTGAACATGAATATAAGTTCAATTTAAAGATGTTTTTATCATCTTGTGCTTGCTTAAAGTTTTTGCCATTATGTTTTGCTAGGTTTGAAACTTAACTCTATTTGCAAAATCCACTCACAAAAAGCATATGAAATTATACCTTATTAAATATCTAGATCTGGAGGTATTGCAGTTTAGTAATACAAATAGCTTTTATGAAATATGAAACATTCTCTGTTTTTCACAGTCCTTTTTCCCCTAACATCTGATTTTGATTTTAGTATTTTCTTTACTATCCAACCATGCAACTGAATTTGATTATTAACTTTATAAGTCTTTTGGTAGAGTTTTTGGGGTCTTCTATGTAGAGTATGATGGCTTCTGTGAATAATGATAGTTTCACATCTTCCTTTCCTTTTTTTTTTTTGTGGTACTGGGGATCGAACTCAGGACCCTGCGCTTGCTAGACAAGTGCTTATTCCACTGAGCTATATTCCCAGCCCCTCCTTTCCTATCTTTATTCCTTTTATTTCTCTCTTTTATCTATTTGCTCTGGCTTGTGTTTCCAGAACTATGTTGAATAGGAGTGGTGACAGCAGACATCCTTATCTTGTTCCTGATTTTAGAGTGAAACCTTTCAGGCTTTATCTATTTAGTATGATGTTGGATGTTGGTTTGTCATAGATGACTTTTATCAGAGTGAGGTAAAGACCATATATTCTTATTTTCTGTAGGGTATTTATGATGAATGAGTGTTGAACTTTATAAAAAGTTTTTTCTGCATCTATTGTGATGATCATGTAATTTTTGTCTTTGGTTCTTTTGATATGATGTATTACATTCATTGATTTGTGTATGTTGAACCATCCCTGCATTCCTTGGATGGATTCCACTTGGTCATGATATATAATCTTCTTGATGGTTTGCTAGTATCTTATTTTATTTTATTTTTGTTTGCTAGTATTTTATTGAGAATTTTCGCATTTACATTCATGAGGGATATTGGCTTGTAGTTCTCTTTTTTGGTTGTGTATTGTCTGGTTTTTGCATCAGGATAATACTGGCCTCAAGGAATGAGTTAGGGAGAATTCCTTCCTTTTCAATTTCATTAAAGAGTTTGAGAATTGGTGTTACATCTTCTTTAAATTTCTTGTAGAATTCAGCTCTGAACCCATCAGGACCTGGAGCTTTTTCTTTGTTGTTAAGTTTTTTATTAAATTTTCAATTTTGTTGGCTGATACTGACTTACTCAGGATTTTTATATCTTCTCAATTCAGCTTTGTAAGTCATATATGTCTAGGAATCTGCCCATTTCCTCTGTACTTTGTATCCTATAAGAGTAAAGATTTTCAAAGTAGGTATTTGTGATCTTCTGAATTCCTACAGTGTCTAGTGATTTCATCCTTTTCATTCCTTCCTGCATGAATTTGAGTTTTCTCTTTCCCATTTTTGATAAGGTTGGCTAAGGGTTCATCAATTTTATTTGTTCTTTCAAAGAAGCAACTCTTTAATTTATTAATTCTTTGCATTGTTTTTTAATGTGCACTGCATTAATTTCTGCTCTCATGTTTCTAATTTGCTTCCTTCTTTGGTCTTTGGGATTGACTTGCTCTGCCTTTTCTAGAAGTTTGAGGTGTGGTATAAGATTGTTTATTTCTGTTTACTCTGTATTCCTGATGTTGGAATTCACTGCTACAAATTTTCCTGTGAGGAGAGCTTTCACTGCATCCTACAGGTTCCTGTAAGTTGTATCTGCATTGTTGTTTAATTGCACATGCGTTTAATTTCTTCTTTAATTTTATCTGTGACCCATTGGTTGTTCACATGAGTGTTATTTGATTTCAATGTATTTATGGGGTTTTTGCAATTCCTTTTGTCATTAATTTCCAATTTCATTGCATTACGGTCTGATAGTATACATGGGATAATTTCAATTCCTTTTCATTTATATAAGCATGTTCTATGTACTAGTATATGGTCTATTTTAGAAAACATCTCATGTGCAGCTGAGAAGAATGTATATTTTGATGTTGTTGGGTAGAACATTCTGTAAAGGTCTACTAAGTCCATTTGTTCACAAGTTTGGTTTAGTTATGTTATTTCTTTGCTGATTATTTGTCTAACTGATCTATCTCTTTGTGATAATGGGGTGTTAAAGTCTCCTGTTATGATTGTGCTACTGCTTATTTTATTTTTCACTTCTGTTAAACTTTGTGTTATATAATTGAATGCTCCTGTATTTGGTGTATAGATATTTATGATTGTTATCTCTTCCTCTTGAAATTTTTTCCCTAACAAGCACATAGTGACCTTCTTTATCTCTTTTGATAGTTCTTATTTTGAAGTTCACATTGTCTGCAAACAGAATAGCTACCTATGCTTTTTTCTGGGTTCCTATTGCATTGAGTATTGTTTTCTGTCCTTTATTTTTCAGTCTATGAATTTTCTTTTGTGTTAAATGTGTTTCTTGTATACAGCATATTTTTGGCTTTTATGTTTTGATCCACTCTGCCAGTCTGCTTCTTGTGATTGGTGAGTTTAGACCATTTACACTGATTGTTATTACTGATATGTACTGACTTACCTTTGTCATGTTACTTTCCTGCTGTTGCTGTCCCCTTTTTCCCCTGTTTAATTGCTTGCTCTGTTTGGTGGTTCTTTTCTCTTGTTGTTCTTGAAATTGTGCTCATATTTATCTCTTTCTAGAATTTCTTTTCATACTCTTTGTAGGATTAGTTTGGTGCTAATAAATTTTTCAGTAGGTCTTTATTGTGGAAATATTTTTTTCTCCATTAATTTTGAAAGATAGTTTTGTAAGGTATGTCTGTCTGGGTTGCAAATTGTTTTCTTTCAGGACCTGAAATACTGCATTCCTAGCTCTTCTTAACTTGATGGTTTGTGTTGAGAAATCTGCTGTCATTCTGATGGCCTTTCCTTTATAGGTGATCTATTTCTTTTCTCTCACAGCTTTTAGTGTTCTGTTCTTTTGCTGAGTTTCTGGGATCTTGATCACTATATATCTAGGTATAGATTTATTTTGGTTGTGGCTAACTGGAGTTCTATGTGCCTCACTTTCATGTACATCCAAGTCTTTTTCCACGCTTGGGAAGCTTTCTGCTATTATTTCTGCAAATAGTCTTTTTTTTTTTTTTTGTCACTTGTGTTGACTTCTGCTGTTTCGTTGACACCTATTAATCTTACATTGTTTTTCTTTGTTGTGTAGCTGTTGAATTGTTATTTCCAGGTTCCTTAATTTTAAGGGATCCTTTCAGGATCATTTGCTGCAATGCTGTTCTCAAGGTCTGATAATGTATCTTCAGCTTCGTTCTATTGGTTTAGCCATCTCCTAATGGAAATTTTAATTTCCTGGGTCTCTGTTCGAATCTGTTTCATGCCTTCTCATTCTTTCCTATATTGTTCATTTAAGGTTTCTGTCATTTTTCTATGCTCCTCTGTTTTCCTATCTAGTCTTCTTTAGATGTGTTCAGCAATTCTTTCATTATTATTGTTATTTCTTTTTGTACCTGAGTGGTTATTTCTGATGTTATGTCTTCTATGGCCTGATGGAATTCTTTCTTTACTTCAATTGCTATCATTTCAGAAATTCCAGGTGTATAACATCCAAACCCTTCAGTGTCAATGTCTCCTGGACTTCTTTTGGGTGGTATGAAGGTCTGAAATTGCATTTTTCTCCTTCATTTTGTCACTTTTGAGAATCTATAGCTCAGCCTCACTCCTGCCATGATGTGCCAAGGACGTGAAGGTCCCTGGTGCTCAGTGCAGCTCCTGCTGTGGGGTACAGGGCTGGGTGCAGTCGCTCAAGCTCCCAAATCTGTGTGGGTATCAGGATGGTCCCCACACTGGTAGGGGAAAGGCGAGGATGACTCATGAAGGTTCCCAAAGCTGTCCAGGACTCAGCCTGGCTCGTGAGGTGGGGGATGGGTGTGGTCACCAAAGCTGTCGGGGGCCCAGCATGGTTCCCATGCCAGTTGGGGAAGGTTGAAGAATCCAGCTATATATCATTGATTCTGTTTCAAAGTTGAGCTTTTATTTTTCTATGGTTGGGTATTTGCTTTTATTACTGGGTATCTTTTCCTTCAGATTTTATAAATATTCTTAAATTTTTCTTTTATCATATGTATTAAACATGTTTATTATCAATCTGTAGATAGAATAAAGACAGTTTTAAAAATAGCACTATTGCAGGGGATATAGCTCAGTGCCATAGTGCCTTCCTGGCAAATGCTAGGTCCTGAGTTTTATTCCAGGTACTAAAAAAAAAAAAAAAGAAAAGAAAATATTGCTTTTTATTCAATATTTTTAGGCAAGCATGCTGCCACTGGGCTACATACTAAGCCTTTTCAATATTCTTAATGTACTTTGTGCTCTCAAAAGAGAAATTTGTATGTCACCATTAGTACAATACTATACTAAGTACCCAAAGCTAGTCAAAGGAAGTATTGACCTACCATCTGTAATGTCTCATTAACATCACAGAATATTCCCATGTGAAGTTACTTATAAAAAATATGCAGATTGCAGATATGCCAAATTTAATGTCCTTGACAGATTTTAGAAATGAAAATAACATTCTAAGTGAGCAATCATGTGAAACAGTATTAAGTAGGAAGATTTGTTGATGTGAGTTTGGAGTAAATTTTAAATGAGAGAGAAACAATTCTTCATAAAAGCCTTTCATGTGGGAAGAATGGATGTATATAAGAGATGTGAACACAGTATATGCAAATGTAACCCTTTTCTGTTGGGCTTATACTCATTATTCTTTTAAAACTCTTTGCTTAAAAACCTAGTGTTTTAATAAAATCCTGTTTCAAATTCTTTGCCACATATTAGCACTGGTTATATGGCCTTGAGCAAGCTTTTTTCTCATTTTACAAACAAAACCAAGATTACTAACCTTCAGAATAAAATAAAATAGTGCTTCTAAAGTGTTTTACAGTGGATCTAGGCAAACAGTAATTTATTTACATTATACCTCTTAGTATGTGGTCATTATAAATAGTGCATAGGACATTCTATAGTGCTTATTTTCTCTCTAGTAGCCTATAAATATGTGAAGGGGCAGGTTTTATATTAAGCACTTTGTAGATAAATAGGTGTGTGTGACACATGTTTACAGAATGAGTAATTAGCCAAAACAGAGAAACTTTTTGGAAGAGTGTCAGGTTTAAATCAGGAAAATGACAATATGAATAAAATCTTAAATACTGAGTAGAATTTAAGTTGGATGCACTTGGATTGAATAATAGAATTTTATTTGGGGACAGCACTCAGAGCTGTGGATTCACGTTATTTTAGAATTTGGAAACTGTCTCAATAAAATGTTGAAAGAGTTCAAGTCCAGCCTAGATAACAGAGGAAAGCCCTGTCTAAGCGGTGTAACTCATCTTATATTTGCAGCACTTTGATTCTACCTGACAATTTTGTTACTAACCGTGAGCTGTTTTGGGAAAGGCTCCAGAACTTTTAGGATTTGACTAGATTGCATAACTCTTTTCTAACAGTTGCCTTAGGAAAACTACTTCATCGAATATATATCTCAGTTGAATTCATTCACATTAGCTGGGAAGGCTCTCTGTGATTACTCATTGAACAAAAGTAATTAAAATTAACCTATAGACTTGTCAAAATTTTTTATTGTTATAACATCTTTGATTATAGGTATATACAGATTTAGCAATAAACACATGGTACAGAATATTGCTTTTGCTAAATTTCTGTTATTTTTTTCACTCTATGAATGTTAGGAGACAGTCATAAGATAGGTTTTTATATTTATGGGAACAGAATTTAAATTTAAGTCATTTCCATAAATGATATTATATATCCAAAGAACAGTGATTTTTTTTGAAATTTGAAAAAACCATGGCATTTGAAAAAGAAACAGATTTGAAAATCTAATATATTAGTGTATGTACTGCAAATTTTAAATTATCAAAATTTTAAAACATTTCAAAACATCTAGGAATTGTGTAACATTCTCTTGATATAAAATATTTTGAAATTAATTTTTAATTGAAAGACATTTCTCTAGTAAATATATTTTCAATATAGATTTTGACATGAAGATTTCTTTTTATTCTGTATGTTCTTAGACAAAATAAAGTTTCATACTCCGAAATTTATATAAGTCTTTTTTTATTTTGGATGTTGCTACATTTTTTCTACTGGTTGTTAAATGTTACAGGAGGGACTACTTGTTTGTGGCAGTGAAATTTTTCTTTGCCAAGAGAATTATGTATTTTCATTTATAATTGTAGCACCTTCAAAATAATTATTGTAGTAATTCATCTCACACTTTGAAATTATATTTCTTTGGTTTATTTTATTTGTGCAGTGCTGCTGATAAAATCCACGGTTTTTGCATCCGAAGAAGCTGCACTACCAACCCATTGACTGTTCGGTTTAATTCAAAATGGAGTTGACAGAAATGTTACAGTCTGGCATGGCGGCACATGTTTCCAATCACAGCACAGCGGAAGGCCGCGGCAGGGAAACTATGAGTTCAACTGCCCAAATTAGTGAAACCCTATCCCAGAATAAAAAGGTTTTGGAATTTGGCTCAGCTCCAAGACGCTATGTTCAATTACTAGTACCACAAATTTTCTGGTAAGGTAATATAAGATGGCAAGTGTTTCTGTCTTTAATAGTCACTTTTTAAAATATTATATCCGAAGACAATTTAGATGAGGTAGTAGCTAGTGAAAAGCTGATTTTGTATTTGGGTAGTTTTGAGAAGTTTTAAATACAATTTGTTTTTTTAATTTTTTGAGAGAAGGCATTTGCTTTGATTATTAAAGTAACATCAGTTGTTACGTGGCATCAAGTTAAATAAAATCCCTTAAAAGATGATATACATGGTATAATCAATTATTGTTCTATTAACTTTGTCATGTCTGTATTTCTTTTAAAACTCTCTAGTGTATTGTACCTTTGTCACCCACTGATTTCCTCCTAAAGCCAGAGTGTCATTTGTAACAATTAAGAGAGAGGAGGTCTTCACTCAGAAGGCCCAGGAGCTGCTAACATCGGGGTTCGCATTTGGGCCTTCCCTGTGTGGGTCTTGGGCCACCAGAGTTACTAGGGCAGGGAGTTCATGAACTGCTGTCACTGCGGTGTGTGTCTGGGCTTTACTTGTAGCCTGACCTTC
Source organism: Dinomys branickii (assembly GCA_004027595.1). Classification (NCBI taxonomy): domain Eukaryota; kingdom Metazoa; phylum Chordata; class Mammalia; order Rodentia; family Dinomyidae; genus Dinomys; species Dinomys branickii. The sequence goes on along the minus strand of PVLD010000126.1, from coordinate 290,919 downwards.
TGGAGGTCACAGACACAGGCGGTCCCTGATCTCTGACAGCGCAGCACACATAAGGCTCCTCTGCACTCCCTGAGCGGCCTGGAGACACTGTATCAGGTGCTTCACAAACTGCTCACCTTGCAGTACATGTCTGGGTTCTGCCTATGCCCTGAACTGCCTGGGGTCACAGGACGACTTTTCCGTGATTGTGCCACCAGTGCAGCCTGCTTCTAAGTTATGCGCGTGCCCTGAGCTGCAAGGGGACACTGGATCAGACAGTCTGCCATCAACTGACGTCGCAGTTCGCATCTCAGACCTGGGAGAACTGGGTACACTTCACCATCTACTGGAAGACCCCAGACTAAGCGCATCTCAGCGGACACTGGGGGGCAGGCCTGACCACCAGGAAAACTAGGGCCACTGGCAACATTTGCTGAGTTGCCAGAGAAGAGGGAGACTGAGTGTTCTGCCTCCGGCATCAAACATGACAAGGCAAAGGACTAAAACGCAGTCTGAGAACTCCATCCCACGCAGAACAAGTGCAGGAGACATTGACATAAGAGAACTTGGTAAACACACACCTGAAATTGCTGAAATGATTGCAATGGAAGTAAAGAAACTCCATCAGGCCATAGAAGAGATCAGATCAGAAATAATCTCTCAGGCATAAAATTAAATGACAATAATAATTAAAGAATTGCTCAGCACATCTAGAGAAGAAATACATAAAAAAAATAGATGAACATAGGCAACAGATGGAAACGCTACATGAGCAATATAGGAATGAATTAGAATGCATGAAACAGACTCAAAGAGATTTCCAGGAAATCAAAACTTCCATTGAAAGCATTCACATCCACCACTTGCCTTGTCACTCTCTTTGCCATTGGTGACATTTGTCTGGTGTAGTGCAGGGCATGCCTTTTTTGTCAGTAGATAGCATTTGTGGGAAAACCCTAAATCTTGACCCTGGCCTTAGTCATATTTGGTGCCTCCAGTCCTAGCTCTGCTGCTTATTAGCTGTATGATATTGAACATGCTGGGTAACCTCTCTGTGACCAATATACTTCTCTTTGTACAGTGAGTAATAATAATATTTATATTAAATATGGTAAAATAAACGTGTAACTGTTGACATATTGCCAGGCATATAATAATGTTTATACATTATTATTTTCGATTAACTCTATTATTTGTGGGAATGTGATAGTGATAATAGAAACTAATAATTTTTTCTGTGGGAAAGAATGTAATAGAAGTCTTAGTAAGTTAATATTTAAAGTAACTGCATAATGCTTATGAATTGCATTTTATAACACTAAAATTTTTATTGATGATTTACTGCTGAATAACTAAGAAATGTATTGCAATTGCTAACATTCCCTGTTGTAAATGTGGAGTGTTTTGTGCTCCATTACATGATGCAAGGTGAGAAAATAGAAATCAGAACATATAAATCATCATGATGACTTTTCACAGTTATGTTTTACTCTACTTTCTGTTGTGGTGACATATTTCTAGGAAAAAGTTAAGAAAACTGGGGCATATGAATAATAGATAATGACCTTTTATGCTTTAAATTAATTCAGATTTTTATCACCAATATATGAGCTGTGCATTATTTTGTAAAAGATATCACAATTACCAAGGAAATTTAATGAGAAAAAGCTTTGCATAGTTCATAATTTGTAAAGAATCCACTAAATGAGGCAAAAAATTTACCTGGATAATATAAAACAGTAGACAATGAAAAATTCTTCACATTTTCTTGAAGTTATATTGAAATGTAATTATGTTTGACATTCTCAAATTTCAGGATATATCTGTAAAAATTCTACCTTTCTGTCTACAGTTCAGGGCTATTTCATATTGAAAATAAGGTATCACTTCTCACACTGATGAACTAGATCAGGAGTTGGAAAATTATGGCCCCCACAGCCAAATTTAGTATGCTAGCTGTATTTATAGATAGTTTTATTAGAACACAACCATGTTTATTTATTTACATATTGTTTATCACTATTTTATATGCCAGAGCTAACTGAACCCTTACAATAAACACCTATAGTTACAGATGACCAAAATATTTACTATGTGAAGCTTTACAGAAAGGCTTTCCATTCCGAATAGACAAATCAAAATTCACACATGAGGAATTACACTACTCCATGTTTTAATTTACTTTGTAATATTCCACTCCTGTAGATTTTACAGTTTGCATAGTGCTGGTTAAAAATTGTTTAGAGTTTCATGTGTTTTAATCTTTTGTACTTCACTTAAATTGTAAGTTCCCAAAGTGTGTGTAACACTGAAAAACTGTCCTTCTTATATAAAATATGGACTATTATAAAGATAAAATACAGGACATAGGGCTTAAGTATTAAACAACTTAGTCATCTCTTCCATGGTGATAGTATTTTGTGAAAGTCTGAACAAATTTGTTCATTTATTGAAGCATAACACTGGTTTTCATAATTCTGAGCTGAGAACATAAAATTACAAGTATGAAATAGCATTAAAAATAAACAAGCTATAAAGAGCACTACCTGCTTTGCTTTCAAAGGAAACAGGGAGAATCATCTTTTGCAGGTGGGAAGGAGGCCAAGAGCTGGGGTTCGGGAGAGGAGGGAAGAGAGGGGTGGTAAAAAGAATTGAGATGTGTCATGATGTGTATGTACCACCTCCCTGCCATGAATGTAACACCTCTACTGAGAAAGTACACTAATAATAAAAGGGAAGAGAGAAAACATTTTGATGTTTGAGTATCTCTGTCCCAATTTATTTGAATCCCACGTGGTGTGCTTTTTTCCTCAGTACTCTTAATAATTTTCAACACATTTTCTTTTCCCTATTTTAATCATAATTCCCATCGATCTATCCACAGTTTTTGGATTCTTTTTGTTATCTTTTAGCTTGTGACCCAGAATTGAGATCAGCACTCATAAAGAACTCTCATCAGAAGAACAGTGGGCTTAGCTTTCTAGTTATGCAATCTTGTGAAGAGGCACTGTGTATTATCATTCCAATCAGCAAATAAAATCTATGTGACGGCCACCTCCCTAAACCCTGCTTTATATTTTTAAAAGTAAATTTGAATAAATATTGAGGCTAGATTTTACCAGGACCAGAATTCATTGATTAGTTCTTTGTTCTTTTTTTAAGAATTGGAGAATCTCATGCAGTGTATTTACTAGTAAGTATAATTTTCTTGTTCTGAAGAGATGATGTTGATTGTTTAAAAATCAGAAATGAAACAAGAACCCTCACAGTAAGATGATTTCTTTGCTTTTTGGCAACTTAATTCTGTTTTGTAACTTTTGAAATATGAATTTTACCAGTGATACCATTAAAATTTATACTTCCTCTAGAGTGTATTGTTAATCATTATTGCTATTCTGGACGTCTAAATTATTTGTCAACATTGTAATACTACATTCCTTAATACTTACAATTGAAATACAGTGTTTCTTAAGGTATCTGATATATTTCTGTGAATGAGATGGGATTGTAAGGTCTTCCTTTCAGAAATACATTTCAAATTTTAAATTCCTGTTACAAATCTAAAACTTTAAAAATTAGATTAATTTTATACTTCTGAAATAAAACACCTGACTTTAATAGTTGTACTTTGATGTCCCAAAAGGTAGAAGTTATTATTAGGGTAGTTTTTATAAAAGTAGAAACAAGGAAATTAATAGATATTTTATTAATGTTTTAGTTCAGTGCACTGGATATTTATTAAGTCTCTACTTTCTGAAAGTTCATTTCTGCTTTCGGAGAAGATACATGTAGAGATGATGTCAAGTTCCTGTCCTTTGGCCAGAAGCATTGAAGTCAGATATGAGCATTTATGATGTTTTATAATATGCAGATCTACTTTTGTGTTGTAAAACTTCTTAACCTTTGTGGAGAGAGAAAGATACCAGAGCTTTCAGTGAAGTTGAGGAAAATATATTTGAATATGTCCAGTTTTGTAGAGTGGGTTTTAGTCTCATTCACTGTAATATCAGAAGCTATGTTGAAGCTAGGGTGAAATAATATCAGAAGCTATGTTAGGGTGAAACTGAGAACTGGATTGCTATCCTGAGGCCCTCTGCATAGTAATATATGATCCAGAAATACAGAGATGATCCTAAACCAAATTCAGCCCATGAGATTTCCAGCTCTTCCAACACCTTATCATTATTGAGAAATTGATTATAAGTTATTTAGATAGAAAAATAAAGGGAGTATAGAGTTTGCCTAACTTTAGGCAAAACTATAGATAAATGGACTGATAATTCTCCTGAAGTTAATCACTAAGTATGCTTAATTATATTCTAACCAACACTGTACAAGGATTCCCTTTATCCACATCCTCACCAGTATTATTTTAATTGTCTCGATTTTTAATGATGCATTGAACCCAAAGTTATACACATTAATTGAGTTTCGTGTTCTGGTTTGATACATGTGTACATTGCATAATGTTTAAATTAGGTTAATGATATTTATCTCCTCAAATTTAAATTATTTGCTTATTTCTGCAATGAAACAATTATATATAATTGTAAAAAAAGTCTCTTCACTCTCCATTTATTTCTACCATGATGTGATCTTCTTTGTTTAGTTCCTCCTAGTAATTTTAAGTTGGTTTGTTTTTTTCATTTTCCTTCAGATGCAGGGATAGGTTTGTTAAAATCTCTGTACTTTTTGATGATATGTTTCTGTGAACTTCTCTCTTAGGAGTGCTTTTGCTGTTTCTTCAGGTTTTGATTTGTTGTCTCCATTATTTTTTGTTTCATTTAATTTCTTTCTTGATTTCTTTGAACCATTGGTCGTTTTACAAACGTAGGTTGCTGTCCCACTGGTTTTCTTCTTGTTGACTTCTAGTTTTTTTGAATTGTGCTCAGAAAAAATATCCCGTATGATTTCATTTTTTAAAACTTTTTTTACACTTGTTTTTTGGCTTAATACAGTGATGACAAACCTTTTAGAGACCAGATACCCACGCTGCAATGTCAAACACTTATTTATCTCAAGTTCCAACACTGCAATTAAACCTGAATACTGAGGTTTTCATTTAGAAAAATATCACTGTTACATGATGTTTGGCTGCGGGGCAACTTGGCTTGTATGAAGACAGAGAAGTCTGTGTGTGCCCAGGGTGGCACATGTGCCATACATTTGCCACTACCCCCCTCCTAGCATCTCTTCTGGAAAATTCCTATGTGATGATAAGAAAATTGTGTATTGAAAAACTATTTGATGGAAAGTTCTATAGATATAAGAATGTTGTTTCTTAGGTTTATTTGCTGCATGATGCAATTTAACTATGTTGTTTGTAGATTTTCTGCTGGATTATTGGTCCATTGCTGAGAGCAGTGTGTTAATATTTCTAATTATTATTGGATTGGAGTCTTTTTCTTTCTTAGATGTATTAATGGTTGCTTTATATATTTTGATATCTGATGGGATACATATATATTTAGAACTTTTTTCTCTTGGTGAATTTAATCTTTCATCATTATATAATGAAAATCCTTCGCTTTTTTATGCTCTTGATTTAAATTTTATTGATTTGTTATAAGTATGATGACTTCTCTCTTTTGGATTCCCTTTCTTTTTTTTTTAGCACAATAACAGTATAATCAAAATTGAATTATAGACAAAGCAACAGGGAATCAACAATGGTTGTTGCATTACATATTGATAACTTCAAAGTGTATGCTCAGGAAAACACATATAGACATATAAGATTGATCAAACAATCAGTCATCAACTATTCCTTACCATAAAGTGACATAAGACAAGAGTGGAACCATGTTAGCTATCCTGCACATATGTACATATATACATACATACACATTTGCCTCTTTCTTCCTTTTCTCCTTTCCCTCATCCCATCTGTTCTTTACTTTTGAACAGATTTCCTTCATGTCTCTTAGTTTATATTCCCACCCTCGGATTCTTACACCAGTGACATAATACGTTGCTTGCACATGTACCTCTGATTTATTTCACTTATGAGTATGGTGTCTAATTGTGACCATTTGCCTACAAAGGTCCCAAATCTGTCCCTCTTTATAGCTGAGTAATATTCCATTATATAAAAATGCCACAGTTTTTTAACCCAGTCCTCTGTGGATGGACATTTGGGTTGCTTCCACAATTTAGCTATTACAAATTGTGCTGCTATAAACATGGGTGCACATATATCGCAGTGATATGATGTTTTCAGATCTTCTGGGAAAATACCCAGAAGGGGAATAGCTGGTATGAATGGAACCTCTAGATGTAGTTTGCTGAGGAATCTCCAAACTGCTTTCCACAGTGGTTTCACCAGTCTGCAATCCGACCAGCAGTGCAGTCCCTATTTCTCCACAGCCTCGCCAACATTTGTTATTGGATGATTTCTTAATACTGGCCAATCTTACTGGGATGAGATGAAATCTTAATGTTGTTTTTATTTGCATTCCTCAAATGACTAAAGATGTAAAACATTTTCTCATATATTTATTTGCCATTTGTATTCCTTTATCTGAGAAGTGTGTATTCATCTCAGATGCCCATTTCTGGATTGGGTCTTTGAATTTGGACAGGTACATGTTTTTTTAATTCTTTGTATGTTCTAGATAGAAGACCTTTGTCGGAGGGAGAGCCAGCTACGATTTTTTCCCGATTTGTGGGTTTTCTTTTGACTTTGCTGGTGATTTCTTTAGATGTGCAAAAACTTTTCAGTAGGATGAGGTCCCAGTTACTGATTCTTTGAAGTGTTTTCCCTTGCAGTTTGATTTTTGTTCATGAAGTCTCTGCCTACTCCTATGTCTTCAAGATTTTTACCTACTTTCTCTTCCAATAGGTTTAGAGTTTCTGTTTTAATATTGAGATCTGTGAACCATTTTGACTTGAGTTTGGTGCATGGTGATAGACTTGGGTCTATTTTTAGTTTTCGGCAAGATGCAAGCCAGTTTTTCCAGCACCATTTATTAAATAGGCCATCTTTTTTCCAGTGAGCTTGTTTGGCCCCTTTGCCAAAGATTAGGTGGCTGGTGTGTTCTTCATTGTGACTGCATCTTCCAGTCTGTTCCATTGATCCTCAGGTCTATTTTTTAGCCAGTACCAGGTTGATTTTATTACAGTAGCTTTGTAGTATAATTTCAGGTCAGGTATTGTGATTCCACCTGACTTGTCCTTGTTGCTCGGGATTGCTTTTGCTATTCTGGGTCTCTTCTGATTCCAGATGAATTTAAGGCATGTTTTCTCTAGATCTGTGGGGTATGTTGATGGTAGTTTAATGGGAATTGCATTGAATCTGTACAACAATTTGGTAGTATGGCCATTTTCACAATGTTGCTTCTTCCTCACCATGAGCAGGGGATATTTTTCCATTGATTGAAATCCTCTTCGATCTCTTTTTTCAGAGTCTGTAGTTTTCACTGAATAAATCTTTCACGTTCTTTGTTAGATTGATTCCTAAATATTTCATTTTCTTCGATGCTATTGTAAAAGGTATGGTTTCCTCAATTTCTCTCTCAGTCTGTTTGTTGTTCGTGTATAGGAATGCTATTGATTTTTGGGTGTTGAGTTTGTATCCAGCTACTCTGCTGAATTTGTCAATTAATTCCAGGAGTTTTCTTGTGGAGTTTTTGGGGTCCTCCACATAAAGTATCATGTCATCTGCAAATATTGATAGTTTAACTTCTTCCTTTCCTATCCTTATTCCTTTTATTTCTCTCTCTTGTCTAATTATTCTGGCTAATGCTTCCAGATCTATGTTGAATAGGAGTGGTGACAGTGGACATCCTTGTCTTGTTCCTGTCTTTAAAGCGAAAGCTTTCAGTGTTTGTCCATTTAGTATGATGTTGTCTGTTGGTTTGTCATAGATGTCTTTGATTAGATTGAGGTAGAGGCCATCTATTCCTATTTTTTTAGGGTTTTTAACATGAATTCATGTTGGACTTTATCGAAAGCTTTTTCTGCATCTATTGAGATGATCATGTGGTTTTTGGCTTTGGCTCTATTGATATGATATATTACATTAATTGATCTGTGAATATTCAACCATCCTTGCATTCTTGGAATAAATCCAACCTGGTCGTGGTGTATAATTTTCCTTATGATTCTCTGTAGTCTATTTGCTAGTGTTTTATTGAGTATCTTTGCATCTATGTTCCTTAAGGAGATTAGCCTATAGTTCTCTTTCTTGGTTGGTTCCTTCTCTGGTTTTGGTATCAGAGGGGTGTTGACATTAAATCTTCTCTGAATGTTTTTTAGAATTCTGCTGTGAATCCATCAGGGCTTGGGCTTTTATTTGTTGGTAAGTTTTTAATGACAGTTTCAATCTCATTAATTGATATTGGGTTGTTCAAGATTTTTGAATCTTCCTGATTCAATTTTGGTAATTCGTACATTTCGAGGAATCTGTCCATTTCTTCTGAATTTTCTATCCTATGGGAGTAAAGATTTTCAAATAGATATTAATGCTCTTTTGATTTTCTGTGGGATCTGTAATGATTTCATCCTTTTCATTCCTTATTGCATGCATTTGAGTTCTTTCCTTTCTTTTTCTGATAAGGTTGGCTATGGGTTTATCAATTTTATTTATTCTTTCAGAAAACCAACCCTTTGATTCACTTATTTTTTGTACAGTTTTGTTTGTTTCAATTCCTTTAATTTGTGCCCTGAGTTTTATAATCTCCTCCCTTCTTTGGGCTTTTGATTTGGCTTGTTGTTCTTTTTCTAAAAGTTTGAGGTGTAGTGTTAGGCTATTTATTTGATCTCTTTCTGTTTTCTTTATATATGAGTTCATTGCTATAAATTTCCCTCTGAAGACTGCTTTTATTGCATCCCACAGATTCCGGTAGGTTGTATTTGCATTTTTGTTTGTTTTGTAGGTATTTTTTAATTTCTTCTTTAACTTCTTGTGTGACCCATTGGTTATTCAGTAGGTTATTTTCTAACTTCCAAGTGTTTATGCGGTTTTTGGAGTTCTCTTTGTCATTAGTTTCCAATTTCAATTCACTGTCGTCAGATAATAGGCATGGGATAATTTCAGTTCTTTTGCATTTAGGTAGATATGTTCTATGAGCTAGAATGTGGTCAGTTTTAGAGAAAGACCCATGTGCAGCTGAAAAAAATGTGTATTCTGATGATGTGGGGTGGAACACTCTGTATACATCTACTAAGTCCATTTGTTCACACGTTTGGTTCAAGACTGTTATTTCTTTGCCAAGATTTTGTCCAGTTGACCTCCCTCTTTGCATCAGAGCGGTATTTAGGTCCCCTATTGCAATAGTGGTATTAATTATTTGATTTTTCATGTCTGTGAAGATTTGATTTGTAAAGTTTGGTGCTCATTATTTGGTGCATAAATATTTAGGATTGTTATCTCTTCCTCTTGCAGCTTTTCCCTAGCTGGGATGTAGGGGCCTTCTTTATCTCTTTTGATTGTTTTTGGTTTGAAGTTTACATTGTCTGCAAACATTATAGCTACCCCTGCTTTTTTCTGGGAACCTGTTGCATGGAGAATTGTTTCCCATCCTTTAACTTTCAGCCTGTGGATTTCCTTTTTAGTAAAATGTGTTTCCTGTATACAGCAGATGGTTGGATTATGTTTCTTAATCCACTCTGCCAGTCTGTTTCTTTTGACTGGTGAATTGAGGCCATTTACATTAATGGTTATAACAGTTATATGTTGGCTTATTCTTGTCATGCTATTTACTTGTTGTTTTCCTACTTTTGTTATCTGTTTACTTGCTTGTTCTGTTTGAGGGTTCCTTTGTATTGTTGTTCTTGAGATTGTAGTCACTTTTTTCTCTGTCTAGAATATCTTTAAGTGCTTTTTGCAATGCTGGTTTGGCACTCATGAAGTTCTTCAGTTGTTATTTGTCATGGAAATATTTTATTTTTTCATTGAATTTGAAGGATAGTTTTACAGGATACATTAGTCTGGGTTGGAAGCTGTTTTGTCTCAGAATCTGTAATATCTAGCTCCATGCCCTTCTTGGTTTCATTGTTTCTGTTGAGAAGTCTGCTGTGATTCTGATGGGCTTTGCTTTATAGGTGATCTATTTCTTTTCTCTAGCAGTTTTAATATTGTGTTCTTTTGCTGGATGTCTGGAATCTTGACTATTATATGTCTGTGTGTGGTTTTATTTGGGTTATGGCTCATTGGGGTTCTATATGCCTCAATTAAGTGTGCTTCAGTATCTTTCACCATGCTTGGGAAATTTTCTGCTATTATTTCAGCAAATATTCTTTTTTATATCATTTGTGTTGTCTCTTGCTATTTCACTGACTCCTATTACCTGGATATTATTTTTTTTGGCCTTATCTTGGCAGCTGTTGGATTGATTTTTCCTGGATCCTTGATGACTTTATGAGATATTTCCTTTCTCACTCACTCGCTGCCATGCTGTCTTCAAGATCTGAAATTCTATCTTCGGCTTCTTTGAAGCGGTTTTGCAAGCTTTCAATGGAAGTTTTCATTTCCTGTCAATCTCTTTCAGCCGTTTCATTCATTGTAATTCATTCCTAAATTGCTCATGTAATGTTTCCATTTGTTTCCTATTTTCTTCTATTCTTTTATCTGTTTCTTCTCTATATGTGCGGAGCATTTCTTCCGTTACTGTTTTCACTTCATTTTTTTGCCTGAGAGATTATTTCTGCTTTAATCTCTTTTATGGCCTGATGGAGTTGTTTCTTTACTTTGGATGCAATCATTTCAGAAATTGCAGGTGTGTGGCTTCCTCATTCTCCTATATCATTGCGTCCAGGACTTGTTCTAGGTGGGGTTGAGCTCTGAGACCGCATTTTGCTCTTCTGTCTTGTCATTTTGGATGTCAGATGAAAAGTATTGAGCTACAAATTACCCGGCAGCTCACCAAGCAAAGGTCCGTTGCAAAGGATGCTCCAATGGCTCCCTCTCTTTGGGAAAATGTCCCTTAAGCTTTCTGCCTAGAGTTCCACTCAGAAGGCTGCTCAGATGCTCCTTTGTGGACCGAGCTCTTCCCTGTTTCAGGGTAGAGTATGCACGCACATGCCTCACCTGCCCAGAGTTCCACACAGGCAGACTGCTCAGATGCTGCTTTGTGGGCCGAGCTCCTTCCTGAACTAGAGTTCCAGGGCTGAGCGTGCATCCACCTCACCTACCCAGAGCTCCACACAGGCACTCAGATGCTGCTCTGTGGGCCGAGCTCCTCCCTGACCCAGAGATCCCAGTTGGAGCGTGCACACACCTCACCTGCCCAGAGTTCCACTCAGGCAGATGGGCGGCCTAGGTGCTGCTTTGTGGTCCGAGCTCCTCCCTACCCAGAGATCCAGGTCAGAGCATGCACACGCCTCATCTGCCCAGAGTTCCACACAGGTAGAGGGGCTGCCTAGATGCTGCTTTTTTTTTCTCGATTCCCTTTCTATGGGCTATTTTCTTCTAGCCTTTTCATTTTCTGTTTGTCTTTAGGGATGAAGTTAAGTTTTTGTAAGCATTGTTTGGTTAGGTCTTGTTTATTGAATCTATTAAGTCATTCCAGCTTTTGATTGGAGCACTTTATACATTCACATTCAAAATACTAATTGGTGGATAAAATGTTCCTACAGCCACTTTGCAACTTATTTGCTAATTCCTTTCTTTTGTGCAATTTGTTTCTCCCTCTCTTAGATTCTTCCTTTGAGGTTAACTGATGTACTCTGGTATCGTTAGTTAATTCCTTACTGATTGTTTTTGGCTTTCCTATTATACATATCTTCTTTGTGGGTCACATGAGACTCCCTCTCCCCCCAAAAAACCAATAAAATAGCAAAAAAAAAAAGTCTTGAATTGTCACAAGGTTGAAATAATACAAGCGTCACATGATGCTAATGATAAAGAGAAACAGGAATAAGAGAAAATATACTAAGAACATTCTTCACTTAATGTACTCCTCCCACATTTAGAATTTTTAGTATTTCATTTTACACGTTTAATATTGTCTCTTTCAACATATTAGTTATTATTTTGCTTTTAATCTTGATACTAAAGATGTATATATATGTGTGTGTGTGTGTATATATATATATATATATATATATATATATATATATAGTTTTTCCTTACATTATCACAGCATTCTGAATTTACTGATATAATTGCTCTTACCTATGAATCTATGTTTTCTTGTCTTTGCTTTATGTTCATTAACATCTCTTTCAGTTTGAGGAGACTTTATCAGCATTTCTTATAAATTAGATGTATTCAAGATATATTCTCTCAGTTTGTTTTTCTCCTGGTATTCCAATCTTCATTTTTAAAGGATGGCTTCTCTGGATATAGTATTCTTGGCTGACAGCTTTTGTTTTTGTATTTATTTATTTTTTTCTTTCTTTCAGTACTGTGAAAATTTCATTTCTGTCTCTTCTGGTCCTGTAAGGTTTCTGCTGAGAAGTCTGCTCTCACCCCTGTGTGTTGCTTGCTTATTTTCTCTTGTAGCCTGGAGAATCTCCTTTTTCTCATTCTCCTTTGACAGCTTGATTATTACATGTGTGGGACATAGTTTTTTGGATCAAAGAATTATTCATAAGTATAATATGTACCATTTATTGACCTTTATTATGAACCACAAATATACCAAGTGCTTTTTTTTGTTTAAACTTAACATGTATTTTTTTGCAGTTAATATTAGTAACTGTATTTTTCATGTAAGGAATTTATAACTAGAAGTCTTCTTCTTCAAAATCTCTCAATTAATTTTTCATGAGTTGGTATTGTAGAACCATATATCATGAGTTACTTTGCTAATATATTCTTTGTATTTTACAAGGTCAGTAAGTATGTATTGGTTGACTAGTATGTGACAGCTCTTGGGCCAGGCTGGACATTATAATTTATATTGTTTACATGGAATTATCAACTCTTTCTTTACAACTCTGATAAACATTTAACATATGACCAAAGAACAATTGAATATATAGAATGAAGTGGGATCTTTATACTTTTTTAATTGAATGTTGATCAAAGTATAAACATTTTACCTGGCCAATAATTTTCTTAAGAACTTAAGTATAAAAACTAAATTTAAAAAAATGTGGATTAAATTATTCCCCTAGATATCTCCAACAAAATATCATGTTCTTTGAGAGTATATTTTGAATTGCTTAGTCATATTTCACATTGTCTTAATAATAAGTTGTCTTTGAAAGAGAAGGAGTAACTGGTCTGTATTGGTGACATTTGTTTAGATACATGCTTTAGAACATTTTCTTCTAATTGAAAGAAATGGGAAAAATAAACCAGGCCATCTCTATTAAGGACTAGCTGGTATAGGTTTTCATGGAGATAACCTTCTTAAATTACTGAGTTATGATACTGAAAATGAAGGGCAAGCTCCTTGTTGGGTGAATGTGTTAGAATAGCCCTAATGCAAAATCTCATTAAAGTGACTGTCAGAATTCCTCTATTTTACCTCACCTCCCCTGTTCTGTAAGAAGCAACTGTCATTTTGAGTGAGTGTACTGCCAAAGAGGCATTTACAAATAAATGAAAAATGTCACAATTGATTTCAGTTCTTCAAGAATACTATGTGTCAGCTTTGTCACAAACTGTCTTTGTTATTCTGTTTTAGATCACCCAGTGGACACTGGAAATAGCTTTTGATGGTACAAGGCCTTTTTTCATGTGACCCCAGGTAAGCCCTCTATTGGTGACCTTTTACAAATATTTGTAAAGGCCTTTGAACAGTTAGCTAAAATGAAAACACTTTTTCCCTTTTCTTGCTGTAGCTGCTGTTTTTATAAAAAATTCAGATATTGTTTCCTTACCTTTGATCATTTAGGAGAACTAGTGCATGCATTACAAAGTATTTGAAAATTATACATTATACTTCATATATTTTCCCTAGTATAATTGTTATACTTCTGCATGTAAGAATATTACTTGTAAAGAAGACAATTGGCTATTTCTATATTTTGAAAGAAATAAATATCTAAATTTATCTCAAATGCATGCCATTCATATAACTTATATATAATAACATCATGCATATAATTTCATTATTGCCATCATTGTAAACTAGTCTAATACTATCATGCTGATATTACTGAGGGCTTATTTTGAGCCATATACTGTGCTAAGCAATTATATAAATTACTTTATGTAAATGCATCTCAGTGATGTTTAGATCCTAAGTTAATATAGATTTTGATAAAGACAACTAATTAGAAATTGCTAGCAGTAGTATTTTTATTATGCATATTAAATTAAAGGAAAGTACGTCATCATATAATTATGCTTAAATATATTTTAATCAGTATAATTAGTTATAGATCATGCTGTCATTTGAGATTAGTTAGCTTACTATTGTTGACTGGAAAGATCATGGAATGGACCAATTAACAATATTTTATTTTTCTTAGAAAATTGAACTTAAGCAATTCACACATTCAACAAATATTTAATGAGCACTGTTAAGTGCCAGATACTTTACACTGAGGGCCCAATGGTGAAAAATATGTGTGTTTCTCATATTTTCACAGTGTATTAGAAATCGCTCAAAAAATTGAGACAAGTGCAACACAGTACACACAGTATTAGGAGTAGAACAGAATAAACAGGACGGGTGAGGGTATGAGGAATAAGGTGGGTATGTGAGCCAGTTAGAGAGTATTACTCAGGGAGTGATGTGACAGTAGAGGTAGAAGAATATTAAATTTTGGCTGTAAGGTAGGTTATGATATTTGAAATATAGTGTTACGATAAGGAACTGTATATAAATGTTCAAAGGAAGGGAAGGTCACATCCTCATGAATCATATTTTAGAAACAGATGTGATAATTAACTGGCAAGACTTGGAGACTGGCCGGTAAAACTCACAGTGTCAGTTTAACGTATATAGTAACTGGGAAATGCAGAACGTTTTTCCTCCTTCACATCGATATGAGCAGAATATGTTTTCTAGGATATAAACTCTTTGTGAGCAAGGAGACTATTTAGTTCACCTTGATTTCCCAGGATCTATTACAGTATTTTGTAGTATAGTAGGCTACTAATATTTATACCATGGAACCATAAATTTCAATGTAAAAATCCAGAAAATAGGGTGACCCAATAGAGGCTCCTCAAAGTTTGACTCTTTGTGATCACTACTCTTCCTTCTGTGGTCAGTTGTCAAAAATGGCAAAATTTATTTCCTAATTTCCTCTTTTTAGATTTATGGTAAAACTCTTCACTAAAGAAAATCAATAAGAAATATAATTTTTAAAATAAAGAAGTTGCAAGTAAGCCAACATATGTGCATAAAATCTAAAACAAAATGATTTGAAAGAAACTAAAAATATGTGAAAATTATTTTTAAAGAAGAAATAGTATATCTAATTTTATTGATTTAACTGTAGAAAATATATAGTAAAATACATTATAAAACTTCTATACAGGGGAGAATTGAAATAACTTCATTAAACTAATCAGTATTATAAAGTAATTTACAAAGGAGATAAATTTAACTTTTTAATAAAATATTTTATGGGGCACCTTTGAATTTGATACTTATAATTCGCAAATCACAAAATGATTTTAATAGTGTATGTTGTTATATAGCATGGACACTTTGGGTTTATTTAAACCCAATGTAAATCCTATCTTTTGTACCACTGTAAAGTTCTCCATTATGAAGACATTTTTCAGACATGCCTTTTTTGGATTATCTCTTCAAAATGTATTATCTTATGGCCACCAAGTTGATAGATTCTCCTTGAAACCTGTGGAGTTTTTCTGTGTATGTGTGTGGCCATGTGAAGTTCTGGAAGACTATGAACAGTCATCCAGGACTTCACAGACTAGAATATCAATTTTTATGTTGATTCACTGGCTTAAAGGTAAAGACTCACAGAGGATGAATTTAGCCTAAACACTTTGATAGATCATTTCAAATATTTTCTCAAACTAGAAAGAAGTTTTAAAAATATAAAACCAAGGCAAATGAACTGTTTCAGTAGTAAAGAATATATGAGTAAGGATGCTGGTAAGCACAGAGTAAATGATCATCGCCCTGCTGTCCATAGGGTAATCCTAATGCTTGCGAAGGAAGTAGAAGCGGTTCAGAAAGACATGCTGCCTGGTATTTTGCAATAATTCACACTTCTTTGACTTCTTCTGTGAAAATAGACATGAAGAATGGCAACCTTTTCAACTCCTAATGAAAACTGGAAAGGTGGCAGAAAGAAGAGTGACAGGACTAGAGAGCGGCGCTGTCTAGTGTTCCAGAGCACAGAATCACACTGACCACTGAAGGATTGACTTTAAGAAAATCTCTGTAGCAACTTGCCAACCCACACTTCCAAGATCAACACTTGATCTGTACTCACTCATGTTATCTAATCTCTTAACAGCCATGGGTTTGTGGTCCATAGTTGGTCAGATGAAATAATTTACAAATGAGGAGATGAAATTTAAACAATAAAGCCATTATAAAATTTTCAAAAGTCCCACAAAAAATGTTTTTTCAGCAAAAACATGCCCTTCTGTCAACAAAACTGTGAATTTCAAATAACTAAACTTTTTCACTAAAGGTACAAATGAGCCAAAACAAATCACTTAAAATCCGTAGCATGTCATCCCATATGACACCTTTCACAAGTAACAATTTTTAATAAATAAGACAAAAAATGATAAATCAGAAAAAAAATCACTAATTCCTTATACATTTTATGTAGGAAATCAAACCAAAGATTCACAAAATAGAGTGTATTTTAGTATGAGAAAAAGAAGAAAAATATGAAAAAAAGAACCAGATTAAAAAAAAAACCAAGAAGATGTGCCCAGACCTGCTGAGGGCGTCTGTAAATACCTGCAAGCTGGGCATTGGGCCGAGTGCTGGCTCCGGGCTGGGCCCGGTGGTCGTAGCAGCGAGGGGCACCGGCTCCGCTGTTTCAGGGTCCTCTCCTACGCTTGTTCTATCTGCTAGTTTCCTTCTTCGGCTTCTACCTGCTGGCTCTGATGGTGCCTGTTCTATAGCATTTCCTTGGCAGGAAGCCTTCATGTACATTTTAACGAACTCTGTGCCAAATTTTCTCTTTAAGTTACTAAAGATAATTGTTTAAAAATTTTTCAGAGCAAGTAAGATGAAACAAAACTGTTCTATGAAAGCTACAAAGTCAAGTATATTACTAGCAGGGAGACCTCTTAGGAATTACATGCAACATTAAAGCTGACTTGTTGACAAGGAAAACTTTGTTTCTAACTGTCTCTTCAAAGTGGTATAAATCTCTTCCACTCTGTTCATGCTAATATGCCCAATGTGGCTTCTGTTTTCCTTTAATGTAGCCATACCGATTTCCAGGAGCTGAAGCAAAAGCAGTTGTTTTGCCCTTAGGACAAAGCCTCTTATCACTGAGACTGTGTGGCTCTTGACAACCTGTTGCCTAGAGACTGGGGACTGTCCCTGTGTGTTACATGAAAACTACTTTTAATTTATTGAAAGTAGATTAAGCCACATCAGTACATCTATGTTCCTTTTGCCATTTGAAAACAGATGGGGGAAATGAAAAACAAAACTTCCCTCCAAAATCAGAATGAGAGATTCAAAGGAAGACACATATTCCACTAGAAATAAGGTTTCGCCCCCAGTATAACCAAAGCAATTCTTATATTTCTTTTTCTTATCATAGTATTCTTCAGGTCAAAATTCATATTGAAAATTTATTCCTAAAGTATTAATAGTTAACTAGTATGAATTTCAGAGAATCTCTTCTGATGCCCCTTCCTCTCAATACCTCCTGTGCTCCATTACAAATTCCACTTACTTTTAATTCCACTTAATTGGGAATAAAGTAAGATATAAATCATGAAAATTTATTGATTAATTCTGTTAACAGGCAATTTTATACTATCATATATCTGATGATCTTTTAAAAGTGTTTATTAATTTATTTTCTTATAAGATTGGAATAGGGACACTATAATTTGAAATGTGTTAAACGTATTCATATCAGAAAGATGAAAGGTGATGATTAAATAACATGATCATTAACAGTCAATGGATTTGACAGTTTTGTAACCATGATGTTTATGTAGTAAGTTCAGACTGCATCAATAATTATTCAACAAACTCTAGTATGTGGCATGTGCATTAAAAAGGATTACATTCTGTGAAACACTTTTTTAAAAAGAGGGCTTATCCAAAGGCATTAACAGAGGTCTACTAATGATTTTAATCATATGGATTACAGGGAAGTTTGGTGTATTTCCTACTGCACATAGCTGCTTACAATTTAAAAACTAATGCAAAATTAGATAATAGAAAAATATATAAGTAGATGGTAACTGTGAGTCATTGGAGAAGGTCCAAATATGTGTGCGGTACAATTTAAGAGAGGGCATTTTAGAGTGACAGTTTGTGCTGGACTGTGGCAAGGAGAATCTACATAGATTAGATTGGAAAATAGAAAACTTTCTAGGAAGACTGAACAGCACAAACCATGGAAGCAGTCATTTCACAGGTTGTGTGGATATGTCTGTACAATAAGAGATATCAGTGACAGGGACAGAGGCTTTGTCCTGGGACATTACTGGATGTGCGAAGAATTAGGTGAGTCAGGGCCTTCAAAGCCAGCTGTATATTTTAAACCTAAGAAATGGACTGTTGTCAGTGCTTCAGCTGGGAGTTCCAGTATGTTGATAAGGTTTTCAGACAAATCAACCCAGAGGTGGGCTTAAAGGCATGAGGTGGGATTTTCTCTGTGATGGCAGGGCCTGCGAGCAGAGTGAGCCTGAGCCCTGCACATGTTCCATTTCTTCTCTGGGACAGCGGGGCTTGTGAGCAGAGTGAGTATGGGCCTGACAAGCGCTCCATTTTCTTTGGGACTTAGGGCCTGCCAAAAGAGTGAGTTCACGCTCTGCTCTTCCTCCATTATCTTGGGGATGGCAAGGTCTTTGAGAGGAGTGTAAAGACACAGGTCTTTGTCGAGTAGACTGACAGGAACACCAAGAGCTGAGATACAGGAAAACAGCAGGATCACCTGTCCGCACTTGCACATATGCCCTTGGAGGAGAGTAGTTGGTGAGACTAGCAGTGTGGAAGTGTCTGGTGCAGCAGTGAGAAGCCGGCAGTTGGACTCTAGAGAAATTCATCAGCAGGAGTCCAGTCCCAGGCTCCACATCCAGAGGCCAAGATCACCTCCATGCCCAACACATTTCTGGGATTAGATATGGACACTGCCTCAGAACCCTAAGCGCCAGAGGTATTTTACTACTTTTATTGTCCCTTTTTTGTCCTGGCTATGCCTTGCCTGTTTGATTGGATGTCATCTTAGTTTCTTCTGTATTTGGTAGTTATTTTTGTATTTGAGGTTTTTGTTGTTTCTTAATCTGTTTTTCTCTCATTTCCTTTTTCTTTTCTTTTCTTGGGTTCATTTTTGCTCTCTTTCTCTTTTTCCCTTCTTTTTTCAATATTTAGTTTTCTTACCTCTTTGCATTCATTCTCTTCTACAGACTCACTTGCTCTTCTTCCTCAAATACTTCTTCAATTTAAACTTTCAAGTAAGTAAACACTGTCTCCTCCCTATCTGACTACTCTTTTGTATTGTTTTATTCTTTCCCTCCTCTGTCCTCCAGTTTCCCAAACCTTGGGGGATCGCCCTTTAATTTCTAGCACTGACTCCGCTATATTTGACTTCATCACTTTAGACCATCCCCTGACTATCTTAATTCCTCCTGCTCTTGAAAGAAGCATAATATCACCTAAGGGGAAAAAACCACTGCATATAAGTGCACAGTATATGTCTGATTTTGTTCCATAATTTTAGAATTTACTCCTATAGTCAGAGGTAACAAGTCAGTGGTCACCATAGTTTATCAGTGGTTAGCTGTACTTGAAACTGGTGTTACTACTAACTGTACTATTTTAGCCAGGATGTCATCCATGTTATAAACAGTTTTTCCCTCCTGTATGATAACACTGTGACTATATGAGGTCATAATCACCACCACAGACCAGTAAGGAATGGTCAGGAGTTGAGCCAATAGTAATTTTGTGTCCTTTGCAAATTGGGAAGCTGGGCCCTTTGGATAGCTATAAGAAATCACTTACATTTAAAAGACACCCCTGAAGAATAGATATCCTCTAGGGAAACTTAAATACTAGCGATAAAGCTATGTATCATAAGAAACTAGCAAGTATCAACATAGACAACAAAATAAAAAGAGAAAATAGAAGATGACAAGACACAGAAGCAAAAGGCAACCCCAGGGACCCAGCCCACCCAAGACAAACTCAGAATTCAAGGAATAGATAAAATTGGAAATCAAACCCTGGAACTTTGTGAAATGATAGCAGCAGAAGTGGAAAAACAAGTGGAGTAGGCAATGGAGAAAATAAACTCTCGGGTACAAAAGAAATAATGCTTAAAATCAAAGATATTAGACAAGACACAGATAAAAGAATAGATGAGCTTACAAAAATGATGGTAACAATGCCCAGCATAGGAAAGAAATGGAATCCATGAAACAGATGCAAATAGAAAAGCAGGAGATTAAAATCTCCATTAAAAGTACATATAATAGGTTGAACTAAGTAGGGGATAGGGTTTCAGATCTTGAAGATATAATTACAGACAGTAATAGTGAAAAGAAAGGTAGTTTAAAATTAGCAAGAAGCCATGAAAAATCAATCCAACAGCTATAAGGTGAAGAATAACATAAAATTGATTAGGGTCAATGAGAAAGCTGGAAATAGCACAAATGACAAAAACAAAAACAAAAAAAAAACACAACAAAACAAAACAAAAAACCTCTTCACAGAAATAATGGCAAAAAACTTCCAAATTGTGGATAAAGAATTTGATATACAAGTAAATGAAGTGTTTAGAATTCCAAGTATTCCTGACCAAATACAGTTACACCAAGACATATAATAATTGGGATTCCAGCAATTCAGCACAAGAACAATATTAAAAGCTGTTAGAGAAAAGAAACAGATCACTTATTAAGGAAAGCCCATCAGAATCATGGCAGACTGCTCAACACAGACCCTTAAGTCAAGAAGATCTTGGAGTTCAGTATTTCAAGTCTGGAAAGAAAACAACTTCCAGCCCAGATTGATTTACTCTGCAAAGCTGTCTTTCAAGTTTAATGGAGAAATAAGAAACTTCCATGAAAAAGAACAACTGAAGAGATCTATGAACACCAAACCAATGGTACAAAGAGTACTAAAATATATTCTAGACAGAGATAAAAACAACCACAATTACAAGAACAACAACAGGAAGAAGCCACAGTGCAGGCCAAGCAATTAAACAGAGGGAAATAGCAGGAAATCAAAAGCAGGAAAATAACATGAGCAAGGTAAGCCAATACATATCAGGCATAAGCATCAGTACAGATGGCCTCAATTGACTACTCAAAAGAAACAGACTAGCAGACTGGATCAAGAAACAAGATTCAACATTACGCTGTATACAAGAAACACAGTTTTGTTTTGTTTTTTTAAACCAGGTCTCCTGTGCAGTTTAGATTGGCCTTGTGCTCCCTTTGTAGCCCAGGCTGGTCTCAAACTCCCAACGATCCTCCTGCCTCAGCCTCCCAAGTGCTGGAACTATAGGCATGTGCCACCATGTCCAGGCAGGAAACACAGTTAATGCAGAAACAAACTCATAGAATGGAAAATTGAAGGATGGAAAACAATCTTCCATACAAAGGGAACCCCAAAAAGCAGGAGTATCTATACTTTTTGAGATGACATCAACTTCAAAGATGAACAGAAGGGATAAAGAAAGTCACTACATACTTGTTAGGGGGAAATTTGAAGAGGAAGGGATAATAATCATAAATATATATGCACCAATACAAGAGTACCCAATTATATAAGATAATTATTAATAGACATGAAAACTCAAAAAAGCAATAACACAATTGTAACGGGAGACCTCAATACCCCATTGTCACAAAAAGAGAGATCAAGTAGACAAAAAATCAGTAGAGAAATAATAGAACTGAACCAAACCTGTGAAAAATGCTTAGGAGATGTTATTGGATTGTATCACCCAACATCATCCGAATACACATTCTTCTCAGGTGTACATGAAATATTATCTAAAATATACCATATACTAATCCACAGAACATGCTTGAGTAAATGCAAAATAAATGAAATTATCTCATGGATAATATCTAACCATGGTGCAATGAAATTATAAATTAATGGCAAAAGAAACTGCAAAAACTCCATAAACACATGAAGGATATTATTTAATACCCTCCTAAACAACCAATGGGTCACGGATTAAATAAAGGAACAAATTAAACAATAATTACAAATAAATGAGAATGCAGACACAACATACTGGAATATATGGGATGCCATGAAAGTAGTTCTAAAAGGGAAATTTGGAGGGGTAAATTCTCACATCAGGAAAACTGAATGAGCACAAATCGACAATGTAATGTTACACCAAAACCTTCTAGAAAATGATCAAGACAAATCCAAAGCCCATAGCTGGAAGGAAACGCTAAAGATCAGAGGACAAAGTAACACAATGTAAATCAAGAAAACAGTGCAAAGAATTAATGAATCAGAGTTGGTTCTTTGAGAAAATAAATAAATTGATAAACCCTATGCAAACCTTATCAACAGAAGGAAGGAAAAGACTCAGATTCATGCACTGAGGAAAGAAAAGGGTGAAGTCTGTATAGATCCTGTGGCAGTTCAGAGATCATCAATAACTACTTCAAATTCCTTTACTCTCATAGGATGGAAAACACCAAGAAATGGATAGATTCCTAGATACATATGAATTACCAAAGCTGAATCAGGAAGATAAAAAATTCTGAATAACCCAATATCAAGTAATGAGATTGAAAATATAATTAAAAAGTTACCAACAGAGAAAAGCCCAGGTCCTGATGGAGTCACTGCTGATTTCTACAAGAAATTTAGAGAATATCTAATGTCAATGCTTTTCAAATTCTTTAATGAAATTGAAAGGGAAGCAATAGTCCTTGACTCTTTCCTGGAGACAAGTATTATCCTGATACCAGAGAAAGATACAACCTAAAAAGACAACTACATGCCAATCTGCCTAACGAACATAGATGCAAAAATCCTCAATAAGATACTACACGTAGAACTCAACAAATCATGAGGAAGATTATACATCATGACTAGGTGGGATTTATCCTAGGAATGCAGAGATAGTTCAATATACCGTATTAGGAGAACCAGAGATAAAAATCACATGATAATCTCAATAGATGCAGAAAAGCTCTCATTCATGATAAAATCCCTAGTCAAAACTTGAATAGATCGTCTTTATGTCAATCTGATAAAAGCCATGTGTGAAAAACCAATGTTTTTCCAATGTTGCCAATCATACTAAATAGGCAAAAACAGAAAACTTCGGGATGTCCTCTGTCACCACTCCTTTGGAGCATAGCTCTGGAAACATTAGCCAGAATAATTAGACAAGAAAGAGAAATATAAGGAATAAGAATAGAGAAGGAAGAAGTGAAATTATCATTATTCACAGATGACATGATACTCTATATAGAAGACCCCAACTCCACTGAAAGACTCCTAGAGTTAATCACCAAATCTGGTTGCATGGCTGGATACAAAGTCAATGCTCAAAAATCAACAGGATTCTTGTACACAACAACAAACTTATTGATAGAGAAATTAGGGAAACCACACCCTTCATAATAGTATCTAAAAAAATGAAATACTTAGTAATCAATCTAACAAGGGAAGTAAAAGATCTATACAGTGAAAATTACAGTACTCTGGAAAAGGAGTTTGAAGAGGATATCAGAAAATGGAAAGATATCCCTTGCTCATGGATAGGAAGAACCAATAATAAAAATTGCCATACTTCCAAAATTGTATACAAATTTAACACAATCCCTATAAAAATGCCATTGGAATACCTCATAGAAGTAGGGAAAATGCACCTAAAATTCATGTGGAACCAGAAGAGACCTACAATAACAAAGGCAATCCTGGTCAAAAAAGACAAATTGGGAGGCATCACAATCCCTGACTTGAAATTATACTACAAAGCTACTATGATAAAGTACACATGGTACTGGCAAAAAAAGTAGACTTTAAGACAATGAAACAGATTAGAAGATGTGGACCCAACTACAAATACACTCAGCCACTTTATCTTTGACAAAGAGGCCAAACATATTCACTGGAAAAAAAGATAGCCTCTTTAACAAATGGTATTAGAAAACCTGGCTTGCTTCATGCTGAAGACGAAAACCCAACCCCTGTCTATCACCATGCAGTAAGCTGAAGTCAAAATGGATCAAAGGTTTAAATGTTAAAGCACAGACAATAAATCTACTGGTAAAGAAAGTAGGTCTCAATCTTGAAGAGATGAGGTAGGCAGAGTCTTCATGACCAAAACCCAAACTGCATGGGAACCACCTCAAAAGAGTCAGCTACTGGAGTCTCATTCTACTAAAAAGCTTTTGTACTTCACAAGAAATCACCGATAGAGTGAAAAGAAAATGTACAGAATGGGAAAACATCAGAGACAAAGGACTTATATCTAGAACATATAAAGATTTGACAAAACTGAGATCCTGCCCCCCCCAAAATTCAAAGACCCAATCCAAGAATAGGCATCTGAGATGAATATGCACATCTCAGATGAAGAAATACAGATGGAAAATAAATAAATGAAAGAATGTTCAACATCATTGGTTATTTGAGAGATGCAAATTAAAACAACACTGAGATTTCATCTCACCCCAGTAAGAATGGATACCCTGAAGAAATCAACCAACAACAAATGCTGGATGTGGAAAAAGGAACTCTTCTCCACTCTTGGTGGCAATGTAGACTTGTGCAACCACTTGGGAAATCAGTCTAGAGATTCCTAGAAAAATTAGGATTAGAGGTCCCATTTAACCTAACCATTCCCCTTCTGAGTATTTTCCCAGAAGAATTAAAAACCATGTTGCCACAGTGATATATGTGCAATCATGTTTATAGCAGCACAGTTTGTCATTGCAAAATTTTGGAAACAACCCTAGTGCCCATCAACTGAGAAGTGGATAATAAAAAATGTGGTATTTTTATGCAATGGAGAAAGATAAACTCAAGGCTTTTATAGGTAAATAGATGCAGCTAGAGACCACACTCATTAGTGAAGTAAATCAGACCCACATGTGTAAACACTGTGTCTCCCTAGTGCAAGAACCTAAAAGGGTAAATAAAACTGAAAGGTACAAAAGATACTGTGAAAGGGAAAGAAACTGTTTAATAGGAAACAACTGGGATGAGGGAAAGAAGCAAAGAAAGAAGGGAAGGGAAACACACACACACACACACACACACACACACACACACACACACACACACAACACCTAAGATACTTGTACTACTAATTTCTTTTGGTTTACTGAAAGGAACAGTTAATGTTTAATGCTTAGGTCAATATTCCATCCCTACCATTGTTGATTTCCTATCATCTTCTTTTGAAATTCTGCATCTTTTTTTAGTTTTGGTGTTATTTTTGTCTTTGTTTTCACTATTTTTTTGTTCTTTTCTCTTTACAATTAAAAACAAATAAAAAGATCTGGGATATTGTTCTAATCTCTAGTACTGAAAAAATACCAAATCGTGTCCGTAATCAGAATAGAATAACATGTGCTAAAGCCTTTGTACACAGATGGGAATATGAAAATCAGGTTCTGTGTGGACAAAAGCAAATGAAGGCATGCTTGGCTGGGAGCGAGCTGTGGACTTCGTGCATGAGGTGAAGTATGTGGAATTCGGACGGTGGTAGAAGGAGTGAATAGAGAAGTACAGTCTATGTAATTAAGCTGTATTTTACTGATACTTATTTCTTATTTACAAATATAGTACAACAATTAACTCATTCTAGAGACAGTAATTAGCAATCAGGTTAAATTACTTTGATTACATCTTTTGCATTTAATTAAAAACATTTTAAGAAAGTCGCTCTCTGAGTTGTTTTATAGACTTCATAGATTTTCTTCTGCTTTCCTTCTTTCCATCCTGGCCTACCTCCCTTAGCCCATTTTCTCTACACACTTTTCCATGTTATGTTAAAAAAGAATGCAGTTTTAGGGTAAGTTTTATTAAATTTTTTAATTAGTCATTTTATGGAAGCATTTTATAAACAGTTTTAAAATCATACAGGTTTAAAATGAAAAAAATAATTGAAAAGCAATCCTTTAATTTCTCTTTTTCCTTCCATACCCAATTCAGTCCTATTCCTGAGTAACCATTTTCGATACTGTTTTTTTTTTTTTTTTTTTTTTGTGGTACTGGGGATCGAACTCAGGACCCTGCACTTGCTAGGCAAGCGCTTATTCCACTGAGGTATATCCCCAGCCCCCAATAAAGTTCTTCAGCTGTTCTTATTATTTTTTTTTTTTTGGCGGTACTGGGGATCGAACTCAGGACCCTGCGCTTGCTAGGCAGGCGCTTATTCCACTGAGCTATATCCCCAGCCTGAGTAACCATTTTCAACTGTCCTTTTCTACTGATAGCTGTGTACTTAAGTAGTTATTTTACATTTTAAAATTGTTTATATTATCTACTGATGCCTTTTTTATTGAGTTTATTCTTCTAAGAACTCACATTGAGAGGTCCCAAATATTCTCCCTTCATTTTAATTTCAAAGTTATAGCACAGTTTTAAAAAATCAATTATAGGGTTTTACCTCTGTAATCACTATGGGAATATTGTTGGAACCAGGGATTCTTTTCCTTTTAGCTTTTGGTTTTCAGTAGTATATGTTTGCAGTACATAATGGTCACATTCCTCATGGGGAGTTGGTGCATGTAGATAACACACAGAGTTCTTTTTAAATATTTTTTCGTCTCTCTCCCCTCTCTTTCTCCAGTGTCCCTCATTCTCTTGTTCCCCTTCTCATTTGGAAAAAAATCTGTTTCTCTACTTGCTACTATCTCTGGGAGCGGGGAAAAAACTGATAGACTATAAGGTTGACTCACAGGAGTGAATGAGAGTCCCACAATTCAGTATGAGGCTTCACTGAATCCTTTGAACTTTGTACTTGGTATTACTAAGTGTGACAGATAGTTGGTCAATGTTTCTAGGTCAGGAATTTCCACTCTTTTTTAGGTAGGTGGTATGCAAAAAGGGAATAAACTTCCTGTCTCTGATTGTATAGTCAAAAGGCAACCTTACTCACACATTCAACTGGTCTATTTTTAACTCCTAGGTTCTCTCCTGACTTCTGTAACATCTGCTACTTAAGTGCTAAAGCGTGTACAGGTCCTATAGTGACAATTGGCTTATTTCTCGTTGACTTCTGCAGACCTGCTGTGCACTCTGTGCTCTGGTGGCTTAGCCACCATAATTCTGTCCTTTTTCTGCCTTGTGATAATTGCCAACTCTCTTGATGTGAGTCTCTTTCCTATTCTGTTTACATTCATGTTCCTTTACTAGCTTTTATCAAAAATCTCAATTTTAGTCGAATATTGTAATGACAAAGTCATGAAGATATTCTTCACCATTGTCTTTTATTTATTTTTGAAGAGAAGTATGAGATTTGTATCATTAATGAGAAATTATTAGCCATTGTTGGTTCCTTAATTTTATGAGATTCAAAAATATATATTCTTTCCCTATAGAAATTGTTCTTGATATCTTTTATTCAATTAGAAGTCATGTAATCATAAAACAATAGTAATTATAATTAGAGATTACAAATATGTATCATTCATTGTCACCACGATTGACATTGACATTGTCACTCTCAATATATATGTCAATTTATGAATTTCATACAAACTTTAAAAGGGAGAGATTTCTCCCATTTTAGGAATAAAGAAAAAGCATTAAAGTGGGGATACTTTCCCAAGGCCATGCACTCATTAGATGTGATATACTATATTTCCCTCAGGTCTGTATGACTGCTGTAGGGAATTCGCACTTTCCTTCTGAAAGCTCAGTAATTGAGTTTGAAGAACCAAACTGAAAACAAGACTGACCTGTGTAAAAGCGTACCAATTTATAAATTTGCATAAATTCCTGGGAGTCATACAAAATAAAAAACTCATGGAAGGACCACGCGTTTGAAGCTTAAATATTATTTTGAAAAGTGAAAGAAGTGGGAAATATAGGTAACTTCCAAGGAGCATTAAAAAAGATTTAAGAGCAGTGAGTGCATCCAAATTACAGTAAGTCCGGGACTAAGGAATGAGTTCCATTTTGGGAAAACGTTGGTAAGTCAGTCAGTTCCTAAGTGTGACAAAGTGAATCTTATACACCTTTCACACACACACACACACACACACACACACACACACACACACACACATATAGTGCAAACCATAAAAAATATGTGAGGTCCATTCATATCTGTGAAAGTGTGCAACTCGAATGTTTGTCAGTGGGGGCCTTGTGTAAGTAATGGCCTGGAATAACATTCCTCTGGGCTCTGGTAGAGCATTCAATTTGTAGTCTCTTTCAATCTCTTCTTATAAATTTAATTTTCCTTGGTTACTGAAATTTCCTTGGTTAATGAAATTATGTTATCTGTAGATCAGGTCTTTACATAGAGAAAAGAGTTTATAGAGAAAATCATTCCCTGTGATTGCTGCTGCCCATGTAATCTCAATTGGAAGTTCAGAGTGGCATGTCTTTCAGGCCTGGTTTGCTCTGTCCCGGAATGCCAAGTACTCATCCTTTGTTCCCTCCCTCCCTACTTCCTTCCTTCTTGCCTTACCTTCTCCCTCCCTCCGCACCTCCCTATCGTGCTTCCTTCTCCCCCGTCTTCTTCTTTCTCTTCTTTTTCTGCTCCTCCTCTTCCCCTTCACATAGTCTAAATCTCACACTTTCTTAATATTGTCATTACTTTTTTTCAATTAATTTTTCTAAAGTTCCTGGAGCTATAATTCTGAGTCAGTAGTATTATAATACAATTTGGAGAACATAGTTATAGCTTTTAAAAGTGCAAATTAAAGGAAAGTTAACATAATTATCATGGTACACTGACATGGTCTTGAAATCTTTGAATATAACATCTAAATTAATGTTGAAATTCCTAAGACTTTACAATGCATCACCAATTTGTATTTTGGTGATATCACCATATTCTTGAACCATATGCTCAAGGTAGAAAAGAAGGAAACAATGTGCTTAAATTTTTGAATCAAATATAAATATGTATAATTTTTTTGAAAAGCAATTTGACAGTATACACCAGCAAGGTTTAAAACTTAAGCCTGGTATGGTGCCATATCCCTGTAATCCCAGAATTGTGTGAGACTGAGTCTGGAAGATCAGAAGTCTGAGTCCAGCATATCTAATTTAGTGAATGAACAAGATCCAGTCTCAAAATAAAAAATAACAAATGGCTGGGGATGTAGCTCAATGTAAAGCCCCTGAATTCAGTCTCTAGGACCAGGGGAAAAACAGGTGATGCTCTCTGGCCTAGATAGTCATTTTAAGGAAACTTTCTGAAGCAGAAAATCAGAGGTGTTAGTGAAATCACAGATAACCAATCAAAATGATGATGTTCAATACTGACTATGCAAACATTAGGAAAAACCTAAATTTTTGCACTGAAGGAACTTTTAAAAATTATACTGAACCATAGGAGAGTATTATATAGCACTCAAATATGGTGTTTTTTGCAGGGACTTAAAATATCATATGTGGTATCTGATATTTAAGTGAAAAAAACACTTGCAAAATTTTCCCTGACACATACTCCAGGGTGGGTTAAAGTTTATATAGTTATGCCCACAAAAAGGGCTGAAAAAGTAGGCCAAAGTACAGATAGTTTTTGTCTCTGGGTTTTTTTTTTCTGCTCCTCCTCTTCCTTCGTTCTCATTCTCCTCCTCCTCCCCGCCTCTTTCTTTTATTAGAATATATTTTCTATATATAACCTTTACTTTCCTTGTGGGGAGTTGGTACATGTGCAGAGCACATCTCAATTCTTTTTTATCCCCTTTCTCTGCCTTCTTCTATCAATTAATTCACATCACATTTGCAAAATGTGTCCATAGTTCCTATTATCTTCTTAAATATTGCTGTTTGTTTGTATTTTGGGTTATCATATCAGAGAAATTATGTGACTTTTAAGGTTATGTATATGTTTGATTCAATTTAACCTTATTGTCCATTTTCCTATGAATGATTGAAATTATCCTTTTTTGTGGTAAAATAGTACTATGTTGTGTAATTACCAATTTTCTTTATCTATACATCTTTTCATGAATATATAGGCATTTTCAAAGATTTAACTATGATGAATTGTGCTGCTATAAATATAGATATGCAAGTATCACTGTAATATGATGTCTTTTACTCTTTTGGGAAGATACCCAAAACAGGAGTAGCTGAGTGAAATGTACTTTCTAGTTTTCTAGTTTTAATTTTTGAGGAATCTCCATACTTATTTCTATAGTGGTTTCACTAGTTTGCATTCCCACCAACAATCTAGAAGGGTCCCTTGTCCCAAGAGTCTCATCAACATTTGTTATTATTTTATTTCTTGATGATAGTCAGTTTTTTTTGGAATAAAATAGAATCTTGGTGTTGTTTTAATTTGTATTTCTCTACTGGCCAGTAATGTTGAACTTGTTTTTTACTTTTTTAATTGACCATTTCCATTTCTGAGAAGGGTTTATTTCACTTTCCCATTTTTTTAATTGGGTCTTTTATTTGGGGGCTCTAACTTTTTTGAGTTCTTTATAGTCTTACATTCTACCTGTAGTCCTTTGAAGAATAGCTGGTATAAATTTTTTCCCATCTGTAGGTTGTCTTTTCACTCTATTTTTAATGGAAGGAAAGGTAAAACAAGATTTTATAACAAAATTATAGGAGAATAAATAGTTAATACATTACATATTATTATCTGTAAAGTAGTTATCTAGAGTAAAAGATAAGGGCATAAAATTTATCCAATCGATATAAGTGCAAACTTTACTTTTCTATGAACTAACAGAAACTAATAGTATAACTAACTTGCATTGTTTCTCTTTTCCCTTCCTTTCTTTTCCCTTTCCCCCATTCTAGTTCCTTTTTCTTTTTAAACATTTTTTTCCAATTTCACAATATCAAATATACATTTTAGACCTTGTTTACTCTTTCAGTTCCTCACACCAGGGAGGCACTATGATGTTTACACATGTGAGTCTGACTTATTTCACTAATGAGAATGGCCTCAAATTGCATCCATTTACCTATAAAAGTCTCAACTTTATCCATCATTATGTCTGTATAGTACCCCACTGTATAAAAATAACACATATTTTATCCATTCCTCAGTTGATGGGCATCTGAGTTTTTTTCCAGGATTTAGCTATGATAGATTGTGCTGCTATAAACATAGGTGCACATATATCGCTGTAGTATGATGTTTTTAATTCTACCAGGAAGATACCCAGAAGGGGAATAGCTAGGTTGAATTTGACCTCCAATCCTAGCTTTTTGTGGAATCTCCATATTGATTTCTACAGTGGTTGCACCAGTCTGCAGTCCCTTTACCATGGGAGAAGGGTTCCTTTTTCCCCACAGCCCTGTCAGCATTTATTATTGATTTCTTGATGATAGCTATACTGTCTGAAGTCAGTTGGAATCTCAGTGTTGTTTTAATCTGCATCTCTCAAATGATCAGTTATGTTGAAATTTTTTTCATATACTTGTGATTTGTATTTATTCATCTGAGAAATGTGTGTTCATCTCAGATGCCCATTTTTTGAATTGGAGAAGTCTGATTTTTTTTTTCAACTCTTTACATTTACTGGATCATTCAAATCTTTATATGTACTAGATTGAATTCTTTTTTCTGAGGGACACCTGCCTAAAATCTTTTCCCACTCTGTGGGTTGTCTTTTTACTCTGTTGTTGATTTCTTTTGACGTGCACAAGCTTTTTAATAAGAAGAGGGCCAGTTGTTGATTCTTTGAAGTATTTTCCATGAAGTTTGGGTTTTGTTCATGAACTCTCTGCTTGAACCAATGTCTTCAAGATTTCTACCTACTTTCTCTTTCATTAGATTGAGTATTTCTATTTTAACATTTAGACCTTTTATCCATTTTAACTTTAGTTTAGTGCAAGGTGATAAACTTGGGTCTAGTTTTAGTCTTCATCATGTCCATAGCCAGTTTTTCCACACCATTTGCTAAAGAGGCTATCTTCCTTCCAGTAAACATCTTTGGTCACTTTTACAAAGATAAAGTGGCTGACTGTGTTTGTAGTGTGTGCATCTTCCATTGATTCCCAGGTGTGTTTGTTTGCCAAAGTCATGCTGATTTTATTATAATAGCTTTGTAATATAATTTCAAGTCAGGTATTGTAATACCTTGCCTTTGTTGTCCAGAATTTCTCTACCTATTCTGGATCTCTTTTGGCTCCAAATGAATTTTAGGAATGTTTTCTCTAGTCTTGTGAGGTATGGTTATGGTATTTTGATTGAGATTGCATGAAATCTGTATAACAGTTTTGGAGTATGGACATTTTCCCTATGTTAGTTCTTGCTATTTATGAGTACGGGATACCTTTCCATTTTCTGGTATCCTGTTCAGTCTCTTTTTTCAGACTACTGTAATTTTTAATGTATAGCTCTTTTATTGCTTTTGTTAGATTGATTCCCAAATATTTCATTTTTGTTTTTTTGTTTTTTGTTTTGGATGCTATTGTAAAGGGTGTAGTTTCCCTTATTTCTTTCTCAGTGAGTTTGTTGTTTGTGTACAGGAATGCTATTGACTTTGAGTGTTGACTTGTATCCCACTGTAGTGTTGAATTTGGTTATTCAATCTAGAAGTCTTTTGGTGAAGCTTTTGGAGACTTCTATGTAGAGTATCATGTCCTCTGCAAATAACAATAATTTCACTTCTTTCTTTCCTATGTTTAATCCTTTCATTTCTCTCCTTGTCTAACTGCTCTGGCTAATGTTTCCAGAACTATGTTGCATAGGAGTGGTGATAGTGTACATCTTTTTCTCATACCCTATTTTAGAGGGAAAACTTTTAGTTTTTGTTCATTTAATATGATGTTGGCTGTCAATTTGTTATAGTATTCATCAGATTGAGTTAAAAACCATCTATTCTGATTTTGTGTAAGGTTTTTTAAAATCATGAATGAATGATAGACTTTGTCTGAGGCCTTTTCTGAATCTATTGAGATGATAATATGAGTTTTGTCTTTGGCTCTGTTGGTATGGTGTATTACATTTATTGATTTATGTATGTTGAACCATCGCTGCATTCCTGGGATGAATCCATCTTAGTCATGGTGCGTTATCTTCTTGATGATTTGCTTTACTCTGTTTGCTAGTAACTTCTCAAGGATTTTTGCATCTCTGTTTATTATGTACATTGGCCCATAGTTCTCTTCTTTTGTTGGGTCTCACTCTGGTATTGGTATCAGGGTAATACTTGCCTTCAGGAAAATGTTTGGGAGTATTGCTTCCTTTCGATTTCATTAAAGAGTTGTATCAGTGAGGGTTTACTAGAGAAACAGATACAACACAAGATATACAAATGTACAAGAAATTACAAGTTTGGCTTACAATAGTCAGCCACAGAGATGGCTGAGGAAGTGTTCAGAAGGTGTCTGCACACTGGAGATGGAAGGGCTCAGCCCCAGGCCTGAGGAGACTCACTGTAGTGTCCACACAAGCCCATATCAGGAGGCTGGTGTGTCTGTGACAGAATGCTGAAGAATCTACGACGAAAGCCAGAGCCTACATTAGGAAGCGGAAGAGTCCCAGGCAGAAGCCGAACAGTCTGTACCGGAAGCCAGGAGATAACTACACTGAAGGTGAAGACTGGGGCTCCTCTGGAGAACTGGCAGCCGGTCCTTCCTCAGTTATCTTCTGGATGATTTGCTCTACTCTGTTTGCTAGTAACTTCTTGAGGATTTTTGCATCTATGTTTATTAGGGAGATTGGCTTGTAGTTCTCTGTTTTGGTTGGGTCTTGCTCTGGTTTTGGTATCAGGGTAACACTTGCCTCTAGGAAAGTGTTGGGAAGTATTGCTTCCTTTCAATTTCATTAAAGAGTTTAAGGAGTATTAGCATTAAATCTTCTCTAAATTTCTTGTAGAATTCAGCAGTAAATCCATCAGGATCTGGGTTTTTCATTCTTTATAAGGTTTTAATTACATTTTTCAATATGATTAACTGATGTTTTATTCAGAATTGTTTGTATCTTCTTGTTTCAACTTCAGTAATTCATACATATCTAGTAGGAATCTGTTAATTTCTTCAGTGTTTTCCATCCTATAAGAAGAAAGATTTTCCAAGTAGGTATTGATCTTCTGATCTCCATAAAATCTTGGCCCCTTTCCTTCCTTAGTGTGTGAATTTGAGTCTTTCCTTTTTTGATAAGATTGGCTAAGGGTTTATCACTTTTATTTATTCTTTCAAAGATTCATTAATTCTCTGTTTTGTGTTCTTTGTCTCAGTCATGTCAATTTCTGATATATGGCTTTGAGCTTGATTTACACTTGTTTTTCTAGAAGATTGAGGTGAAACATTTATGTTGTTCATTTCTACTCCTTCTGTTTTCCTGATGTGATGATTTACCACTATAAATTTCCCTCTTAGGAATTCCTTCATTTTGTCCCACAGGTTCTGGTATGTTGTATCTGCATTTTCATTTAATTGTAGCTATTCTTTAATTCTTTAATTTCATCTGTGACCCATTTGTTGTTCGGGGGGGGTATTATCTAATTTCCAAGTGTTTATGGAATTTCTGCAGTTTCTTTGGCCTTTAATTTCCAACTTTATAGCTCTATGGTCAGATGATATGCATTCAGATAATATGATTTTGGTTCTTTTATATTTTTAAAGCATTTTCTATGGTCTATTTTAGAGAATGTCCCATGTGCAGCTGAGAAGGATGTGTATTCTGATATTATTGGATAGAACATTCTGTAAACATCTACTAAGTCAATTTGTTCACAGGTTCGGTTCAGTTCTCATTTTTTTGCTAATATTTGTCTAGTTGATCTATCTCTTTGTGCCAGTGGGGTACTAAGGTCTCCCATTATAATTGTGTTATTGCTTATTTGATTTTTCCTGTTTATTAATATTTTTCTCATATAGTTAGGTGCTCCCATATTTGGTACATACATATTTATGATTCTTATCTCTTCCTCTTGAAGTTCTCCCCTTACAACATGCTTATGTGTGTGTTAATATCTCTTCTGATAATTTGTGGTTTGAAGTTCACAGCATCTGTGCAGAAGCTTTTTGATTTGATGTGATCACATTTGTTGATTGTTGGTACTATTTCTTATGCCCTTGGTGTTCTGTTCAGAAAGTCCTTGTCTATGACTATGTTGTCTTCCAGAGGTGTACTAATTTTATCTTCCAGCAGATTGTGTTTCTATTTTCTCATTTACATCTTTGTTCCATTTTGATTTTACTGTAGTTCAGTGTATGGTGAAATATTTGGTTTTAGAATCAGTCTTCTGCATGTGGATAGCCAGTTTTCTGCACCATTTATGACAGGGGCTATTCTTCCTCTCGTGTATTCTTGATTATAGGCAATTTCAATTTTTTCATCAATGTATTTTGTAATTTCCAATTTTATAAAATGACTATGTTCATTTCATAATAGAAAATTTCTATTTATTTGAATGTATTTATGTACACATATGCATATATATATTTCCTAGTGATTATGTATAAGAAAGCTGAAAAGTGAATAAGTGAGTTTTATGAATAAAAATTTAAGAAATTCAACCTGATTTTCTGTAACTAATATTACTCCAGTATTAAGATATTTTTCTAGGTAAGAAGTCATTTTTATGTGATTTAATTACTAATTGCTGATTTTAAACACCTTGGTTCCCTTTGTTCATTCTATATAACTTTTTAGAAAAGAATTAGTGAATGATTCCATTAAAATGGAGAGAAATGGATAAAATTAAGATATTAATTTATATTTATATGAATCTGACTTATATTGAATTCTTCCAGGATTAAAATTATGTAAGAAATATTACCAGTTTTGTGGACACTAATTTAATTATAGAAAATTTTCAAATAAATATTTCAAAATACGTGTATTTTTAAATTCACAAAACAGATAATTTGGTCAAATTGAATATTTAATTTTTGCAGTGGGGCAATAGGTACTATGTTATTGTTAAAAGATTCAAATATGTATAGTTTTTTCCCCTGTAATCACTGTGTAAACATTTTTTTAAGCATCCAGGAGCCAAAGTCTTACTCCATTAAAAATGGAATTATAAAACATATTGGCTGGTATTTTCTGTGATTATAATGAAATTTTAGAAAATTACTATCATTAAGTATTAGTGTTAAAGTAATACTTAAGATCACATGCAAGGATTATCATTGCAGAACTTCATTTATGAGATATGGTAAATTAAAGAATGCAGACATTTTTAATTTTGATTGCCTTCATTACATTAAAAAACCTTACATTTGCTCTAATTGAGTTCATAATTATTATGTGTGTTAATTTATAATTTAGGAAGGATGTTATTAACTTTAATATTTTAGGTTTGATTTTAGACAGCTTTGCATTTTCATCTATTTAAATGAGGAGGGTCAAATGAGTGGCTTTACATGCATCACACAGAGCTTGCTTCTCTCAAAATTACCACACACAGTTTGGTTCCTGCTGAACGCAAATCCTCCTTGTGACTGTTTTCCCATTTGTTGATCTTACCAAATCTCTCAAGCCACCCCTAAGTTTAGATTGTTTACATTGTTAAAGCAGAAAAAAAAAGATTATAAAAGGAAAAGATCTCTTCCTGCAACATAGTTAAAAGAAAGGATTAAATTAAATTCAAAATCTTGTTTTCTGTTTGGTAAAATACTTTTTTCTGTTTATTAAGTAGGATCCTCTCCCCTTTTTTCTTCCTTTCTTCCTTTTATTCCTTCTCCTCCTTTCTTCTATATATTAGCGGATATGGATAATTAAGTGAAATTTAGTTTTTGTAAAGACAATTGAAAGTATGGTAATTTATTAAATCATTGTTCTATGTAATCCAGGATAAATGCAGAAATTCAACTAAATATGAGTTGGAGGAAGTGTTTAAAATATGGTAACAATGTGTTCATTATATTTCAAAGAACAAATCTTACAGTGTTGTTTAACTTTGTTGGGCAAATACTCACTTTTTTATTTTATCCCCTAAAAAAAGCAAAAAGTCCAATAGAAGTTTTACAGCATTTTAAATAATTGTAAATATATGTGACAAAATGAAAGCTGTACATCCTTTGTATTTTATCTATTAATTATGAACTATTCCTGAAGACCATGACTTGAGTAAAGGCCCTCATATATATGCATATATATGCACATACACATACACACACATATACACACACACACACACATATATATATACATATATAAGATCTCATATACCTTTTTATGTTTTGACAAAATACCATTTTAAAAAATGTTGTCTGCCCTTGACTTTAAAAGGAAATAAATTCACTCAGCTTTTTATTTGTGGAATATTTAATGACATTAATTTTGTACTGATGTATGACATGTAAAGCACTTGTAAATTATCTTCAAGCTTTATCTATGGCTAGTAAGTACCTACTATATTACCAGAATTTTCAGACTTTGAATATATTCCATGAATGAGTTTTCATCCCATATTTATATTAGGAAAATTACAGCTATCCAGACACAATGTGTTTTAGTAAAATGTGTGTGAAGGGCTGGATGTAGTTGTGAAAATGGCAGAATCATGTATAGCTTTTTCAGCAAATAATATTTCATCTCAACAAAAGTGTTTCCTGAATGTGGCCAAAGCTAAGGCTGCTTATCCTACTATATCCAAAACAAATGTGTGTGCACTGCCATCTTGTTTGTTAATCAGGCTGCAACAATTTAAGTAATTTTGAATCTGGTATGAAAGTTTGTTAGTTGAAGTTAATGTATTTTGTGAAATTTATTGCATATGGAGTTAATATGTATAACATACATATATTTTCTATTTACAACTTCAGGAAATGAACAACCATGTAGCCTTTTCCTCTCTGAATTTTAGGAATTATACTACTGACATTCAATGTCAGTAGTACTTGAACTCTAATTTGAAAATCTGGTGAGGTGAAAAGAACTGTTTTAGCATCCATTTTCCTTTGTTCAATTTTTAAATTTATACATACTTAGTTCCTGAAATGTTTAGCTTAAGTGTTAGCTTAGAACAAATATTTATCTGTTAAAATTGTTTTGAAATTTCATGAAGTATTCTAATACATTCTAGTGCTTTGTGTATAGTATTCATTATATTAGTGAAAGCTATCATAATTTTTGATAGTTTGCAAATATAACCAACATAAAAAATAACAATAACTTTTCTTTCTTATAATACATATCATATTTAATCTTCCCAAAGTTCTAAAAGTTACCTTATTTTTCTTAGCATCCTCCATATACAATGAGGAAGGTACCAACACTCAAGGTGATAGGATGACATGACTGGTAAATTTTGAATTATAAATATGAGCCTTTCCAATTTCAGAATCTTTGGTACAATCACATATTTTTCTCATTAATGATTAGTAATTTTACACTCTCAGATAAAAATATTTTTATTTAGGCTAAATGTTTTACTTAGATAAAGAAATCCCAAGTAGAATTAGGCATAAGTTTTATTTTTACTAAAAGTCATTAATGTGTAAAGGTGTTAGCACTGAATAATTCCTTGTCATGGTGTAGTGGTTTATGGTTTCCTGAGTGTTTTTATGTGCCTTTAATTTAGTTGAAGAAATGAGGGGATGATGAGCTTCATATGATGCACCGAGGTTCAGAGTGCTTGTCTTTGCTGGAGGGGATGCAGTTAGTAGATGTCAGAATAGTCTCCAAGTCCAATTTTTTTCTCACTACATATTCTATAATAAGATACTATAAGAATGACCTAAATTCTCTCTCAATCAGCATTTATGAGTGAATTTTATCTTTAAGAGTAAGTGTTAAGAATGTAAAGTGAACAAGACAAATCCCTTGTCTTTATACAATTTAAACTTGGTGGTGGTGGGAAATACATTTAAATGACCATAACAAAAGTTGCAGTACACAGACCATTATAACTACTAGAAATGTGAATACATTGAAATGTAGAAAAGACAAAAACAAAATCTATATTGAATCTTCTGAGGGATAATTATGATTTATGTGAAGAAAATTGGAAATTACTTTAATTTTCTTATAATTTAAAGATATGAAAAACTGGGCTTTTGTTCTTAAAAGTATTATGGACTGTAGTGATCAACTCTACAATATTCTGAATTTTATCATAACAATAATTAAATAAGACAATAAAACTTCATGCATTGAAGCTTAATGGATAGGTATATATATGCATTCATTAAATTTACAAAGTGGAAAACAGTTCTGTGTCTTAATTCATTCTACTTAAGTTTAGGTAGGAATTAAATTTAATGAGTTTTAATAATATTCTTTAACATGTATTTATCTTCATCTAGGACATTTAGCTTCAGACTGCTTTAAGTAGCACATTAAGAAGAAGATAAATTATTCCCTTGCTTCCATTTATTCCTGAAAAAAATTAAGTGTATGTGGTTGGGAGTTAGAGTCATTTTCCATTTCTTGCACACAATTTAGGAAATGAGTGTTCTGGGCTCTCCATTTTGATTTTTTTCTGTAACAGGAGATGTTTTGCTATTACATTTGAAGCTGCTGCCATCAGATGAGTTAGATAATGTTACATAATTCTCTGTCCTTAATATAATAGAAATTGTTTTCTAAATTTGGTCTTTGTAATTTTGCTGATAATTTTCTCCATTGCATATTATATATGTGAAGTGGAAATTTCTGCGATTTAAAGGAGTCAGAACTGTCATAGTTCAAGTATTATTTGATTGAATGTGACTATTAATGCTTTGTCTAAGTCCTCGCATTACATATGAGCATATTTTTCTTTGTTTTTCTTCCAGGTGCTAGGGATTGAACCCAGGGGTCTTTAATACTAGGCCCAAGGTCTAACACTGCACTTCATGCCCTGCCCTTACTTCTATTTTAGAAATCTATTTAGAAATCTATCTACCTATCTAGTGTGTATCTGGCTACAGATCAACATACTGTGGAAAATAAAAGAAGAACAATCACCTATTTTTCCATCCTTTATATTTATTTAGCTTTTCTCTTTACAAATGAAGTGGTATCATGTCTTATGGTTTTATGCCTTATTTTTTAAATTAGCATTATATTATGAATATCTTTCCATGTTATCACACATTCTAAGTTGTAAGTTAATTTTGGCAATTTAGTAAATATATTATGAAATACATTATGTGACAAAATTTCTCATCATTTACTGTAGAAGCTTCGAGGTTTCTCCTGCCTCCCTTGTCCCCGTCCCCTTTCTTTTTTTTTTTTTTTTTTTTTTTTTTTTTTTTTTTTTTTTTTTTTTTTTTTTTCCCTTTCTTTCTTTGCCTTCCTTCCATCGAAATGGAACAAAACTCTTCAGTGAGCTCTCGAGTGTGAGTTCGTTATTTTTTAAAATAACTTCATAGAGGGGATATTGAGAAATCAAAGTACACACATTTCAAGGGTATTTGAAATTATTGTAGCACTTTTCTTGAAAAACATACTTTTGTATATATGGTGCTTTTATATCTCAAAATTTATTCATATGTCAACATATCTTTTTATGTTATAGGAGTATGTCTTAAGTTTGCTCAGGCTACAGTATCACAGTATTTTAGATCAGGTAGCTTAAAAGTAATATAAATTTACTGTTCACAGTTCTAGGTTCTAGGAAGTTGAAGATAAAGTTGCTAGAAGATATTATATCTTGTGAGGACCCTTTCATATCGATGGTAACTTCTGTGTTTCTTCATATAGCAAAAATACAAACAAGCTGCTTTGGCCTTGTTTCATTCATGAAGACTCTGCTAATATAACATAAATACCATGTAAAGGTCCTACGATGGATTTGGGGAAAATATAAACATCAGAATAGTAGTATCTTTTCCTCACTTATTGCAAGGTTCATGGCTAAGAACATCATAGAAAAGGCAGATTAATAACAGAAATCATGATGAATATATTTAATAAAAACTTTTTATTACATAGTAGATAGGACTGAAAGATGCAAGGAAAATTGTGAGTTTTATTCTTGGTGGAAAATTGTGCAGAATTATGGCTGGAAGTCAAGAGTGTTTGTTCTAACAGTGATGCACTGGGAGCAACTTAGTGAGACCTTTCCGTTCCAATCTGTCCTCTACTCTGTAACATTCTTGCCTTGGGGGGACAGGGGAAGACACTTTGAAAGAGGGTC
Source organism: Dinomys branickii (assembly GCA_004027595.1). Lineage (NCBI taxonomy): Eukaryota > Metazoa > Chordata > Mammalia > Rodentia > Dinomyidae > Dinomys > Dinomys branickii. Next base: position 249,740 of record PVLD010000126.1, on the reverse strand, counting down.
TCTCGAGTTAATATCAATATAATAGGTCAGAGAATGCTTCCATGGCCATCCCTCAGGGTAGAAATGTAGGAGGTTTGAGTATGACCTTCCTTGTTCTAACAGAGGTACCTCCCTTGTTCTGCTGTTGTGCCATCTTTTAATTTCCAAGGTGCCATACTTCAGGTAGCATTTTTTCTGTATCTATCACTGTTGTCTGATTTTGGAATTGCACTTAGGCTGTATGTTCCCAAATATGTGGGGTGGTGGTGCTGGTGGTGTGTGTGTGTGTGTGTGTGTGTGTATATGTGTGTATGTGTGTGTGTGTGTGTGTGTGTGTGTGTGTTCTAGCACATCAGTGGTTTTACTTTGTCTTAGTTACTTTTCTCTTTGCTGGGACAACAAATACCCAGCACTCAAGTTAAAGGAGGGCAGATTTATTTGGCTGACAGTTTGTAGAGATTTCAGATCGTGGTTGGCCTTAAGGCAGGATAGCATGGCAGATAGCCATCACCGAGGAGAAATAGTTCATGCCAGGCAGGAGGCAGAAAGCAGCAAACTAGAGAGCACCAAGTGACAAGCAACAGCAGCAGCCCTCTTTCTGTCTCTCAGGTTACACAGGCAAACTGCTCTCAGCGCACACACTAAAACACCTTTAGTTCTACCCAGAACTATGCCAGACACAACCAGTGGGCTGATTTAGTAATCATGCACCCTTGATTCTAGCATTACACACTTAAAAAATACCAGCATCACACTGTATATCCAGCTACCTTGGAAAAGCTCCACTTATAACCACACGAGGCTTTGTGGGAGAATCCAGACATGCTGCAGGAGACTTTGTGTACAGATAGCCCCCAGCTTAGGAGAGTTTTATTTTTGTTTTTATTTTACAGTAGTACAAAAGTGATGTAGATTCAGTACAAATCTTATTTAGAATTTCAGATTTTGATCTTTTCCCATGCTAGTGTGCTGTGCGGTATTCTCTCTTGATGCTGGAAAGTGATAATGCTCTGCAGCGTCCATTGAACCACGTAATTACCAGGATAAACAAGCCATATTCTTAATCATCCTGTGTTGCTAAGCTGTGATGTTGAGTAGATTAAGTGTACTAAGTGCATTTTTGACTTAATGATATTTGTTGATACAATTTAATGTTATGTGTCTGGCTTCAAATTTAAAGTTCTCTCTTAACAATATAAATTTGAAAGGATAGGTGTTTGCACTTTATTTGGAATGATAAGCAGTTTCCGTTTAGGAGTCAGGAGAAAGAAATCTGTGAATTGAGGTTAATAAAACCATGGCTGGGAATAGAATGCTTCACCACCTGTTTTAGTGACTCTTCTCTCCTTGTGGAAACAAAACACCCAATGCCCAAAATTAAGGAAGGAAAGTTTTATTTAGCCCACAGTTTGTGGAGTTTTCAGTCCATAATCTACTGGCTCCAAGGCAGGGTGGCAGGGCACAGAGGCAACACTTCAAGGTGGCAGAAGGCAGCAAAGCAACAAGAGCAAAAGGGAAAGGGGGCAAGCCTCTGTTCCTCCTTTAGATTGTATTCCAGCTATCCACCTACGCCATCCCCATGCCCTCCTCTTCCGCAAGCTCAAGATACTTACAAAGAACCCTGGTCCCCTGCTGAGTAAACTTCTAAACTCCTCAAGTTGACACAATGTACAAACCATTATACCACCTAAATGCGTTTTCTATTATTTCTTGTTTTAACTTTATATGAATAAAGATTCTCAATAATTGGGAAACTAATGCTAATGATTTTTTCACATCTTTAGAAAATGTGTATAGTGACTGTATTCTTTTTCCTTCTATTTTAATGTTTATATTTCCTGTTAGAGTATTTAATAGCAGAAAATAGGCAATCTTTTATTTGCGCCTTTTGATTACAAAAAAATTATTCTATTTTTTCAGTAGAAAATTGTACACTGGATTTAAAGAACAATTTTGAGTATATTGAACTGACTTACAAATTTGCACAGATCTTATAATAAAACAAATCACTCTAAAATTGTATAATTTTTTCTCCAAGATACAATTTATATTGAGAGTCTACTTTAATCTATGAACTCTACTTTTAAAGGATATTTATGCAGTACGGAGTTCTGTAAATTGGATAATATTACAGTTTATAAAGCATATTTTCTAGAAATATATTTTGGGTATATAATACTTTATAATTACAACTAAAACAACTTTAAAAACTGTATGTTTTTATATATGATAAAAAGTAATGATTATCAAAACATGTTAGAAATTATGCATTCCATTTTAGCTTTTTTATCCTAATGTAAAATTTGTTTCTTTTAATCATTGACTTATATGACATCACTTACCTATATGTAACACAAAACTGGTACATTGATGTTTGAAATATGCAACTTTATTTTTAAACTACTATAAATATTTCTAGTGTCAATACAAACCTAGCTGCTTTTTTTCAGGAATTTTATTTCATATAATATCTTTTGAACTTTTTTTAATATCTCAAAGTTCTCTTGTACTTTCAATGTATATGATTAGCACCATAAGTAAAATGTCTACAGTATAATTTCAGATATTTTTTAATACTCAGGATAATTTATTTGATTTTTTTCATGATGTAAAAATTTCAGTAAAGTGGGATCTTTTAAGAAAATAAATCTTATTTTCTTCAGATTTTCAGAAAATGTGCCATCTTTTTTTCTATTTGCTGCATTTACTCATGGAGAAATGTCTTCTCATTACCAGCTTATTTCTAACTTCATGAGGTAGTAGTCCGGAGAATCCTGTACCACTTGTATCATTTGTTTTGTGTGTTTCTTCATTAAATGTCTCTGTTCAGAGGGCTCTACTTCCCCCTAAGTTTGATAATTTGCTGAGAGAACACACAAGACTGAGCACACAGTCATTCTTATAGCTATGACCTATTGTATCTAGAAAAGGGTGGATAGGGCAATGCCTGGGAGCAACCAGTCACAAGCTTCTCAGAGTCTTCTCTTAGTGGAGCCGTGGAGTAAACGTGCTTCTTCCAGCAGTGAGTTACGCTAAATTGTGAGATGGTATAAATCAGTGATGCTTTTTAGAGGCTTAGCACCCAAGTGTGTATTGGGGGTGGGTAGATATGCCGTCATTCTCTGTCTGGCACATAGCAAAATTCCAGACTCCCAGAAGAAAGGCAGTATTCAGCATTAATTATATGGCTTATATAAACAAATATTGTGGACCCTCTCATCAGTTTTGAGGGTGGTGGGAGCCCTACTGATATCCAAGTTTCTGGATGCCAGCCAAGGCCAAACCTGTGAGCACAGCTTTCACTGGTTCATAATTAGGTCTGGTAGGTCAACTTTTCTGCACAATTTCCAGTGTTGTTTATGTGGCATTCGCTTCTAGCAGCTTTTTTATCATTCTTATCAAACAAATTCTTCCAAATTCTCTAGTTTTGGAGAATGCACTCAGAGAAGTAACTGTTTCTCCTACCCTTGCTATAGTCCTGTGGACAGCCATGTGCTGCTAAACTGGGCTGTGTTCTGAAAAGCATGCTATTAGTCAGTCTTTGTCATGGTGTAACATGAGATAGTTTTCAAACCAGGATGATATAGCTTATATATACCATACAAATATGTATATATAACAATCTGTTCTTCCTTGGAACAAGATGAACAAAACAACTTGAGAAAAAAATCAAACACAAGAAAAAATAATATAGTCAAGAGACACAGTAAACACAAGATGTCTGCTAGCATAACACAGAATGCTGTTTTTTGGTAAACTATTTTTTTTAATAAGGAATATACTCTAAAATACTGATACAAAGTATATTACACTAAGTACATAGACCAGTAACATAATTGTTTGCTATCATTATCAAATATGTACTGTACATAATTCTATATTATATTTTATGACAGGCAGAATAGTTCTATTTATATAAGCATCAACACAAATATGTAATATTTAGCTCTATGATGTTACAATGGCTGCAGTCTGTGACTTAATTTCTTCCTTTACATTTCAACACGTAAGACACAAATTTGTATTTGATTGTGAAATTTATGTAAGTTACAAAGGAAGGAAAAATCAAATGTAACTTAAGGCATTATAGAATATTTTGTCTGATTTATGATCGTTTGATGCCACCATCATATGCGCAGTCTGCACTTAACCACAGTGTCACTATATAGCACACGACTTAAAGTAAATGATATGAAATACAGTTGCCTTTCGCATCTGATCATTTAGAAGTAGCTCCCTTTGACATTCAGTTGAGAGAGATTATTAGCTACTGCTTGGTTCAGTGGGAAAAATGAGTGGCTTTTATATAAGGGGCTATGACAGGCCATTTGCCTAGAAATCCAAAAGCACGGTGCCAATGAGTTTGGGTTCTAGTGCGGACCTTTTTCTGGGTTTAAACTGCCACATTCTTGCTTCCTTTTCGTGTGGAGGAAGAGAGCTCTCTAAAGTCTCTTTCTTAAGGATGCTGATGCCACTCATGAGGGCTTCGCTCTGTGCCCTCATTGCCCCAGGACCTGGCATCTGAGCACTGCCGCACTGGAGACTGTGTTTCAACTGCAAATGCTCTTCCCATTGTATCGCACATTGTTTTAGCTCCAACTCTACCACTAACATACTGAGTCCTTGAGCAAATTTTATCCTTCCACATCTGAATATTTTTCTTGAAATTTAAATAGCAAGACATGCTGATTTCAGAAATAGCCTCTAATTCTCTAATTATTAGAGTCTAATGTTTACATATATTTGTCTCCCGGTTTATGTAGATTAATGGGGTCTATAAAAATTACTTTTATAGCCCTTGTTTTGTTATTTTCTTGTTGCTGAGACAAAATGTCTGACATCTACAAGTTAAAGGAGAAAAGTTTTATTTTAGTTTAGAGGTTGTGGAGGTTTTGATTGGCTCCAAGGCAGGGCAGGGAGGAGGCTGTGTTGGGTCAAGGGGGGAAAAGATGCATATATACACCCTTCTAGGCCATGTGCACATGACCCACCTCTTCTCAGCAGGCTTTACCTCTCAGGGTCACAGCCAGGTATACACCATCCATGGACTACTCCATTATCACGCACCCACCATCCAGTATCCCATACCCATGATCCAGTCACCTCCAAAAGCCCATCTGTGAGCATGCTTTGGGGATATCTAGGTATAATAAGCCCCAATACCTCTCAATGGTGGTATATTACTAGTGCAGCTTAACACCATCTATTCTCCTGGGCTCACATTTGTTCTGATTTTTTCATCTTTTATAAAATTTACCTCCAAGTATAAAATTGCGCCATCTATATTAAAAAGCTAGAAGAAGGAATTAATTCAGTGACTGTCCAGCCTTTACAACAATAGATGTAGACGATAAGAGGGCAAGTACTTAATCCCCACTTAATAGATAAAGCCGTGATAGCTTAGTGAGCATCAACAATTTCTAAATAACTGAATAACTAATACAAAATCAGTCTTAAATATGCTTTTGCTAACCATTTCACAGACGGTTTTTGAGGGCAGACGCTGATACTTTTCATGTATTTTGGTGACTAGAATGTAAGAATGGCTGGATAAATTTTACATGGATAATAGAATTATGAACTCAAAAACAATTCACTCATTCAACAAAGCATTTTAAGGGACCTAGCTCTAAAAAATCCCTTTATTCTAGTATTCTATTTTTGATTGATATTTTATGTAATTACCTTTTGTGTTTCCAGTTCACCTGGAAGTTGGGTTTGGCTGTTGGAGACTTTCTTCCCTTTAGAACTTTAGTTTCTACTTTTATTCTAGAAATTTCTCTCCCCTCTTTTTCTGTAAGGGAGGCTACCTGGAAATTGTACTTTTTATTCGGTCTCCTGGTCTGCTCTCAGGTATCATTCTGGTCTAGAACACACATATTCTCTCTCTACCCCTGCTCAACCATCATTGAGGAAGAAAGCTCTCAAAGAGTGCCCTTTCAAAGAAAAATCTCATGATACATTAAGATTAAGCAATTTTTCTATTTTCAGTGAAGATCAGTGGCCACTCTGGTGAAAAATGTATTCAATTGTTCTTATAAATCAAAGAGAATTCTAGTGCCATTGTGTTATTTTTGATATTTTATGTATCTTTCACTGCAAATTTCTTTTCAATAAGTTGGACTGAAAGCACAGCCCTTCAAGTGCATTTAGGGACTTTTATTTTTATCTAAATAAAAATTTTGGAAAATTATTCCTTAATCTATTTTCAAAATATTTTTCTTCAGCTATATAGAAAGTAATGACTCTAGCTAAACTGTTGATATTTAAATGTTATCTATAGTATTATTTTGTAATTTGTATTAGAGAGAACATATTTTCATACTTAAAATTTTGTGTGTTGATTGCCAGACTTTCATCTGGAAACATATGCATGTAATTTTAGTACTACATTTAACAAATTACAGTTCTTACAGACTTTATATAAAGGAGATGTTTTTACTTACTGGAATTTTATTATGAATCTATTTATGTAAGTGTGACAATTTGGAATTTTATTATGAATCTATTTATGTAAGTGTGATGCTTTAAGATTATGAGAGAAAATATATAAATAGAAAATATATATGTTTGATGCTTTAAGATTATGAGATTTATTACTTTTTAATTTAAAATACCAATGGATTTAAAGACATGCTGTTGATATGATAGTATTTTTGAATCACTTGTAGAAATTTTGAAACATTAAATTAAAACTAAAGAATGGAAAAATGATAATATGTGAAATAGAAGAAATATTCTCCAATAGAGCTATAGTCATCAAATGGTGATAGGAGAGGTGGGGACTTTGATGGACTTACAGTGTTAGTTTATGTCTCTGGTCCGTATGCTTTGATTTTATTAATAATTTTGAAACAAAAACGCAAAGAGAAGAGACTAGAGGTGAGGGGTGGAGAGGGACAATAGCAGAATGGAGGGGTAGGCAAGGGCAGGTTGGGTGGTGCAGGGACGGGCAGGACAGGGCAAGAGCAAGCCCAAGAGCAGGCGGAACAGAGTGTGAAAAAATTTAGCCAGTGGTATCTCCAACAAGGCTAATATCTATAGCATATAAGGAATTGAAAAAAATATTAGACCCCCTTCAATTTAAAGACCCAGTTCAAATTAGGGCATCTCAGGTGAATGCACACTTCTCAAATGACAAACAAGTATATGAAAAATGTTCAACCTCACTGGGCATTCAAGAGATGCAACAATGCTGAGATTCTATCTCACCCCAGAAAGAATGGCAGTTATTGAGAAATCAATTAATAACAAATGCTGGTGCAGCTGTGGGGAGAAAGGAACTGTTGTCCACTGTTGGTGGGAGTGTAGACTGGTGCAACCATTGTGGAAGTCAGTGTGGAGATTCCTCAGAAAACTAGGATTAGAGGTCCCATTTGACCCAGCAATGCCCCACTAGGTATTCTACTGCAAGAATTAAAAATATCATACTACAGAGATGTATGCACATCCACTTTTATAGTGGCACAATTTGTAATAGCTAAATCTTGGGAACAACTCAAATGTCCATCAAGTGCTAAATGGATAAGAAAGATATGGTTCTTTTTTAATGCAATGGAGTAATACTCAGCCATAAAGAAGGATAAATTTGAGACATTCCTGGGTAAATGGATGAATCTTGAGACCATACTCTAATAAATCATACACGCTATGTGTAAATATCCCATTGTTTCTTTAGTGTGAGAAACTAAAAAGATAAATAAGGATCAAAGTGTGTAATAGCAATAGTGAAATAGGAAGAAGTGGTTCAAAAGAAAGGGGAACTAGGGAGAGAGGAGGAGGAAAGGAAGGAAGGGGGAAGTGATGGAAGAGGATAAAGTGGAAACAAGCCTTTGTAAAGGAGGAGGGGAAGAGTGGTGGAAGGGATGGGAGGGGATTGGAGAAAAAAAAAGGAAACAGGACACATCATGTACAGGGACAAATTCCTTATGATGAATGTGATCATTGTGTATATCTAAGCTATACTAATAATTTTAAAAATATAAGAGCAGAAGCAAGAGGAAGAGCAGGAGGGAAGTAGGGAGGCAAGGAAGAAGGGAAGGAAAAGGGAGGAGAGAGGAAAGGAGGGAGGGAGAATAGGAATGAGTCTGATGAAACGTGCAATACTGCAGTACTGGTAAAAGACATTTTTGTAAAAATAATGAAACATATTATGTTGCCCACACTGAGGTTGACTTCATAATTCCTCCTGCCTCACCCTCTGGATTATATGTGTGTACTACCACCCCAGGCTACTTTGGGATAGTTACATTGCATGACATTTAGAATTGTTTTATATTCTCATGAATTGATTGATTTATCCCATTGAATTACCCTTCTAATTTCTCTTAAGAAGGCATATATTGTCTAAAATATATTTTGGTGTTTTAGATTTTCTTTGCTTTGCATTTGCATTATATATATAATCTTTTTCCATCTATCTCTTTGCAGCTTTCAAAATCTGTATGTTTTACATTCGTTACAGGTTTGCATAGCTGGATTTTTTATGTTAAGATTCTATGCTTGTTAATTTAAGTTCACTGTTTGCATAAATCCCCTTATCCCTGCTTCTCTCCAGTTTCCCCTATTTATATCTCATTAGTATTGTCCTTTTGTGGGAAGTGATCAGTTGATACTGATGAATTATTACTAAGTAAAGTTCATAACTTATAGTACAATCCATTCTTTTTTGTAGTACATTTTGTGGTTTTGAGAACTATAAAATTGCTTGTATCTGCCTTTATAATATCATAGATACTAGAAAAAAATTTGAAGGTCGATTAAATGTGACCAATAAAAAGCTCTAATCAAAAGTTCAGTCGTGATACCTTAATATCACTGAAAAATCAATATATAAACTCTACAAGCAATGCACCTCTTACTTATTTGGTGACCCCCTTGACTACCTATTTATCCCTTTCTCCCTCCCCCTAAACTTTGGCAACCACTGAATTTTAAAAATTTCTCCTTGCCTTGCCCATTCCAAAATATCCTACAGATAGAATTATACAGTATGTAACATTTTAGGATTAGCTTCTTTCATTTATAATTATGCTTTAAGTTTCTCCCATGCCTTTTCTTTGTTAGCTTCTTTCACTTCATTGCTGAGTAATATTCCCCTTTGTTTACCCACTCACCTATTAAATGCTATTTTGCTTGGTTTTAAATTTTGGTAGTTACTAAAGCTGCTAAAACATTCAAGTACATTTTAATAAACTGAACATGAGTTTTTTAATTATGTGCTTCAACATTGCAGAATAAGGTTGTTGGTAGGAGTTTAGTTTTATAAGAAACTACCAAACTGCCTTTCGAAGTGATTATATAATTTTTTCTTACTGTCAGCAATGAGTGAAAAGTTTTTTTTTTTGTTTTCTGTCTTCCCCAACATTTAACAATGTGAATTGTAATATAGCTGAATTCTTAAAGATATACGGCCAGACATTACACTCAAATTTATTTTGACTAGTGTCGGTGATCATATGTGTTCTGCAAATATGCCTACATATTCTTGTGTTTGTTATTTTAGGTCTGTTCTTCAGTTTTATCATTTATTCTAAAGTCTAACATTAAGTAGTGTTTGGAACTGGTGTTTCCCAAGAATTGCCTCTAATCCCCTTTTTGACTTCCCTGATATTTCTATTTCTCCTTCATGTTTCATTTTTTTAAAAAATGTGTTTATAATTTAGAACTAATTATCTATCATATATAAATATTTATGAGATTTATATTACCTTCATTCCAGAAAGTTAAACCAGCTCTATTTTGATAGTTACTGTCTTTCAACATTTTGATATTATTTTATATTTTTTTCACTGACTGATTTTGAATAATCTGATACTGTGAAACTTTAGACAAGCAGCCTCTTTGTGCAGCTGTAGTTTACTTACTCTTTTTCCCTAGTTGTCTGTAGTATTATGACTGTGTCTTATGTTCATTTAATTGCCTTCACCATTTGGACTTTTTTTTGGCAGCACCGGAGATTGAACTCAGGACCCTGTGCTTGTCAGGCAGGTGCTTATTCCACTGAGCTATATCCCCAGCCCCTGAACTTTTTAAAATTCATTATTCTTTTGAATATAGACATTTCTCCCTTTTTTTCATATTCCTTTCTAATTCTCTCTTAAAAATATCCTAGCATACTTCTAAATAGTTAATGATTATGTTTCTATTGGTATCTTATATGAAATATATTGTATTTGGTATCTTTTCAAATAACTGTTATTTTTAAAATCTTTTTAGTATTTGATGTTTCTATACTGTGACTATTTTGCATTGGACATACCTCAGTAGTACCTCTCTGACTTAATAATACTAACTATATTATCAAATTTGACAATAATATCAGGAGTATTTGGCGATAGTTAAACGATACAGGTCTAGCTTTATCACTATTGTTATTGTTGTCCTAATGCTTGAAACCTGGGCCTGTACATCGTGGGTGCACACCCTTCCACTGTGTACACCCTAACAGCACAGCCTACATTTAAATTATACTTCCTTTAGTAATAAATAAACCCCTATGATCATGTTCATTGTTATTTATAAGATTGTAGTGCCTACATAATTATTCTTGGAGACTTTCAGGATCCGTTTTGTTATTTATAGGATTATACTGGTAATTCAATTAATCAGGGAATGAAAGGAAAGTATCTTACACAGTAACTTGTACCCAGTATTCTCTCAAGAAATGGAGTCATGGTAGTTCTTTTTCCTATTTTTATTAAAGGACAGATACAAGACTTTTGCATACTTAGACAATCACCTAAAGTCTATCACATAAATCAAAACATAAAATAAAAATAATGGCTGTTACATTTGTTCAATATGAACTCTATATGTGGGAAGTATTTACAGCTGTTATTCAGGTATAAATTCACATGATATCAGAATAACGAGGTAGAGAGAGTCTACCCGTGTGACTGTTTCAAGCATGCATCTCATCTGTGTTTTCTCCTTTTGAGAAACAGGTAGATTCTTTGACTCTCATATTCACAAAATCATTAATCTATACATTTTCCGTTTTCCATTTGTCAGCATAAACTTCTATTTATTGGCACAACAAATTAATCTACACATTGATTGAAAGCATAGTTTGTAAATCTCATTGTTTTAGGTTGTATGATACCACTTTTAGAAGAGTAAGAAAGTTCTCTTAGGGGAATATTACCATAGTTTGGAATTAGAACTTGGTTTTTCTAAATCAATTTTAGAATTTTTTTCACTGCACCATCTTATTTCACCATTCCTCTCCCAAAGAAAGAGGTGTGACACATGCATATGTTAAAGGCTAATTGGAAAACAATTCTTTAGTGACAGTTCAAAGAAGATCCCTGGAAAATGGCTGTAACAAGGCAATGGATGATCTAGTCCTATAATAAAAGTAATGCTTAGTCCCACAATAAAACTATTGAGAGAAGGAAATCACATCTTGTTCTGTTATTTCATCAGTAGTATCAGATACACATGAGATTTGTATGATTTTGTTATGCGTTGTTTCCCTACACAGAATATGAGCTTCTGTGTGAGCTATTTTTATTTTTCTGAATCTACATGCCATGTGACATTGGGTACAACTGCTGAAAGTGGTTGTGTGTGTATTGTACATTCATAGTAATTATTTTCATAAATAAGAATATATATAGGATACAACTTAGAAGGACCACACTGGTGCTCTGCCTGGCAAAACTTTCCATTTAAAGAGCCCAGTCCCCAGCACCATTAGAGCGACCACAACCACGAAGCTTTCCCACAGAGAGTGAGACCAGCCTGGGGGAGCTACCAGAGCAACCTTTCCCATGGTACTCTAGCTGGGTAAGGACCACACTGGTGCTCTGCCTGGCAAAACTTTCCAGGTAAAGAGCCTGGTCCCTGGGCACCATTAGAGTGACTGCACCTGCGAGACTTTCCCACGGAGAGCAAGGCCAGTCTGGCGGAGCTATGGGAGCAAATTTTCCGCGGTACTCTTGCCAGGTAAGGACCATGCCAGTGCTCTGCCTGGTGAGACAACATTCCCCACCATCGCAGATGTACTCTGAGCTTGGCACCTCAGCAATTGTCTGGGGTTCCTGGGCCCAGTGATTCATGATCTGCTACCATCTAGTGATATTTGATGTCCATGTAAACTAGTGTTGCTAGAGTTGTCTGTGAGATGCCTGGGTAGTTTGTAGGTCAACACTTTTCATCAGAAATCAAAAATGACAAGAAAGAGGACCAAATGCAGTCTCAAAACTCAACCCCACCCAGAACAAGTCCAGGAAACAAGAATATAGGAGAACTAGGAAGCTACACACATGCAATTTCTGAAATGATCACATTTGAAGTAAAGAAACAAATCGATCAGGCCATAGAAGAGATTAAAGCAGAGGTAATCTCTCAGGCAAAAAATGAAATGAAAATAATAATGGAAGAAATGCTCTGCACATATAGAGAAGAAACAGATAAAAGAATAGAAGAACATAGGAAACAAATGTAATCATTACATAAGCAATTTAGGAATGAATTAAAATGCATGAAACAGCCTCAAAGAGATTGCTAGGATATAAAAAATTCCATTGAAAGATTGCAAAACCTCTTGAATGAAGCTGAAGATAGAATTTCAGATCTTGAAGACAGAAAGGCAGCTAGCGACCATGAAAGGAAGAATCTCTTAAAGTCATCAAGGATCCAGGAAAAATCAATCCAACAGCTGCAAGATGAGGCAAAAAAGAAATAATATCCAAGAAATAGGAGTCAGTGAAACAGCAGGAGGCAAAACAAATGATATAAAAGGAATATTTGCAGAAATAATAGCAGAAAATTTCCCAAGCACAGTAAAAGATAATGAAGTGCAGTTAACTGAGGCATATAGAACCCCGATGAGCCAAAACCCAAATAAAACCACAACCAGACATATAATAGTCAAGATCCCAGATGGCCAGCAAAAGAACACAATATTAAAACCTGCTAGAGAAAACAAACAGATCACCTATAAAGCAAAGCCCATCAGAATCACAGCAGACTTCTCAACAGCAACCATGAAATAAAGAAGAGCATGGAGTAAGTTATTATAGATTCTGAGGCAAAACAGCTTCCAACCCAGACTGATGTATCCTGCAAAACTATCCTTCAAATTCAATGGAGAAATAAAATATTTCCATGACAAAGAACAATGGAAGAGCTTCATGAGTGCCAAACCAACATTACAAAAGTACTAAAAGATATTCTAGACAGAGGAAAAAAGAGACCACAATTTCAAGAACAACAATAGAAAGGAACCCTCAAGCAGAACAAGCAAGTAAACAAATAGCAAAAATAGGAAGGCAACAAGTAAATAGCATGACAAGGATAAGCCAACACATAACAGTTATGACCATTAATATAAATGGCCTCAATTCACCAGTCAAAAGTAACAGATTGGCAGAGTGGATTAAGAAACAAAATCCAACCATCTGCTGTACACAGGAAACACATTTTACCCCCAAAGGAAATCCACAGACTGAAAGTTAAAGGATGGAAAACAATCCTCCATGTAACAGGTTCCCAGAAAAAAGCAGGGGTAGCTATTATGTTTGTAGATAACATAAACTTCAATATGAAAACAATCAAAAGAGATAAAGAAGGGCACTACATACTAGTTAGGGGAAAGCTGCAAGAAGAGATAACAATCCTAAACATTTATTCACCTAATACTTGAGCATCAAACTATATAAGTCAAATCTTAATAGACATGAAAAACCAAATAATTACTAACACTATTGTAATAGGGGACCTAAATACACTTTGATGCAAAGAGACATGTCAACTGGACAAAAACTCAGCAAACTCAGTTCAAACCAAAGTTGTGAACAAATGGACTTAATAGATGTGCACAGAATGTTCCACACCACAACATCAGAATACACATTTTTCTCAGCCGCGCCTGGGTCTTTCTCTAAAATAGACCACATTCTAGCCCATAGAGCATACATTCCTAGATGCAAAACAATTGAAATTATCCCATGCATATTATCTGACAACAATGCAATAAAATTGGTAATTAATGACAAAGGGAACTCCAAAAACCCCATAAACACTTGGAAATTAGACAATAACCTCCTGAACAACCAATGGGTCATACGAGAAATTAAAGAAGAAATTAAAAATACCTACAAACAAACAAAAATGCAAATACAACCTACCAGAATGTGTGGGATGCAATGAAAGCAGTCCTCAGAGGGAAATTTATAGTGATGAACTCACACATAAAGAAAACAGAAAGAGAACAAATAAATAGCCTAATGCTATACCTCCAACTTTTGGAAAAAGAAGAACAAGCCAAAACAAAAGCCCAAAGAAGGGAGATTATAAAATTTAGGGAAGAAATTATTGCAATTGAGATGAAGAAAACACTAAAAAAAATAATTGAATCAAACAGTTGGTTCTTGAAAAGAATAAATAAAATTGATAAACCCCTAGCCAATCTTATCAAAAAAAAGTAAAGAACTCAAATTCAGGCAATAAGGAATGAAAAGGATGAATCAATACAGACCTCACAGAAATACAAAAGATCATTAATACCTACTCTGAAAGTCTTTACTCCCATAGGATAGAAAACTCAGAAGAAATCGACAGATTCCTAGAAATGTATGAATTACAAAAATTGAATCAGAAAGATACAAAAATCTTGAACAAACCAATATCAATTAATGATATTGAAAATGTCATTAAAAACTTACCAACAAAGAAAATCCCAGGCCCTGATGGATTCACAGCAGAATTCTATGAAACATTCAGAGAAGTTTTAATGAGAACACTCCTCAAACTCTTCAATGAAATTGAAAAGGAAGAAATTCTCCCTAACTCACTTCTGGAGGTAAGTATTATACCAATACCAAAACCAGAGAAGGACCCAAAGGAGAAGGAGAACTATAGGCCAATCTCCCTAATGAACATAGATTCACAGATGCTCAATAAAGTACTAGCAAATAGAATGCAGCGAATCATAGGGAAAATTATACATCATGACCATGTTGGATTCATTCCAGGAATGCAAGGATGGTTCAATGTCCACAAATCAATTAATGTAATACACCGTATCAATAGAGCCAAAGACAAAAACCACACGATCATCTCAATAGATGTGGAAAAAGCTTTCAATAAAGTCCAACATGCATTCATGTTAAAAACTCTGGAAAAACTAGGAGTACATGGCCTCTACCTGAATCTGATCAAAGCCATCTATGAAAAACCAACAGCCAACATCATACTAAATGGACAAAAACTGAATGCTTTCACTTTAAAGTCAGGAATAAGACAAGGATGTCCACTGTCAGTTCTCCTATTCAACATAGTTCTGGAAGCATTAGTCAGAGCAATTATACAAGAGAGAGAAATAAAAGGAATAAGGATAGGAAAGGAAGAAGTAAAACTATCACTATTTGCAGATGACATGATACTTTCTGTGGAAGAACCCAAAAACTCTACAAGAAGACTCCTGGAATTAATTGACAAATTCAGCAGAGCAGCTGGTACAAAGTCAACACCCAAAAATCAATAGCATTCCTATACACAAACAACGAACAGACTGATAGAGTAATTAAGGAAACTGTACCTTTTACAGTAGCATTCAAGAAATTGAAATGTTTAGGAATCAATCTAACAAAGGATGTAAAATATTTATTCAATGAAAACTACAGTACTCTGAAAAAAGAGATCAAGGAGGACTTCAATAAATGGAAAACACCCCCTGCTCATGGTTAGGAAGAACCAACATTGTGAAAATGGCATAATACCAAAATTGCTGTACAGATTCAATGCAATTCCCATTAAACTACCATTAGCATACCTCACAGGTCTAGAGAAAACATTCCTGAAATTCATCTGGAACCAGAAGAGACCCAGAATAACAAAAGCAATCTTGGGCAACATGGAAAAATTAGGTGGAATCATAATCCCTGACCGGAAATTATACTACAGAGCTACTGTAATAAAATCAAGCTGTTACTGGCTGAAAAGCAGACCTGAGGAACTATGGAACAGACTCAAAGATACAGCCAAAACCACAAACACACTCAGCCACCTAGTATTTTACAAAGGATCCAAACAAACTCACTGGAAGAAAGATAGCCTCTTTAATAAATGGTGCTGGAAAAATTGGCTTGCCTCTTGTCGAAGACTGAAAATAGACCCAAGCTATCACCATGCTCCAAACTCAAGTCAAAATTGATGCAGATCTCAATCTATTAGAAGAGAAAGACGGTAAAAATCTTGAAGACATAGGAGTAGGCAGAGAGTTCAGGAACAAAAATCAAACTGCAAGGGAAACTCTTCAAAGAATCAGTAACTGGGACCTCATCTTACTGAAAAGCTTTTGCACATCTTAAGAAATCACCAGCAAGGTCAAAAGCAAACCCACAACTTGGGAAAAAAATCCTAGCTGGATATCCCTCATACAGAGGCCTTTTATCTATAACATACAAAGAATTAAAAAACATGAACCTGTCCAAATTCAAAGACCCATTCGAGAAATGGGCATCAGAGATGAATACACACTTCTCAGATAAAGAAATACAAATGGCAAATAAATACATGAGAAAATGTTCTACATCATTAGTCATTCAAGAAATGCAAATTAAAACGACATTGAGATTTCATCTCACCCCAGTAAGATTCGCCAGCATTAAGAAATCATCCAATAACAAATGCTGGTGAGGCTGTGGAGAAATAGGAACTCTTCTCCGCTGCTGGTGGGAATGCAAACTGGTGAAACCATTCTGGAGATTGGTTTGGAGATTCCTCAGCAAACTAGGTCTAGAGGTCCCAGCCAACCCAGCTATTCCCCTTCTGGGTATTTTCCCAGATCTGAAAACGTCGTATCACCACGATATATGTGCACCCATGTTCCTTACAGTACAATTTGTAATAGCTAAATTGTGGATACAATCCAAATGTCCATCAAGAGAGGACTGGATAAAAAAAAGTGTGGTATTTTATATAGTGGAATATTACTCAGCTATAAAGAAAGACAAAATTGAGGCTTTTATAGGCAAATCATCACAATTAGACATCATACTCATAAGTGAAATAAATCAGAGGAACATATGCAAGAAACGTATTGTATCAGTTGTGTAAGAACCTGAAAGTGGGAATATAAATTAGGAGGTATGAAGGGAATCTGATCAAAAGTAAAGAGTAAATGGGATGATGGGCAGGAGAAATGGAAGAAAGGGACAGGTATGTACGTACATATGTATGTGCAGGACGGCTGACATGGTTGCAATATTGACATGTCACTTTATGATAAGGAACTGTTAATGACTGGTTGGTTGATCAAGATTGTATATCTGTATGTGTTTTCCTGAGCATACACTTTGAAGTTATCAATATGTAATACAGCAAACATTGTTAATTCCCCTGTCACTTTGTCTATAATTCAGTTTTGACTGCACTGTTCTTGTGCTACTTTGTGTGTCTTTGTTAGCTTTCCTTTTTCTTTTTCTTTCTTTTTCTACTTTAAAAATAAAAAAATAAAAAAGATACAATTTATGTGAAAAATTGAAAGATTGTAAGCCTAAAAATATTAGAAAATCATTATATATGCAAATTATATTCAGGAAGAAAATATATTGGCATATTATTTTCTATAAGAAATACTTCTTTTAATGAGAAGCAAGTATTAAGGTAATTCATTGAATATGTAAAATTAGTGATACACATAGTGTAGAACATAGAGGTATTTATCATCACTTTTTTGACAAATAATTGACCATCTTATTTCTGCAAGCAGAAATTCTTAATTCTTATTTTCGTAGATATCTTTCCCCAATAACTCATTGAGAGAAAAATGGATCAAAGAAACAGAATAGAGATTTTGAGATTTTGTATGTGTGTATAAATTATGAGAATTAAATGCAGTGTTTTTGCTTAACAGGAGAGGTACTGCTTTTGAGGAGACCTAATTTACCCATGTTTTGCTCTTAGAATCGTATCATCTTTGAGGGAATTCTTGGCCAAACTTTAAAAAGTCTTTGCTTCAGTTTCCTTGGATCTTTGCAGGTAATAAGATTTTGTATTCTATTTCTTCTTGATCAATTCCTGGAAAGATTGCTTCCTTTTTTTTTTTTTTTTCCTAGCATAACAGTATTTTAGCTCCAAAGAGTATATCTGTCTAATTTACATACTGGAGAAGCCCTGGAGTGGTCGTTTAATATTTAATATTTAATTTAACATTTGTGACTAAACATTAACATTTTACTAGCCCTTCCAGAAAATGTGTTATTATAGCACTCATTTTCTATAAATATAAGAAAGGTAGATTTTCCTGCCCTTCTCTTAACAACCTATTTAAAGAATAACTTACATGTAAAAAGTACCCATTCTAAGTGTATATTTGAATGAATTTTTACAGATATGTATACCCTTGGTAGTTACTGCCACATATTTACAATTGTTTTGCAATCTTATATCCTAAATTCCATCAATCTCTGTCATTTCAGACTTTTTTTCTGTTATTTAATTTTTCTCTTGGTAATGAATTTTCCCTTCCATGCTTCTTTACATGTTGGATAACTTTATTTGTATATGTGAGTGTTATATTGCTGAGTTCCTGAGTCTTTTGTTTTAGAGTTTGCTGATTATTTTTGGAGGAAGTTGATCAGTTAAATATTAATCAGCGATAATACACAGGATTGAAGTATAGTTTATTTTCAGCGAGTTTAGTTGTAGTGGTGTAGTATGACACTTCTGCGTTGTGAGTAAATGTTTTAGTAACTCAAGGGTATCTCTACGTGCTGACTAGTGAAGCTTTGAGAATTGTTCAACTCACAGCCCCCCTCGCTTGCTTTCGGTTGGCACTGTGGAGTTCCGCCTGTATGTGCACACCTTGCCGTCGTGGGCCTTCATAGATCACTTTCCCTGTGTTGCCCCATCACATATGCTCTGCCTAGAACCGTTTACTTCCCTAAGCTCCCCAAACACTAATCTGTCTCCTCTCTCTGAGAACTCTCGCACTGTATCTAAAGTGCTCCCAGGCAGCGTAGGATCTCATTGTATATTTATTTTCTTTCAGGGATCACAGTCCTGCACTGCCTATTGTCAGTGTCTGAGAACAATTTGTTTTAAATCTTTTGTTTTCCAGTGCACTTTTTGCTTTGCTTTATTTGTATTCATGGAAGGGCAAATCTTGTTTCACTTATTTTTTCATCACTTCCACCAAATGCTCATCATTAGTTTTTTTAAATTAAAATCTCTTTTTGGGTAAATGTATATTTTAGTATCAGTAAAGTTACCTGAAATATGGGTAAAATTGAGCTCATAAATAAAAAGTAAATAAAAATTCATCAATATTTTGTCTAAATTATTTATTAAATTTTTACTTTAAAATTTATAAAACATTGATGTAATATTGTAATCTTTACAGTCTCCACCAAATAATGTAGTGAAAGAGCTTGTACAAAGCACCCTAGGAGATTAAAAGTAGATATTAGCTTGTAATTAAATGTAGAGCTGAAGTGTACAGTTCTTTCACTTCTAGCTTCAGAGCTATAATTTCAAGATGGGTAATTTGTGTATGATATGCCCCTGCAATCCTGCTATAAAGATATCTTTCACAACTTGATTTTAATAAACCATATCTGTACCTTTTTATTTCAATATGGCTATTTTATTTATTTATTTTTGTAGAGTAATAATTCTATAAGTTTTCTATCCTAATTAGGTGCCTGGAAATCACCATAGTACAGAAAAAAGCATAACATAATGAGCTATACAGCATTTCTCAAAATTTAATTAGCAAATAAAGTACTTGGTGATCCTTTTAAATGCAGATTATGATTCAGTAGGTCTGGGTCATGACCTCACAGTCGGCATTTCTGGTAAGCTTGCAGATGATGTTAGTGTCCCTAGTTTGCACACTTCCTTAATAGCAGAACTGGCTAAGGACAGTAGTATAAATAAGAACATAGGCTAAATTCATTAAGGAATATAGAGAATTGTAGATATTATTTTATTAATATATATCATCTGCAGAATCTTTCCCAGCAAATGAAGATAGGAAGAAATGGCTCTTTATGAAAACTTTAAATGGGAAAGTCATTGTTAAACTGGACAGTGAACAATAGCTTTATTCGCTTAGCAATCATGTAGCAGAGGTAAAGCCATAGGAGCATGTTTAAATCATCTCATATGGGATAGTTCTCGGTGGGCGGGGATAACTTAACAAAAGATACCTCTGAATTCACACAGAAAGATTAATAAAACTTTATTAACCATCAAAAATTAAATGAGGTATCAGAGCTTAATAATTTTATGTCTAATTTTACCAAACCTTCAAAGAAAAGATAACCTGATTGCAGATGACTTTCTGAAAATAAAGAAGATAAGTTTCTTTAGAATACAAGTGTAACCTTTCTATGAAAGTTGGACAAAGTAAAGATCAGAGGTCAAATTTATTAGCAAATATAGGATAAATGTTAAGATTATTTTACAAATATACTCAGTACTCTAGCATTTCCTTTATGATAGGTTAATCATTTAAAATGTATTAATACAGTATTTCACATCAACGTATGTAAAGGAACAGAAGAAACATTGTTCTATTGGATGCTGAAAATATCGGTTGGATTATGTAGCATTTTACCACGAAAAGTTCTTGAGAAATTATGGTAGACAACAACTCTCTTAATTTTGTAAAGTGTATTTTCCAATCTTCCAGTAAGCATCGCAGTTAAAAAGAAGTAAAGAAGCTCAGATAATTTACGTAAAGTGATCAAGATCAACTTTAGTAAGTGCAGAAGTACAAGTAAAATTTGGATCTTATAGCTACATCAGCCCTTCCTGGAATGAATAGCTTGTCACAGATTATCACCGTGTGTTTCTATTACATTAGATACCACATGACCTCTTAAAATCATGTTCCATTATTTAAATTCATGTTATTTGAATTTCTCTTAAAGTAGTATAGACACTGATGTACTGGAAAATATTTAAAACCTGGCACTTTGGAGACAAAAGCCATAAATTATGCTGTTGTCTAATTTTCATGTTGTAAATACTCTTGGTGAGTTTCAGACTACTGGTTAGGGCATCACTGAGCATGGAGCAGGGAAGAAGCACCGGGGATAGTTCTTGTGACCCAGTGCAAGCTGGCCCTAATTTGTCACCTATCTTATGATTTCTGGAAGTTAATTCCTTTGGGACATAGAATATCACTTTAAAGAATGCATATTTATCTATGGATTTTACTTTAAATGTTTAAAATTTTTATTAGTACATGTTTGCAGTGCATGATGATTACATTTCTCACTGGGAGTTCGTACACGTGTGTAACACATTAATTCTTTCTTATCCCCTTTTTCCTCTTCATCCCCTTTGCCTTCATCTCTTCGTCTCCTTCCTTTTTGCAAAAGATCCATCTCTCTGTCCTCTGTTTTGTGTCTTTTATTTTGCTCTTCAAGTTATTTATGTATCAGATTTCTCACACAAGAGAAGCCGTGCAATATTTATATCATGAGTCATTTGGAGGAAAGGTACTTTAAGAGCCCATAATGATAACTGGGTTTGAATTTTGAATATTTTTCCTCATTTGAACTAACTTGGGTCAAGTGCTGTAATTTCCTGAGTATCACTAAATAACTTTTATAGAGATTTTAACAGGAAAATCAAAGAAAAGAGAATTGAGTAATATTATGTAAAATTTGATAAAATTTTATCTAATATTGTAGATATACTCTTGGCTTAGATCAGTGCAAGTGGGATATGAAAGTATTTTATATATGATCAAATGTCATGTGTAACATTCTAACTCACACAGTGTGTCATGTACATTGTAGTTTTAAGTCTGTAAACATTTCAACATCACCCCAGCTGAACTTTCTGGAAAATGGTGGTTAGATACTTCTGATTCTTTAAGGCACAATAAGCAATAATGAATATATAGTTTTCTAACTATAAATATAGTGTAGATTAAAAAGTATGTTTTGAGCATTACTTTTTATCATCAGAACTTATTTATGTTTAATATGATTAAGCATATTTCTGATTAGAACATAATGTTGTTGTGCCTTGTAATTATCTGGATAAACTTTTATTAAGGTATAATTTATATGCAATGAAATACTCAGAAGTTATATATCCCCAATAATCAAATTTGAGATGAATTGTAATAAAGATATGCATATTTCCATTATTTTATTGTTTCATTATGTCCTTTTTCAGTCAGTGTTCTCATAGAAGAAAGTATAAGTTGGTTTGTTCTAAATTTCAAATATGGAATTACGTGCAATAAACTCTGACTGCTTGCACTCAGACTGATTTTGTTGACATCAATGTATGTTGTTTGTACCAGTAAATTATTGAAGTTTCCTAATGATATTTATAAAGCCAGTTTAGTTTTTAATAAATATCTATTACTTCTATTTTTGTTTACTGTAAATGAAGCTTTTATAAATCTTTTTTTTACATAGGGCTTTTTGGAGACATGTTTTAATCAATTCTGGATAATTCACTAGGAATATAACTTTCAGCTCCTGGGACACACATATACTTAGCTTTTCAGAAACTGAAAAATAGTTTTCCAAACTTATACAATTGGGTCACTTTTTTAAAAAAAATACTTAAGTAAACATTATTAGAAATATTTGTATTTCTCTTAATTACACAATTTTAGGATATAATGAATGAGAATTAAGTAGTATTTTATGATTAGCTTACTAATGATATATGAATTAAAAGACAACAAAATTGTATCAATGGAAAAATTATATAATAAACATCAAATGACTTCTACCTGTTTTCCCTTAGTCATTCATCCTCTTCGGGGGGGGTATTACTTGGTGCTCAATTGTTTACCATTTGCCTGTGTGACTATTAGGTTTAAAGTACAAAGCTTTTATAGTTAGGAACTACTTAGCTAAAAATTCCTATACCAGTGATTATAATTATTAGATATATGTGATTTCCTGGTGAAATGTTGAAGTATTGATCAATATTGTAAAGAGGTGTATAAATTAATGATTTTGTATAAAGATTAACTAAAAATTACAGGAAAAGCCTGATTATAAATTTTAAAGTATAATGTATATTATTAAAATGTTAAACTTAGGCATGGTCAATACATTTATATTTTGTATGGTCAAAATTATTCAGTAAGATTATTGGAATGCAGATATGTAAAAAGAATAAGTGTGTCTTTCAGTGATGTTTGTGTTTATTTGATGATTTGTTTATTTATTCAAGGCACACTTATTAGATGCCTATTATATGCTGGAAAGTGAGCTAGGGATTAGTTATAGTGTTGAACAAATTGATATGGTCGCTAAACTCTAGGAGCTAAACAGAACATGGAATAAATGAAAATTAAAGAGGCAGACTTAGAAGCAAAAAATAGTATAAGCATAAAATAGGTGCTATGAAAGGAAATTATTTGATGGTACTGTAGGCTGGAGGTATTTTTGTATGATATTTTGTGGATATTTTTATAGATCAGTGCAAGTGAAATATAGCAGTGTTTTATTCAAGTGAGTGCAGAATGTGTGTTCTTTTAACTGATAAAATTATTTTGAGTTCTAGAAAGGGTAAAATACAGATATGTGATTTTTTTTTTTTTTTTGTATCAGGAATCAAACTCAGGACCTTGCACTTGCCAGGCAGGCATTTGTGCTGCTGAGCTATATCCCCAGCCCTCAGATATGTGAAATGAAGGAAATACTTAATATTTTAATTAAATATTAAGCACACACAATTTATATGCAAATTTCATATACTATGTTTATGTGTACTTGCTGCTCAGTGTATATTGCGTATAGGTTAGAGGTCAAAGATTTGGCACAATTTATACAAACCAGTTCCTTCTTAGTTTACAATCAGCCTGAATGAGGCATTCCTGGATGGCAAACATATAAATCTAAGTATTCTGTGGGTTCTGTATTTTGATGATTATTCAGTCTTTACAATATTTATTTTGATTGATATTTGATATCTGAAAGGCTGTATGTTTGTATTGTCTATATACAATTTATATGCAAGTTGTCAAATAACTATTCACATGTGTTTACTGCTCAATGCATAATTGTTATGCTGAGCATTCTCTACTGGACTGTCTTATGTTACTTTACTGTTTTAATCTATTTTTAAACTTAAGTGAACCTCAAGTATTATTACCATTCTGCATTTGAGTTGATAGTGTAATAAATTTGCTGCCATTTTCTCCAGAGATTTTGTTAAGTGTAATACTGAGGTAAGGTGTAAATGATAGCCTACTTCATTTTCTAAAACTCATAAAATAATTATGCCCACTTCATTGGTATATGATTTTCTTTACTGTGATAGTCAATTGCATTTTTCAGTGAGTAAAATATAGTGCTTCTTAATCAGGAAAGACTGTTTTATTCTTTTGCAACTGGAGATAGGTCTTTCTTAAAGAAAGTATAAAATCATTTGTGTAGATATTAAACATATCAGATAGCTTCAAGGTAATTACTCGAGTTTCTCTTGGGGACTTTTGTACAAGTTCAACTGAGATTAGACATTCAACTCCCTAGATGGAAAGCAAAACAATCAAATGTTCAGATGCGTAAGTGTGTATAGTATAGTATATTTGATTAGAAAAATCTGTATAATGGTACACTTTAAAATGTATTTCTGTCCTTTGCTATTATGTTGTTGTCTAAAAAAATCAAGAAAATATCAATAAAAATAAATACTGGAAAGACCAAATAAATCACTAAGTAGACAGAACTGAGGAGATACTTGCATGTATTGGACAGAAAAAGTACTTCTAATGTAGTGACCAAAACCTCAATATTTTGAAAATGATTTTCATATTTAAATTTCTCAGAAAATCGTAACAAGTTCAATACAAAGATTTACCACAAGTGAGCACAATCTCTACTAATTCCTGAAAACCAAATACAGAGAGAAAAAAATGGGAATAAATGGGTTATGAGAGAAGTAAGAACAAATAATAAAAATCATAGACAAACAATACAAAACTTAAATGACAGAAATGAGTGCTGGCGACACTAAATGTTGGTTCTTGATGCAAGCATGATGTGCTGCAATTGTTTTCAGAAAAATGTTAGCACTTCATTACCGAGTAAATTCCCTACTTTATGTAATGAAAATTGCTAGGGTGTTACTTGTGAAAAATAAAAGTATTTTTATGAAAAATACTTATATACAAAGTTGTTTATGAAGTCATGAGGGTTTCTCTTGTAACTATCCAAAATAGAACCAGCACAGATATCTATAAACAGGGGAAAAGATAATCAATTTGGTGGATATTCATGTATTAGTGTATAGCTCGGAAATAAAAATCAGTATACCTGTATAAAAGAACATATAAATGAATGTCAGAAGTATGAGGTTGAAGAAGAGAAACTGGACCACTCAGACTGTACAGTATTTAATTCATATGCTCAAGAACATGCAAAACTAATCTGTGATAAACTCTACAAATAACTGTTTTTGCAAAGGACTGAGGGTGAAGAATACATAGCAGTGGCCATGAGGGAACTTTATGGTTATGAACATATTCCTATTTTGATAGGTGTGTTGATTGCAGGTACTTGAGCTCATCAGAATTCATATATTGTATTTGAAGTGACTATATTATTCATATCATTGAATTCATTTATATTCCATGAAATGTATATTTACAATTTTTGAGCTTCACTGTGAATTTTACATTAAAGAAGAGAAACAAATGAAAAGAATGTCAAATAACCTTCTAAATATAGTATTGTAAAACTGTAATAGCTTCAAAAATTGTTGCAGTGGCTAGTTACCCATTTGTGACCATTGTTAATTGAGTTGCATAGTTTAAGATAGTATGTCTCAGATGATCATATGGCTGCATTGATTGTTTTAAAGTAGACACAATAGGGCTGTATTAACTTTTTATGAGTGGACAGAGCAGTTCATGTGAGGGCTGCAGAGCCCATGTTTTTATTCTATTTTTTGATGATATATACTCTAAGAGTGAAAAAATAAGAAATTGCAATTTTCCCTCAAAATTGATGATCATTCCCATGTTAATGTTTTTTTGCCATAGTGATGCAATGCTATTTTTAAATCATTTTGTTAAAATGAAAATAAGAATAAGTTCCTAAGGTACGGTGATATTTTACCTTGGAGTATGATTCTGAGATCATTAACTTTTATGATATATATTAACTTAATATATATTCCCCCTTTAAGCAAATAAAATTCAAAGAATCAGAAGGTAAAATTCTAGATATTAAATTTAGTTTATGTACATTTTATTTTTACTAAGATAATTATGTGTTTCATCTGAAGCAGTTAAATGGATACATGAAAATACTGACATAAAATTATTGGGCATTTAAAGTTTTCTTGTTTTAAATCAGTGATTTATATTTTCATGCAAAAATAAAGAGATGTTTAAGGATTTAAACACAGGTATCTAGTTTTACAGAAATATATAATAGAACAGAACCATTTAACAGAAAAATATTCAAGAGCTGCTGAGTAGTCATGGTGACAAGAAGTTATGTACTATTTAAGCATTTGTAAGTTTTTCCATGTGGAAAGGTTTTTCATTTTCAGTAATTTTTGTTATCTTCTAAAATTATGTCAAAAATATTTCCAAGATGAGAAACAAATGTATGACTAAATTTAATATTTTACATTAGGATACATACTTAACTTTAAAACACAGATTAATTAGGACATACTTAGCATATTATGAATGCTACATATTTAATATATACAATTATATAGTTCTGACTCATGTATATGCTCATGAAATCACCACTAAAGTACAGATGATGATAACCTTTACTTTTTATCTCTATCTCATTAATCTCAGTTAAATTTTGTAATTTTCTTTATTTTTAAATTTTAAGGACTCTGAGAATGTAAGTACTTTATCAGACACAGACTTTGCAAGTGTTTTATTTTGGTGTGTGGCTTTTCATTTTCTTAACAGTACTTTTCAAGGAGCAGCTTTCAGTTTTAAGAAGTTCAAATTTTAAATTTTGTTTAAAATCATTTTACACTCATATGTGTAAGATGTCTTTGTCTAAGGTAAAGTTTCTTTTTATTAAATTTAGTCTTGGACTTTTAAATTACCTTTTATATAACATATAAGTTATACATAAAGTTTAATGTTTGGGTATTGAATTTCTGTGCTTATAAAAAATGTCCTATTTTTTCCACTGAATTGTATTCATACCTGTGTCAGAAATAATTTGTCCATAAATTTGCAGGTAGGCTTCTAACTCCTCTTTTATCGCACGACTTTTCAATCTTGATTACTATGCAGATTCTTGATTACTATAGTTGTATAACAAGACAAAAATCATGGGTGGTTTACTCTCTAACTTTGTTAATTTTGAAATTATTTTGACTATGCTAGGTGTTGTAACGCATATGAAACTTAGATGAATTCATCAACTTTTACAAGGTATCTGTTGGATTTTACTGGCATTACTATATGTTGAAATTGTGTACCAGTTTGAGAGAATTGACATTTTAAGAGAAATGATCATTTCAAGCCCTACACACAATATGTCTCTTCATAAGTCATCCTCCATTACTTTTTGCAATGTTTCGTAGTTTGTAATATAGTGATAGTTCTGTTTTATCCCTAAATGTTTTACACTTTAATGCTATTTTAAATATTTATTCAAATGTTTGATTCATTATTTCTAGCAAAAAGTAATACATTTTGTGTTCATTTTGTCACCTTATAGCCTATAATATATTTGCCAGGTCACAACATTTTTTAAAAATAGACTTACTTTTTGAAGTGGTCGTGTTTTCACAGCAGAGTACACCGAGTGTACAATGAGCTTGCATGGACGCCATTTTTCCACATGCTCTCCGCCTCCCCACTTCCCGCTGTTGTCCATATTCACGTTCTCATAGGTTTCTGATAGGTTTATTTTTCCCCTAGTGTTGCTTGTGCTTGAATTTCTTGAGCTTCTTAGATTTGTGTGTTTATGCCAGAGGTTTCAGGAAAATCTGGAGAAACTTGAGCCATTATTTCCTCAAAACTTTTTTTCAAATCACTGTCTTTATCTCTCTCTTCCCTCTCCAGGCATTAACTCGCTTTAAGTTATCCCACAGTTTAAAGGTGGTCTATTCGTTATTTTAATTTTTTTTTTCTTTTTAAGCTTTGTGGTTTTCATATTGCTGTATTTTTACCTTTATTAATAGTTGTCACTATCTTATATACCATTACTTTCATCAGTTGTATTTATACCTCATAAATTGCAGTTTTTAATCTGTAAAAGTTTCATTTGGGTCTTTTTTTATACTTCCCATGTCCCTTTAACTTTTATATGCATAGGGTAAAATTATAAAGTTTAATGCAATTCAGAAGATTAAATTTGAACCAAGTATAATAATTTTAGTAAGTCAGAGATATAGAAGTTTTCAAACTTGTAAATAAATACCATTGTTCTAACTACTTTTATAAGCATGTATGATTTATTTTTACATGTGTGAGCTTCTATTGTTATCTTAAAATGATAAAGAAATTGTACTGTTTTGCATCTTTAATTACCAAATATAGTATATAAGAACACATATAACCCACATCAACAAAACTCTCTGGGATCCTCAATACTTTTTAAAATTACATATTCTTCTCAGAACCAAAAGTTTCAAAAGTAGTTATTGATCATTTGTACATCCCTGTTTCACCACGATTGGATGGTTTCACTGAAATCATGAAATTTCCAAAAAGTTGTATTCTGAGAGTACCCTGAAAGCCCAGGGGATCTTAAATTTAATAGTATTTGGAAGTGCTAAATCGATTTACAGATCAAATGTTTTTAGTAAAGTATAAGACTTTTTTATAAACTATAACATCAACCTCGTGCAGTAGCATGCACCTGTAGCTCCAGCTTCTAGGCCTGCGTTGGCCACACTGTGTTACTGAAGGAAAGAAGGAAGGGAGATATATGTGGAGAGAAAGATTAAAAAATGGACCAGACAATGTGTAATATAAAAGGAGTCACACGTAAAATTTAAGTGTAAAATGTGTTTACATTTATAGTGTCCTTTCCACTGAAGTGGAAGCAAAGGTTTTGTTTACTTTTGTGTTGCTAAAGGTTGAACACAGGGCCTTGTGCTTGAGAGCAGATGCTGTAGTACCAAGGTGTGTTGCCACCTGAATTAAATGTTTTAAATGCAGAATCCAACTTAGTTTACACCTTAGTTATATTACAAGTAGTTCACTTTTGAAAATGTAAAAAATGTTTTCAGATCATTCAACTTAAAAAGCACTACTTCTCCATATAAAGTTAACTGTATGTGTTTTAGAGTGAGAACAAGTTCAGTTTAAATGATTATTTACTTAAAAACTCAAAGGCTCAGTTTGTCTTGGTGAGAAGACCTTACTTGTACCTCTGGACCATAACTGAGTGTCCAATGTTGATTGGTATCTTAGACTCATGCCAATCAAATCCATAAGTTAACATATGAAACAGCTGTTAAAATGGGGTATGCATCTTTCCTGGGAACCTACTTTCTTGATATTAAATCACCCAGAAAGTCTAGTGATTATTAAGAAACTTCCTTGAAAAGTAAAGAATTTGGACAAAGGCTGAAGGTTTTAGGGTTTTGTTTTGCCTTATTTTAATATTATTTATCTTTACACTTTTTAAATAGGTAAAATGTTTTTGTGCTTCTAAAATCAAACAGTATAAGAGGCATAGAATAAAATACCTGTTTCCATCCATTTCTCATTCATCCAGACTTTTTTTACTGGCATAGTAGCTCCCATGTTATAGTTTTCTCCTAGTTGTTCTATGCATTTTCAAGCAAAAACAAGGTACGTTACCTCCACCTGTGTTATATACAAAAGGTAACATACTACATCACCATACTAATTCTTTGTATTTTTCTTTTACCAATAAATATTAAATACATTATATATATATATATATATATATATATATATATTTAAAATATGGTCTTTTTTAGAGGCATATAATTTTTTACCTCATGGACAAATCTACCTTCTAAATTTGATGAGTATTTATTTACAGATATTTGGGTTGTGCCCAATGTTTCTGTTATTACAAAATATTTTGTAAAACATTATATAGGATATGACAAATATAAGTAAGATATATTCTTAGGATTATTAAGTCAAAGTGTATTAGTTTTGATATATATAGTCATATCGATTCTCTGTGTTCATACCAATTTAGATTATTCCAAGCAGTGCTTTAAACTACCTGTTTCACTGTGGTCAGATCATTAATGTTTATTAACAGAGTTTGTATTTTTGTCACTAAGTAGATGAGAATGTAATATATTAGTATAGATTTTAACTATATTTCCCTGAAAGATGTTACACATCTTTTCATATGTCACCTTTCTATGCAATGTAGGGATATTTAATTTCCCTTCAAATTCCATGGTAGGTAGTTATGAGTATTTCTTATCATTTGAGTGAGGCATGAAGATTTATTTCTGCTAACTGAGTGGACATCTACAATATAAATATATCTTTCCTATTGAGAAAACAATTAAGAAAATAACCCCATTCATGATAACTTCAAAAATAATACTTAGCACTTAAATACTATTTTTTATCAAGGATGTGAAAGATCTCTATAATAAAAGCTGTAGGATTCTGAACACAGAGATTCAAGAGGACAACAACCACAGGCACATTCAGCTGTCTGACTTTCAACAAAGGCTCCAAAACATGTGCAGGACAGAAGAGAGCCTCTTCAATAAACTGTGCTGGCAAAATTAGCTATCTATATGCAGACGTTTGAAGCTGAACTCATGTGACTCACCCTGTACTAAAATAAACTTAAAATGGATCAAAGACCTAGATAGTAACTCAGAAACACTGAGGATAAGATCAGTAAAATCTTAAAGACATAGACATAGGCATAGGCAAAAAAGTAGCATTAAGAATGAACAAATGAGGTTATATCAGATTAAAAAGCTTCTGCATTGCAAAGGAAACAATACAGTGAGAGATAACCTGGGAAAATACGTTTTGCAGGTACTCTTTAGACCGAGGACTAATATCTAGAATATATAAAGAACTCAAAAAGTGTAGCACTATCAAAATAAAAAAAATCAAAATGGACAGCTGAAGTGAATAGACACTTCTCCAAAGAAGAAGCAGAAATGGCCAGTAAATATATGAAAAACTATTGACCATCTGTGGCTGTTAGCAAAATTCAAATTGAAAAACGTTGAGATTCCACTTTATCCCATAGAGTGGCTATTATTAAGGAATACAATAACAAATGTTTGTAAGGCCGTGGGGGAAAAGATAGCCTTCCGCAGTGTTGGTGAGGATGCAAATTGGTGGAATCAGGTTAGAAATCCATATGAGGTTCCTTAAAAACTGAAGATAGAAATCCCACTTGACTCATCCACTCCCCTTCTGCCTGTCCTCCCAACAGAGTGAAGACATCATATTACAGTGTTACTTGCATACCTGTATTTATAGCAGCACGACTCACAATAGCTAAATCTTGGAAACAGCCAACATGTCCATCAAATGATGAATGGATAAAAATAAAATGTGGTATACCACAAATACACAATGAAGACCCACTCTGACATAAAAATGATAGATTTGAAACATGGAGGCAACTTGAAGCCATAATGATACATGAAATAAATCAGATATGAAAGATTAAATATTATTACATGGTTTCTCATATGAGAAAAGCAAAGTATCAATAATTTAAAGGGCACAATGAAGGAAGGATGATAGGAAAGCAAATCTTTTGAAAATGGAAAGAGGCTCTAGGGATAGAGATGAGGGAATAGAAAACCGAGTTCTGAGATATAATGTGTGTACGTACCATCTTCCCATGAGAAGTGTATTTAGTATGTATTTCAAACATATACTGATAACAAAAGGAAGAAAATTGAAATATAGATCTTGCATACGAACTGATATCTTAAGTGAGCTATTTTTATATACATTCGGATTCCTGCACTTTTGTATTTTTATACTTTGTGCACAGACATTACATCTTTATTTTTAACTTCCTTTTTTTTTTTCAAAATAAGGTGTCAGTAGATTTCTGCTTTCTAAATTAAAATCAGATATAAATTTTGATAGACTTTGGCTTTGTTTCTAAATTTCTCATGACTAATCTCATCAATACTTCTGGATTTTACTGGTCTTACCTCTTAGTAAATGAATTTTTTAATTTTAAAAATAAAAGAATGAAAACGTTAGCAAACAGACACAAAGTAGCACAAGAACAGTGCAAAAACTGAATTACAGATAAGGTGACAAGGAATTAACAATGGTTGTTGTATTACATATTGATAACTTTAAGTGTTCAGGATAATGCATATAGACATACAAGACTGATCAAACTAATCATTGACTATTCCTTAAAATAAAGCAACATGAGACAATAGTGCAACCATGTTAGCCATCCTGCATATACATACACACATACATAGTAATCCCTTTCTTCCTTTTCTCTTTCCCCTCATCCCAGTTGCTCTTTACTTTCCAGCAGTTTCCTTTGCTACCTCCTAATTTATATTCCCACTTTTAGGTTCTTACGCAGATACAATATGCTGTTTGCACATCTGATTTATTTCACTTATGTGTATGGTCTATAAAAGCCTCAAGTTTATCTTTATAGCTGAGTAATATTCTATTATGTAAAAATGCCAGTTTTTGTATCCAGTCCTCTGTGGATGGACATTTGGGTTTTTTCCACGATTTAGCTATTACAAATTATGCTGCTATAAACATGGGTGCACATATATTGCAGTGATATGATGTTTTCAGATCTTCTGGGAAAATACCCAGAAGGGGAATAGCTAGGCTGAATGGGACCTCTAGACCTAGTTTGCTGAGGAATCTCCAAACTGATCTCCACAGTGGTTTCACCAGTCTTCATTCCCACTAGCAGTGCAAAAGAGTTCCTATTTCTCCACAGTCTTGCCAGCATTTGTTAATGGTTGATTTCTTAATGCTGGCCAATCTTTCTGGGGTGAGATGAAATCTCAATGTTGTTTTAATTTGCATTTCTTGAATGACTAATGATGTAGAACATTTTCTCATATATTTATTTGCCATTTGTATTTCTTTATCTGAGAAGTGTGTATTCATCTGATATACCCATTTCTGGATTAGGTCTTTGAATTTGGACAGGTTCATGTTTTTTAATTCTTTGTATGTTCTAGATAGAAGGCCTCTGTCTGAGGGACAGCCAGCTAGGATTTTTTCCCAGTTTGTGGGTTTTCTTTTGACTTTGCTGGTGATTTCTTTTGATGTGCAAAAACTTTTCAGTAGGATGAGGTCCCAGTTTTTGATTCTTTCAAGTGTTTCCCTTACAGCTTGATTTTTTTTCCTGAACTCTCTGCCTACTCCTATGTCTTCAAAATTTTATTCTACCTTCTCTTCCAAAAGATTTAGTGTTTCTATTTTAATATTGAGATGTGTGATCCATGTTGACTTGAGTTTGTTGCATGGTGATAGACTTGGGTCTATTTTCAGTTTTCAGCAAGAGGCAAGTCAGTTTTTCCAGCACCATTTATTAGAGAGGCTATCTTTCTTTCCAGTGAGCTTGTTTGGCCACTTTGTAAAATATTAGGTGGCTGAGTGTGTTTGTGGTTTTGGCTGCAACTTCCAGTCTTTTCCACTGATCTGAGGTCTGCTTTTTAGGCAGTACCAGGTTGATTTTATTACTGTAACTTTGTAGTATAATTTCAGGTCAGGGATTGTGATTCGACTTGACTTGCCCTCTTGCCCAGGATTGCTTTTGCTATTCTGGGTTGCTTCTGGTTCCAGATGAATTTAAGGAATGTTTTCTGTAGATCTTTGAGATATGCTAAGAGTAGTTTAATGGGAATTGCATTGAATCTGTACAACAATTTTGGTAGTATGGCCATTTTCACAATGTTGATTCTTCCTAAACATGAATAGGGAATGCTTTTCCACTTACTGAAATCCTTTTTGGTCTCTTTTTTTCAGAGTACTGTAGTTTTCATTGAATAGATCTTTTATTTCTTTTGTTAGGTTGACTCCTAAATATTTTAATTTCTTTTATGCTACTGTAAAAGTTATGGTTTCCTTAATTTCTTTCTCAGTCTGTTTGTTGTTTGTGTATAGGAATGCTACTTATTTTGTGGGTGTTGACTTTGTATCCAGCTACACTCCTGAATTTGTCAATTAATTCCAGGAGTCTTCTTGTGGAGTTTTTGGGGTCATCCATAGAAAGTATCATGTCACCTGCAACTAGTGATGGTTTTACTTCTTCCTTTCCTATCCTTATTCCTTTTATTTCTCTCTCTTGTCTCATTGCTCTGACTAATTATTCCAGAACTATGTTGAATAGTAGTGGTGACAGTGGACATCCTTGTCTTTTTCTTGACTTTAAAGTGAAAGCTTTGAGTTTCTGTCCATTTAGTATGATGTTGACTGTTGGTTTGTCATAGATGGCTTTGATCAGATTGAGGTAAAGTCCTTCTATTCCTATTTTTTCTAGGGTTTTTAATAGGAATGCATGTTGGACTTTATTGAAATTTTTTTCCACATCTATTGAGATGATCATGTGGTTTTTGTCTTTGACTCTGTTGATGTAATTATATCATATAATATAATCAATAATTACAGTAATTGATTTGTGAATATTGAACCATCCCTACATTCCTGGAATGAATCGATCTGGTCATGGTGTAGAATTTTCCTTATGATTCACTGCATTCTATTTGCTAGTACTTTATTGAGCATCTATGCATCTGTGTTCATTAGGGATATTGGCCTATAGTTCTCTTTCTTGGTTTGGTCCTTTTCTGGTTTTGGTGTCAGTATAATACTTGCCTCCAGAAATGAGTTAGGGAGAATTGCTTCGTTTTCAACTTCATTGAAGTGTTTGATGAGTGTTTGCATTAAATCTTCTCTGAATGTTTTATAGAATTCTGCTGTGAATCCATCAGGGCCTGGGCTTTTCTTTATTGTTAAGTTTTTAATGACATTTTCAATCTCATTAATTGATAGTGGATTGTTCAGGATTTTTATATCTTCCTGTTCAGCTTGGTAATTTGTACATTTCTAGTAATCTGCTCATTTCTTCTGAGTTTTCTATCCTATGGGAGTGAAGATTCTCAAAGTATGTATTAATGATCTTTTGAATTTTTGTAGGATCTGTAGTGATTTCATCCTTTTCATTCCTTATTGAATGAATTTCAGTTCTTTCTTTTTTTGATATAGTTGGCTAGAGGTTTATCAATTTTATTTATTCTTTCAAAGAACCAACTCTTTGATTCACTTATTGTGAAGAGTTTTCTTCATCTCAATTGCATTAATTTGTGCCCTGAGTTTTATAATCTCCTCCCTTCTTTGGGCTTCACTTGTTCTTCATTTTCTAAAAGTTTGAGGTGTATCATTAGGTTATTTATTTGCTCTCTTTCTGTTTTCTTTATGTGTGAGTTCATCACTATACATTTCCCTCTGAGGACTGCTTTCATTGCATCCCACAGATTCCTGTAAGTTGTATTTGAATTTTTGTTTGTTTGTAGTTATTTTTTAATTTCTGCTGTGACCCATTGGTTATTCAGGAGATTGTTGTCTAATTTCCAAGTGTTTATGGAGTTTTTGGAATTCCCTTTGTCATTAATTTCCAATTCCATTGCACTGTGATCAGATAATATGCATGGGATAATTTCAATTCTTTTCCATTTAGGTAGGTATGCTCTATGGGCTAGAAAGTGGTCTAATTTAGAGAAAGTCCCATGTGCAGCTGAGATAAATGTGAATTCTGATGTGTGGTGGAACACTCTATGTACATCTACTAAGTCCATGTGTTCACACATTTGGTTCAGATCTGTTATATCTTTGCTGAGTTTTAGCCCAGTTTCCCTGACTCTTGTGTTTAGGTCTCCTATTACAATGCTGTTATTGATTATTTGGTTTTTTTTGTCCGTTAAGATTTACCTTATATAGTTTGGTGTTCCAGTATTTGGTGCATACATGTTTAGGATTCTTAACTCTTCCTCTTGCAGCTTTCCCCTAACTAGTATGTAGTGGCCTTCTTTGTCTCTTCTGACTATTTTCAGTTTGAAGTTTACATTATCTGCAAACATAATAGCTACCCCTGCTTTTTTCTGGGAACCTGTTACATGGTGAATTGTTTTCCATCCTTTGACTTTCAGTCTGTGTATTTCCTTTTGAGTAAAGTGTGTTTCCTGTAGACAGCATATCGTGGGATTTTGTCTCTTAATCCACTCTGCCAGTCTGTTTCTTTTGCCTTGTGAATTGAGGCCTTTGACATTTATGATTATACTATTATATGTTGGCTTTTTCTTGTCGTGCTGTTTCCTTGCTATTGGTTCCTGGTTTTACTATCTGTTTAATTGCTTGTTGTGCTTAAGGGTACCTTTCTATTGTTGTTCTTGAGATTGTGGTCTCTTTTTTCTCTGTCTAGAATGTCTTTTAGTACTTTTTGTAAGGTTGTTTTGGCACTCATGAAGTTCTTCAGTTGTTCTTTTTTGTGGAAATATTTTATTTCTCCATTGAATTTGAAGGATAGTTTTGTAGGATACATCAGTGTGGGTTGGAAGCTGTTTTGCCTCAGAATCTGTGATACCTTGCTCCAAACTCTTCTTGATTTCATGGTTTTTGTTGAGAAGTCTGCTGTGATTCTGATGGGCTTTCCTTTATAGGTGATCTGTTTGTTTTCTCTAGCAGATTTTAATATTGTGTTCTTTTGCTGGCCATCTGGGATCTTGACTGTTGTATGTCTGAGTGTGCTTTTATTTGGGTTGTGGCTCATTGGAGTTCTATATGCC
This sequence comes from Dinomys branickii, assembly GCA_004027595.1. Lineage (NCBI taxonomy): Eukaryota > Metazoa > Chordata > Mammalia > Rodentia > Dinomyidae > Dinomys > Dinomys branickii. The sequence goes on along the minus strand of PVLD010000126.1, from coordinate 213,059 downwards.
TCGTTATGAACATCAGTATCTTTTACTGTGCTTAGGAAATGTTGTGCTATTATTTCTGCAAATACTCTTTTTACGTCATTTGTGTTGCCTCCTGCTGTTTCACTGATTCCTATTAATCAGACATTATTTCTCTTTGCTTTGACCTACAGCTGTTGGATTCATTTTTCCCAGTTCATTGATGACTTTCACAATTGTTAGCTGTCATGCTGTCTTTAAGATCTGAAATTCTATCTTCTGCTCATTGAAGCAGTTTTGTAAGCTTTCAATGGAAGTTTTCATTTCCTGTAATTCTCTTTGAGTCTGTTTCATGCATGTAATACATTCCTAAATTACTCATGTAATGTTTCCATTTGTTGCCTTTGATCTTCTAGTTTTTATCTGTTTCTTCTCTGTATGTGCAGAGCATTTCTTCCATTATTATTTTCATTTAATATTTTGCCTGAGAGATTATTTCTGATTTAATCTCTTCTATGGTCTGATGGAGTTGTTTTTTTTTTTTACTTCAGATGTTATCTTCTCAGAAATTTTTGGGTATGTGGCTTCTAGTTCTCCTATGTCATTGTCTCCCGTACTTGTTCTGGGTGGAGTGGTGTTATGAGACTGCATTTTGCTCCTATGTCTTGACATTTTGAATGTCAGATGACAAATACTGGGCTACAAACTACTCAGGCAGCTCACAAAGTTCTCTAGGGACCCTAGTTTACCTAGATATCAAACTAATCCCAAGGTGGTAGCAGACCATGGACCACTGGACCCAGGAGCCTGATGCAATTATTGAGGTGCATGACTCAGACCACACCTGCGATGGTGGAGGAGTACTGGGCTTCTGTACCAGGGTCTCCAGTTCATGGATGGGAAGTGTGAGGGCTTTAGCCTTGAAGCTGATGGTGGTTAGGCAGGGGCTACTGCTTTGGGACCCTCGGTAGCTGGTCAGGGGAGAGCATGCCTCTCCTCTCAACCCTCAGGACCACAGAGTCTGAGGCTGTTTCCACAGTGCAGGTCTCTACCACCAACAGGGACAGGCCCTCCCAGTCCAAACTCCTTCCTAACTCAAAGGCGTGGAGCAGAGCACAGGTGTAGGCCTTACCCCAGAAGAGTTCTGCATAAACGCTGTTCAGGTGGTGCCCCAGGGCAGGCTCCCTCCATGGCGGAAGGTCTGGCATGGAAGAGCCCAGGTGCAGGCCTTGCCAGAAGAGAAGAGTTCTGTGGAAATGCTATGCTGCTCAGTTTGTCCTGCCGGCTAGCCTCCCTCCCTGGCAGAAGGTCTGCACCAAATTTATTTTCTTGAAATCCAAGGTTTTGACAGAAAAAAACAATTTTGTTATTGCTCCCATGTATTACCAACATTTACGTGAAAATATCCTTTCATCTTTTAGTTTAAATGTATTTTTCACACTTAAAAATGTCAGGTAAAATATAATCAGATGTTTTTAATTCCACTGTGAGTTACCAAAGCACCTTGTGGAAATTCTTTCTGTGTTCCTTTGGGTTTGCCATCTCACATAATTGTCCTTGCGTTAAATAATCAGAATCAAGAAAACAGGCATGTGAAAGAGTATCTTTTCCCTTCAATTTTGCTTTGGAGCACTGAGAGCTTACTATGTAGCCAAGGCTGGCCTCCAACTCACATCAGTACTAAAGCTGCAGCCTCCCAAGTGCTACAGTTACAGTTTGGGCCACTGCACCTGCCATATCAACTTTTTTTTAAGTAAATGAGTGACTGTTCATGTTACATAATGTTCCACTTCTTTGTAGTAACTTTATTAAGTTATTTCAGGATAGTTGTTTTCTTATGTCAATTCTTATATCTGTTAGTTACTCTCCACCCCTCATTAAAATGTACTTATTTACATAGTAAGCATTTTCTCTGAGACAGACTTTGAAGTTGGGAGGCACTGAGCAGTCATACTGTCTCTCTCTTGATGAATTCTTTGTTTATCACAGAGAAGTATATAAGCTATGTGTTCTTTCAAGAAGTTTCCCTGGGCAAGGAACGTTTGACCTGTGCTTTGAAGAATAAGTAGGAATTTGCCAGGCACAGAAGAAGGGTGGGACATGTTAGGCATGAGAAGGAGTGGAGAATTAAAAGCGCAGCTGAGTTAGCTGGTAAGTCTTGGACTGTACAGACCTAGGGGTGCTGGCACCCTGGTAGATGAAGTCTCCAGCATGTGGAAGCCTAAAAGTACAAGTTAAACCCAGAAGTTATTGATGTATGTTAGATGGATGAGATGACATGAGCTTGTTATTTAAGATTTTTTATTGCAAAGGATAGAAAGATGGTAAAACTGAAAGTAAAAGAGATCTATGAGAAGAGAAAAAGCAGGGCCAAGGATATAGCTCAGTGGTGGAAGCACCTACCTGGCAAATTCAAGGTCCTGAGCTCGATTCCTGGTACAAAAACAACAAAACAAAACAAAAGCCAAACAAACTAAAAAAGAGATAGAGTAAGGCAAGAAAGAATAGCGTCCTGGAAGTAAGAAATATCAGACCTAGAGCAATGGAAGATATCAGACCTAGAGCAGGGAAGATTTCAGAGGGAAGCATATTTTGAGATAGAACCAAAAAAAAAATGATTTTCCAGTACCAGAGAAGCAGATGGAATAATACATAGAAAATCACACACAAATACAAGAACATGTTTTCACCTACTAAATACATGTAAATGTGCAAGTAACTCAGCACCACTGGAATAGAAACGTTAAGTGGTGGAGTGAAGAAAATTAAGAGAGAAAGATTTCAAGAGAGAAAGAGGAGAGAATTGATGAATATGGTAATTGATTTGATGAATTTGATTTGATAACAAGATTTGAAAAGTTCTAAGCAGTACCATATACCAAATATTTTCCAGGACCCCATCCTGCACATTCCCTCTCCAGGCACAAAAGAGGATTGTACTTCTGAGTGTTGCAGTTTAGTGGAGTCGTATTTCTACTTTGGTCAACAGATTGTATGGAGACTGATGTTGTTTCTAGTCTGAAGCCTTGAATGCTGCTGCAAGTCACTTCAGAGTTCCTTTCCTTCTGATATGGCGATAGGTGGTAGTCAGTATGGAAAATGTAGCCCTTGTTTCAGTGTTATTGTGGTAGACGATGGTGATTTGGAAGGTTTTCTTTTGTTTCTACAGCATAACTAAGTCTGTTATGAATAGGTGTAATTAAAGTTAGTGAAATGGAAGAACCAATAAGATATTGTAACATAGGGTGAAGTAAAAGAGAGAAAGAAACTTACACTAATGAGTTACTGTCTTGGTTGCTTTTTTGTCATTGCTGAGACAAAATACCTAACATCCAAAGTTAAGGAGGGAAAGGTTTACTTAGCTTACAGTTTGTGGAGGTTTCAGTCTGTTCTTGGCTGGCTCTATGGCAGGGTGGCACATGGCAGAGGGCAACAGTTCATAGCAGCAGAAAACAGCAAAAGCAACAAGTACAAAAGGGAGGAACGGTGGCAAGCAGGCTGTGTCCGTCCCTTACACATTTCCAAATGTGCCCCTTGTGTAGACATACTACACAAGTATGCAAACTACCCACCCAAGGGCGAATGTAGCACTCACACCCATAATCCCAGCGTTGGATCATGGATCAATCAGAAATCCTAGAAACTCACCTCACGACTGCATGAGGATCTGGAGGACATGCAGACACAAACCATAACAGTTACATAAAATATTTTTCATTGAATTTAGAAATTAGACCAGTTGTGATTTTCAATAGAGATAGAAAAGGTATAGGAAGAATAATGGAGAAAAAAAAGTGCACCAGTGCATGATATTATAAACAGGATGTAAAAGTGGAGACAACTAGTGTTAAAGTCAACATCATGAATTAGTAGACTAGTTTCATAGTTGACTATGAAATATTTGATATTGAAAATTAGAAAACTATTTCTATTTTAAAGAAATTGTACATATTATCAAAAAGTGAAATTAATATAATACACTAAACAAGCAAACAAATGAAAAAACAATGCACAACTACATTTAATATTTAGAATATACAAACTTAAGGCAGTATTTGTTCCTTATAATATACAGAGAGCCCTGGGAATGAAGGACTCTTATTGGACAATAGGAGCAACAGCTATTGTTGATTTATGTCATACATTTTATGTTTTAATTTTTTTTTCTTTTTTTTCTTTTTTAGACGAGGTCTCACTGTGCAGTTCAGGCTGGCCTTGAGTTCACTTTATAGCCTAGGCTGGTTTTGAACTTGCAACAATCCTCCTGCCTCAGCCTCCCAAGTGCTGGGATTATAGGCATGTGCCACGATGACTGGCTTAATTTGTATGGCATAATTTCTCATTTATTTCTGAATTAATTGTATTGCCTTTTAAAATATTTTAAGATTTCCAAATTTCATATTTTAAGTCATAAAACAGGAATGTTCTCTTTCACTAACAATATAAATGTAATTCAAGCAGAAAGATAGACACTGTTTATTATCATAATAAACAAAAGTAAGAACAATTGTACTTGTAACTATTTTTTTAATAGGCAAGGTCTTGCTATGTAGTTCAGGCTGGACTTGAACTCCTGGTATCTTCCTGCCTCAGCCTGCTGGGATGACAGGCAAGAGCCACTGTGCCCAGATGTATTTGTAACTTTTGTTCCATACATTTAAATGAAATGTAATGAATTAATATAAAATTATTAAATTATAAACAGCTAACACCAATGCAAAATGATGGCAAAGTCTAGTTAAATCTGTAATAATTGCTGCCAATTACATTTTTGTTTCTCAATCATATATAACCTATCAAACTGTACCTTTATTCAGTTTTAAATATGCTACTAAGGAATAATTTCTCCGACTAATAATTTAACTCTTGAATAATCATGAAAGTACAATCTTAATAAATAAATGTCCCAATAAATAAATGTCTCAATACATGTTCTTGAAATCAATATACACTTATAAGGAGGAAAAAATACATTTCAGATAACAAAAAAATGTAACATGGGATGGTGCAATGTGGTTTATTTATGAAATATATTGTGATAGTTGTCTAAATAGCTCTTGTGCAACTATATTAACATAGAATCTATTCAAGGTTAAGCATTTATAAGAAGCGTTTTATTACAGCAAACCCTGCATTGTGTTCTTTAGGATCAAATCTATAGGCATTTAATTTCAGCAATTGCCATAATAGAGGCATTATAATAACATTGCTGCCCCTTGTGTAGACATAAAGGTTGAATGCTGTTATGTTTTTCCTTTTGTTCTATTTTAAAGTTTTATCTGTAATTCACATATTGCTTGGAAAAGAATTTATATTGCTCTTTACTGAATAGGTAGAACTTAGTTTCAAAGATCAAAATGAACATCATCTGAGAGGGAAGATATGGGGAATATTTCAGAAAGGAGAATAATCTTCCATAATTTTAGGTCTTTGAACACAGTGGATCACAAGGAGCACATGTGCTTCTTCTAAGGCCCAAATTCAAAATTAATTTCTCACAGTAAAGCTTCAACTCAGTCATTGTCTCATACTGTTTTGTTCATTTATTTCTTATTATATTTAAAGGAGCATAATTTAAGAAAGTGATTACCTTGTTATGACTTATAGACATGATTATTATCTGCAGTGTGCTTACAGGTTAAGACATCAAGAATGAAAGATATTACTGATGTCTTTCTTCAGAAAGAATGAAAAAGAGCTACTGTAGTAAATAGGTTGAAGAATGAGGTGTGTGTGGGTTCACCAGAAAGGATGTGTGTAAGAAGGAGGAAATCAGAAAAATATTAACATGTCCAAGTGAAAGAATAAAGAGATGAACATATACACATAGCTGTGCATATCCTCAGACATGTAAGATCACTGGATGTAGATAGAGTAAGAAGTACTAGCACACCCACTTTTGTCTTCAAGTTTGGTGTGTGCTTTAATCACTTTCTTATTCTTGGAACATGACATTGACAATGCAAAGGGAGATTTATTTTAGCTTTCTTGCCTAATTGCTGTGTCTAGAAAAGTCTTTTTAAATTTTCTTGTAGGAACTTAAATTTTGCTTTTATGTTAGTGTTTAGTGGTTGAGAAATAATGGCTAAGTGACTAAAGCTAATATTAAGTGCAGATTTGTACCTTGTAAGATAGTTGTTTATCTTGAGGAAGGATAGCATAAACTTCTATTTTGTAACACCTAACATATGTGTTATTTGATAATGAGTTTTGCTGGTCTTTCTTTTGCAAGTTTTCACTGTGTATTAATCCAACATGCTTTTAGTCAGAGTACAGTTTCAGTTTGGTGAATTAAGTTGTGATTATCCACTAGGAAGGCATTCTCCTAGTAAATTTCAGAAATTTCCCTTGTCTCCACTTTTCAGTTTTGTACTTAGGCTTACCCTCATATTCCTTTATAAACCTCATATTTCAATAAGCAATATTGGCCGATATTTAAAAGTGATTTTTCCACTTTAATTGAAATTACTAAGCTTTAACTTGCACACATATCAATTTCAATAACACATATCTGAGATTGACTGTCAATTGACAGTTTAATTTACTAATGCTGTTATTCTGATCCCTGAAGTACCACAGTAGTTTGACAGCTGTGTTGTGATGTATATCTTATAAAACTCTCAGCCCAGGGTATGCAGCAGAGTCAGTTGTGGAATTCATGAAAAAATCTAGTCTTTAGGATTGAGAACCAGTCCAGTTGGCTATATTGTAAGGGTACCAGCTGAACTTACTCATAGAAACTTCCTGAAGTATCCATTCTGATCTTCTGCTAGCAAAAGATAGGAGAGAAACATAAAAACTGTGCTAACCTTAAGGAGAAAATACACATCAGTGACATTACTGATGTCACTCATGTAACATTACTTCACACAGCAAGAGCAGGGGAACAATGTTTATAGTTTAGAACAACACGGTCCTTCTACTCTGTTGCGGTCAAGGCTCAGAAGGTGGTGTTGTCTGGATTTAGGGTCAGTTTAGACACATCTAAAGATGTGAGGTTGGGGGATACTAGGATCCCTACCCTGGGTCTATACTAGCAGTTCTAAGTCCAAAGCCTCATGATGTTCTTATCTCTAGTTCCTTGTGCCGGCCAAAGACATTTATGATATCCTTCCTCAAGATAAACAACTTATACCTCTCCAAACCTGTGTCTTCATCAGGAAAACAGGCAGTCTAATAGTGCAAGTAGGCCTTTAGTATTCACTCTGAGGCTGTTATTGTCATTGGTGTGAGAATTGAGTTAATGCATGGAAACTTTTAGCACTGTTTGACAGGAAATAGTCACTCAATACATTCTAGCTGTTGCAGTTAAATGAGGGGAAAAATGAAATACAGGTTTCCATTCGTATCATATGTTTCCTTTCTCCACAGTTGCTGCTGATACCGAATCCAGAGAGGTGAACAGATTCCCCCTTCCTAATAATACAACCACAGCAACAGCAGCTGTGACTGAGGAGAAAGCAGAATAACATCTCTTCAAGTGGGAACTCCTAGATCCGACAGGCGTTATTCTTTATCTGAAGGCTGTGAAGGAGCCTGATAGACTCAACGCCTTGGTTGGTGCTCTGGAGATAGACATACTGAAAGATGCTGAGTGCTAGTTCTCATTACTCTTAACAGAGACAAGGCTCCGGGAGCCTGCTGTTAGTCTTTTCACAGAAGGGCCTGGAAGTGTACATCTTCAGCCTGGTCTTTAGTCTGTATTTTCTAGGTCCTTAAGAGAGGTAAGATGAAATTACATTAGATTGGCTAAACAAATAGAAAGAATAGTTCGCACTTCCATACCAAAAAAAAAAAACAAAAAAAAGTCACAACAATGTGAAAGGACTTCCTAATGCATACTTCTGAATCATGATTTTAACTGTTACTTTAGTAATACCCTAAAGGAAAGAATCAAACCCATGTGAATTATTTTTTAAATGAGATTTTAGCATACAGTAAGTATAATAATGAACCTCTTAAAATCCTTATTATGTAAACTGACAGAGGTGTTATTCAGCAATTGTAAAAAAAGATTGCCTTTAGTTTTATGTCTTAGAGAGTCATGGAATTTCATTTAGTAATGGAGTATTTCTTTTTAAAACATGGGGGTAGGAGGTTACAGGCAATCCCAAAGGAGACGTTATGGGAAAGCAGCTAGACTCAGTGGTTGAGCAATGATTGGGACCTGTGCTCAAGAATGAGCTACATAATTCTGATAATGATATTTTTTTCTTAAAATATTTTTCATCTTTAGATAATTAATCAGACATTTAAATTGAATACATTTACTTCATCCCACCTAGAGAGAACACGAAATTTCAGCTTATGAAGAAATCATTTTAGAACTGCAAACTTATCTAATTTGGCTTCTCACTAAGAGACCTTTGCCTCTGCTTCTTACCATTATTTATCTAGTTATAACAATGTCCTGAAACAAAAGGTTTAATAAGGTTTGAGAGTTAAGTCTACATCATTTCTCTGTAGAATCTCTTATGGCCTACTTTATTTTCTGTCAAGGATAACTTGTTTAACAACATACTATATTTTAATGTGTTTAAGTGTCATATCAGGGGTGTGTGCGTGTGTGTGCATGTGTGTGTGTGTGCGTGTGTAAGAGAGAGAAGAGACAGAAGAGAAAGAGGAAAGACATTCTTCACTTTTATGTGTATAGTCAGAGTACAGAATCAAGATATTCATATTCTCTTGTAGGACAATCTGAATAGTTCAATATATTCCTTACATGTTGAAAGTTAACTTTCAAAGTATCCCTTATCCCAAATGCTTAGGAACAGAAATGTTTCAGATTTTGATTTTTTTTCTGATTTTGGAACATTTGCATTTATGTAATGAAATATATGGATCCAACCCATGATACCCATAAAATTCATTTATGTTTCATATACACTTTATACACATATTATAAAATATTTTACATTACTTTTATGCATGTAACAAAGTTTTTGTACATTGAAGCATCAGTAAACAAAGGTATCAGTACCTGAGTCACTCAACTGGACTATGTGAAGCTCACATGTGGCAGCATCATAATTTCTGATTCTTAATTTATATGCAACTATAAGCTATAATATTCCTTTCACTTATTCACACATAATTACTTATCAGTAAAAAATGTGACAGACCATTAATGAATTGAAAAATAATGTGTTCAGGGTAGCTAAGCAGCACAGCAGCATGCATGTGTGGGAGAATCTGGGTGTGCACACAAAGGATATATCTCAGCAAAAGGGAGATGAGGGTCTTTTCTCCCTTGAAAACATTAAATTGTGCATTTGTGCCTGCAATTTGACTGTCATCTAGCAAATGATGTCAGGTGTGGTGGAATGTTCCACTTGTGGTATTATGTGTTTTCAAAAAGTTTCAGATTTCAGGGTATTTGGGAGTATTTCAGAATTTGGACTTCCTCATAGGAATGCTCAATGTGTACATTCTGGAGTGCTTCTTCATTTTTAGCTTTCTTAATGAATTATTTTAATTACAGATTTACAAATAACTTGTTTTTACTATCGGCATAAATTTTCTAATCCATATATGGTATAATTAGATTCAGGGACCAAATTTGAAAGTATGATATAGTGACCATTAGCAAACTCTTTGTAATTAATACATGTGAAACACATATCCCCAGGTGTTTTATGAGTTTTAGCTGGTTCCATCACTTTTGAGAAAGGTGTTGCTATTATGTTTGCTGAAATTGAGCCACAAAGAGCTTTTGTGTATTGACTAAGATCCCATAACTGGTAAATGATGTGCCTGAAAACCAAAACTAAAAAGTCACGCCTCACAGTCCACATTCTTTTTTTTTTTTTTTTTTGCGGTACTGGGGATCGAACTCAGGACACTGCGCTTGCTAGGCAAGCGCTTATTCCACTGAGCTATATCCCCAGCCCAACAGTCCACATTCTTAACCATTATGGCTATATCGCATTCCAGAAAAAAAAAGAGCAAGCTGAGCTTTACATAGTAAGTGATACTGGCTTCTCATTTAGAGATGATGTTGAAGTGACCATTGATTTTATTCTCAGACTATTATTGCACTATTCTTTAATAATACAACTCCAATTCATAAAGCAGCAGCCTCTGGTATATGATCAATCTTAGAATAGTTTATTTTCTTATGATTTGACTTGAATCCCTATGGACTCAATCTGCTTCTTCACCTGACACATATTCCTGTCTTGTGGATAGCCAGATCTCCAGTTGTAGTCAGTCGCCCATCACCGGCAGCATGTTAGTACATTAAATAGTACTGATGGGTAAGCAGTACTAAGAGTAACATGGATACTTACTGAAAATTGCCACCAGATGCTGGCAAAGCTCTGAATGCTCCAGCTTGGAGAATTTTTTCTTTTTAATTTAATCTGCTGCCTTAGATGGTAGCTTAAAGGGGACTAAAATCTGTATCCAGTTTTACTTTCCATAGATGATCTTTTTTTACATAATCATTATCAATATTGACATTTGTTTCCTAAAACTTTAATCCATGAGAAGATACCAAAAGAATCCTGATGAAGTGGTTAGAACATAGAACCATTGAGTTTAAATTCTGTCTTCATTACTTACCTTTCATGCAACTCCAGGTAGGTTTCATAACTCCTCATAATCTCTTTTTCCTCAACAATAAAATAGAAATTATTTCATAGACATTATTTGGAAGGATTTATAAGACCTGGCACTGCTGGCAAAAGAAAATGTTGAGAGTGATCCCTAGTTCACATGACTTTTCATGACATTTATAGGCTCTGCTTCCTTCTTGTACCTTACATATGTCACTTTACGGAGGATGACAACTAGCCAGTGCCCTGCGTGTATTCCTGAATTAGGCTGTGGCTTTCAATGCTGTTATGCTAGCAAGTCTAGTGAAGCAAAGATGGGCTTGGAGAGACAGTGAAACATCGGGCAGGCTTCTCCCGATCTGCTTACTAAGAAGAATCATGTAGTTCATAGAAATTTCTTAGTGTTTTCCTTGGAGATTATAACATAACTGGCTTAGAGCAGAGAAAAGAAACAAATATTTTAACCAGAAACTCAGATGACTTTGATAATACAGCAAGCATAGTGTAAATAGGTTTAAAGGTCTGGGTTAAAATCCAAATGCCACCTAACAGCTGTGGAATTGTTTAACTTTCTGAGTCCTGATTTATAGCTGCCTAACTGAGTGCCAGTTTTTTTCCCCTTACGGTTTTGGTGATGGCGTCCAGAGGGAGCAGACGCTACGTGACTAGTTCTGTGCCTCAGTGCTTTGCCTTCTCTTAGCCCTTCTTGATGATACACTGCCAGGTCTCAGCAGTGAGCCATCCAGAACTGTAAGCCCTGGGTTTGCTTATTTCTGTTGTGTACCATTATGGCCATTTCTAAGCACCGTGTTCTGTCACTCAGGATGCTGCTGAGAAGTAGTGCGTGCACCTGGCCAGAGGAACAGCACAGGTGAAAACCTGTGACTCCAAGGGAGCTTCCTGGCACCTCCTATTAACCCTTCCCTCCCTCCATCTTCTTGTTCGCACACTTTCATTTTCTGTCCTGCACTTTGTTCTGTTGTTTGTCCTTTTTTCTATACATTTTAGCTTGTTTCTCTCTTGCTTTGGCATCACGTATACTTAAGTCTATTCCAATAAAAATAACAAGAAAAGCAATATCAACAACAAAACAGCTGTGGTTTGTTCAGCTTTCTAGTGGATTATATTATTTCACATTTAAGTTACTTGAAAACGTAGCTGGTTATCTGTGTCCTTGTGGCCTCAACGTTTATTCTTTTATCTTTTCTCTTTGCCATTTGACTCCTGATCATAGTATTTTAGAGAAATTGTCTTGGGAAAACCTAGATGCCAGTTACAGTGACCATGCTCTGACTTAATTTACTCATGTTATATTCTCAAACTTTGGCATATATCAGAACCACCGAGAGCCTGGATGGTCAGGCCTCATTAAGTGAAGAAGAGTTGTCTTGCATTGTGTGTTCAACAAAAAAAAAAACCCAGACCACTGCAAAAATAATATAATAATGTTAAAAGTTTACAATCTTGTGGGGACATGTTAATAGCCATCCAGGCACATGTCCTGCATGTGCTTCACAGGTTGTGGGTTATTCTTGCCTCACATAGGCTCATGAAGGGCAGATTTGCTGGACCTCAGATTTTCTGATTCCGTAGGTCTTGGGTAGACAATGAAAATTTGTTTTTTGAGCAAGTTTCTAAGTGATACTGCTAGTCTAACCACCACGTATTTTTAAAAATCATTGTTGTAAATCCATCTTGGTTCCTGTTCTACTCCTATCTTTGTCTGTAATTTAGGTCTGGGTTTATTCACTCAGTGAATACACTCTTTTTTGTTGTTCTCAGGAATTAACAGTGGTTGTTATATTACGTATTATTATCTTCAATGAAGTTGCTCAGATTACCAGATGTAAGAATGCATATTGATTAAACCATTAAAGAGAATAAAAACTAATAATAAAAAATTAGTAATTATACAGAGCTTCACCAAACAAGATGGTAGGAACTCATGAATGGTTATTATATTGCATATTGTTTTCTTTAAATTAGTTGTTCAGATTACAAGATATAAGCATGAAAATTTTTAAGTATTGTTCCTTTCAGTTGTCTCCCTAGTGTAAGAACTTTGAAAGAGTAAATAAACAAAACATGCAATAAATATTATGAAAGGGAAAGAAATTGCTCAAAGGAAGGAAAAACTGGGATGAGGGAGAGGAGAAAAAAAAAGAAGGAAGGGAAAGTAAATACATTCCTTTTAGGTGAACATATCTATTTTCATGATTACAATGGCTTATATTTCTGACTTTAATATTTCTCTTTTGACCTCATGACCAGCTTTAGATTAAGATAAACTACTCTCTTGTAGATATCATCTATTAAATGTCCCAAAGGAACCCTTGTCCATGGTTAGTCAGTGGCAAAGCTAATATTTGAATCCTGACTATTTGACTTAAAGGCCAAGTGTTTATAACCATTATCTATAATTGGCCACTCATACCTTTTGTGATTTCTCTTGTTTGCATTTTTCTTTACTTTGAAGTAAAAGAAGATGAAATCTTCTGTGTTGCCACCTTCCGATATTGTCCACAGAGCCAGTTTTCTAGGAGGAATCACAGGGCAGAACATATAGTTGCATTTATGGACATGACTTATTACAGGGAAATAACAAAGTCAATGAAGGGAAAAGGTATACTAGACAGAGTCTAGGAGAAACCAGGCATAAGATTGCAAGAGTGTACTACACACAGATTCCCAGAGCTTCTACCACGTAAGCTCATTAGAGCCTCAATACTCCAGGTTTTAATTGGAAGCTGATTACATAGGAGGTGTAACAGACCAAAATTCTACTCGGTCAGAAGGAAAGCCAGGTGTTCAGCATTAATGATACTATTTGTATGGTCTGTTTAGGCACAGTAAACTATTCTTAGGAAGAAACGCTAGGAATTGCCCTGAAAGTTAGGTTCATTGGTATTAGCCAAGGGCCAGCCATACAAAGAAGCCTTTATAAGGACAGTAGTCTGAGACCTCTTATGTTAAATCTTTTCTGTACACTTTTTAATGAGCCTTTCTATATATATCTTTTCTCATTTCAGTCTTCACACTGCAGCAGAGTAAAACATTTAAAATGCAAATCTTTTGTCCTTCGGCTTGAAACTGTGTAGTACATTTTTTTCTATTTCTTGATAAATGAGATAAAAGAGATTTACTGACCAATGTCACTGCAATTATAATTGTTAGTGCAATTAATGGTCTCTGAATTTATAATGTGAGATATCTACTCATTTTAACTTTGGGACTCTGGGGAGTTTTCCATTTAATGCTGTAGTTGGGAATCTCTCTCCCTACCACTGCTCATATTCTAGACAGAGTTGATCTCTCCTAACTCTGAACTGTTTTAACATTTAAAATTTCTTCTAACACTCTTATCATTTTCTCTTTTCTATTATATTTTTTCTGTGAGTGTTTCATCTCTACATTATTAGTCTTTTGAGGAAACAAACCAGATCACATTGTCTTTATTCCTCAAATTAAAATAGTTCAATATTTAGCACTTAGCGTTCAATAAATATGTTGATTGAAAGAATAAACTTATTTAAATCTCAACATTAATGTCCTGTATTTTGTCATGAAAATGTTATATATCTAATTTTCTGAGTAGTGATTTGTAGATACTTGTCATAAAGCTTTCCAAAATCTAAAAAGGAATCTAAATGCAAATTTATTAAAATATGTTTAAAGGGTCTACTCATACAGTTTGAGTTAGTGAAACTAGATCGAAGTGCGTATGATTTTACTGCACATCAGTTTTTAAGTAGATTTTTTTGTTTGCTTTTTTACCGTAAACCGTATTTCAGTAAACTGTTGTGGATGCTCTGTGCTAAACTATATACAGAGAATTTACTTTTAAGATGAAGTAAAAATAATAAATTACTGTTTAGCTCAAAAATCACATTATTTTTGATATCAGAAACTGGATTTGTTTTCTGAAGTGATATTTTGATTTCTTAATCACCTAAGCAAAGGTATATAATCTCAACATCCTGATAAAGATGTTATATTTGGGGGGGATACCAGGAATCAAACTCATGACCTCACTCTTGCCAGGCAGGCACTTATGCCACTGAGCCATATCCCTGGTCCCTGATAAACAATATTATAAATAAGAATATATAACTTACTCATGATACAGAATTCTAAGCGTTTATCAGGTCTTCAATAATAAATTGTATTTAGGTTCCAAATAATAATAAAATCAAAGACTTCTTGATTTGGGGACTAAAAGTTAGCCAAAGAGAATTCAACTCAGACAGTGCTAGGCTATATGTGTTTATGTAAGAATATATATGTGTGTATGTATGCCTGTATGTGTATATATACATATATGCAGTCTAATTTCTGTCTGTAAGTGTAAAATATATACATTGTTTAGCATATATACACAGTAAGATATAATCAAGCTTTTGTATTTTGCTGACATATCTGAAATGCTAAGTAAGGGTGGAATATCTATTAGATGATGAGACTCTTTTGGGAACATGCCATTGTCATATGTCTGTGACAGCCATGAGCATGTTGTCTCTGGCTACAATATGGAAATGTGTGGTAGCAGCGCTATGCACTACTCTAATGGTGTCTTATCTAGTCTGCTGTGACAAATAATTCCACTCAGCTTGTCAGTGAAGACAGCTGAGACTTTTTGCTTAGATGCCTTGACAGTGCTTGTATTAAACAGCCAGAGCCATACACTCCATTAAGTTTCTGTAAAATGAACTGTCTGCTTCTTGCTGTTTTGCTGATAGTAGCAGCAGTTGTAAGCTAATCCTCTCCAGTTGTGGATTGTGCGACTGAGTGCATCGACAGGTAGTAGATCTCACTTTTTTTTTTGTAGCATGGCTAGAAGGTTGATAGCTATGATAGGCAGACACACATTTATTTCAAAGTAGATTTTAAAAACAGTATTCACTCTAAATTAGGCTACCAACATGTTCCTAGATAGGAAAAAACTAACGTTTTAGATGAAGCAGTAGGTTTTCCCCTGAGAACATAATTATGCATAGGCACTTGGTACAAAAGATGTACATCTCATAGAGTAGGGTCTATAAAAGCATCTGCATGCATGTATATGTGTATCTGCACTAATGGAGACTATATGTTTGTTAATATGTACATTTCAGAGAAAGTGAGTATTTCTCAGTTTTTAAAGCAAAACCAGTTCAGTATATTTACTGATGCCTGATTGTTTTCGAATATCTGGAGAAAATATAAGGAAATTGTTTCCCTCTGTGTAGATGGTAACCCCTTTAGACTGTTCCATATCCCGTTTACACGTTGTACTGAAGTCCTCCACTTCTTTATTCCCTTCTCCCTACCCTAAACACGAAGGTGCCTGGTAATCCTTATCTACACATGGCAAAGACCATTCTTTTTGGTCAAAATATACCTTGAATTTGGCTTGAAAAGTGAATAAAAACCTTCATACTTCTTTTGCAGGCAGGTTTTGTATTCTAACTGTTATCACTGGATGTTATCAGTGATGAAGTCTTTGAAATTGATAAGGACAGAAATGTTTACAAGGTTTGAACTTCAATCTTGATAGAAGTTTTACAATTCAGTGCTAGGCAAAATAAGTAGCCCATAAGATAGTCCCATTTATAGTATTGTATAGTGCTTTCTGTATATAGGATTCTTTATAGTATGACTTTAAAAAAAATAATCTATACCTTATATAGTAATCATTTATGATGAATGACTCACTGGATACCTTACACCAAACCACACTCCAATAACCATTTAAGAATGGTTTGACATACATTTTTTGTAGATATTAATTATACAAATTTGGAACTTTAGTTGTACTCTTGTCCCCAAAGTTTTTCAATCTTTAGCATTGGCATAAAGCACATTTTTCAAATGTAGACAAGGAATCCTTGGAGTGCTATTACTTTTTTCCCAGAGAACATATGGACATTTTGAGTTAATGTTGTAAAGACAAGGGAGATGTTATTTGACTGTGTTGGGTTAGGGAAATTCTGTGCTATTATAAGCTGTTCAAAACTGGAGAGTTCATTACTTTTTAAGCTACCTAGCCACAGTTAGAAAATGGAAAATAATAATTTCACAAATAGTTTAGTATTCTGCAATATTATGTTTACCTCACTTTTTTCTTTACATAACACATTGTCCAGGATAAATTTCTGCAGATAAAGGAGAATGTCTTTATTATTATTATTGCAGTAGAAAAGAAGGTTTTCATGAGTTAGAAATTGAACCTGGAAAAGGATTACCCATAGGTCCAGCTATATATAAATTTAGCTAAGAAGAAGCTAATAGAAGACATTAAAGAATGAAATACATACCCTTACTTTTAAGTGTGATAACTGGGTCTAATATCCACTTGTTCTGAAAGCTATCTCTCATGCTGGTTTGCAAGGTTGTACAGTTGTACAAAACTTTCTGTCCCGGATTTCTCTGCTGATGCTTGGCTTGAAATGTTGGCAAAATAAATTGATAAAGATGTTTTATTTTTCCCCCATACTTACTTTGTTAACTAAGACGAATTGGAAGAATGAGAAAATGTATAAAATGGTTAGAAAATCAGTAACACCATCACTGGGAAGATTTAGAAGAGAATCTTTTGGAACAGCGGTCCCCAACTTATTTTGGTACCAGGAACCTGTATCATGGAAGACCCGTTTTCCTCAGGCCGGAGGTGGAATGGTGGTGCTCCAAGCTCATCGCGTTTATCATACACTTCGTTTCTCTTCTTACACTGTGCGTTTTACCATCATCATCATCACTATTATTATATTCTTGTTAAATTAGATCCGCATAAGAAATAGGCAGCCTCGGTCCCTCACGTGCGCGGCTCACAGCAGGGTCACTGCTGCTGCCACGTGAACCTGCTGTTGCTGCTGATGTGACCGGTGGTGAAGCTCAGGTGGCAGTTTGGGGCTGGGAAGCGTTTGTAAACACAGGTGAAGTTCCGCTTCACTTGCTCCCTCCACCTCCTGCTATTCAGTCAGGTTACGAAGACGCATGAGCCCTACCAGTCTGTGACCAGGCTTGTGAACTCCGGTTTTCACGTACAAGGAAAATGTTTTACCTTTTTCTTATAGCTCTAGGGAAAATGTAAGAGAGTCTGCTTGTTCTTGTAGAGTATCACTGATTAGTTTAACAAATACTGTTTAAGTTGAAAATAATTTTTGCATATAATACATTTTCTCTATCTCTCCTCATTTCCCTATTGCCTCTCTTCTTCTTTTCTCCTTTCATCTAAATGTGTAGTTTTGCTTGTCTTTGATTTTTTCTCTATTTATTTCTCTGATTTTATATCATCTTTTAACTTAAATAGGTTCAAGTTTGACTAAAATTGTACATGTTAATAAGGTTGCATCATATTTAGATGTGTCAATATATTGTATAACGTTTATATCAAGTTAAAATGTCTCCTCAAACATTTATCATGAAAAATTTTCCAAATGATTTATTCTCTTTTTAAAGTATGTGCTCTGCAATTTTTATCTGTAACACACAAGAGCTCTTTTCTGTTGTGTAGCTGTGTCTTAATATTCTTGATCAACCTTTCCCCGTACCTCCCTCTCTCCTGTATTTCCCAGCCCCTGATAGGATGTGAATATGAGTGAACCATATTCCACTCAAAGAATACCTAATTTGATTTCCTGTACCCAGATGTCAGTCTCAAAGTGTTTATTAAATACTTACAAGGCGTATAACACAGTACTTAGTGTTGTAAATATATGGGAGATATTTGTTAAAGGCCTAATAGACCATATAGGAAATGTGTATATGAATGCTTTTTACTAAGGAATTTATCCAAATTATTTAGATTACACTTAAGGAAAAAATATCAATATAATGTACTTTAAGGTGAATGCGGAGCACATTGAATACTTCTGACACTTTGCACCTTTTTATATATTCTTTAATCAGGAATAACAAGGTACATGTTTGACATTTTGTTTATACTTCAATCTAGAGTTTTTTGGTCATGTTTTAGGAGCATTCATTCAGACCCACTGTGAATCAAACTGGCAGCTGTAATTTCTGTTACCAAGAAGTGTATGAACATTCCTTTCTAGAATAAAATCTGTCTTCTGCACTGGTAATCTTCAGAGTACATGCTGATTGGGAAGTTCTGTTTTCTGTTAATCACTGTCCTTGCTGGGAGAAAATCCCAGCACCCTGAATTAGAGGAGGGATGTCTTTTGGCTCACAGTTTTAGAGCATTCAGTCCATAACCTGCTCCAAAGCAGACAAAATATACCGGAATGGCATGGTAGGAGCAAATGTGCCCAACTAATGGTAGTTAGGTAGCAGAGAGCAAAGGGGGGAACCATGGAGGGAAACACACGGTACCAGGCCATGCCCTCAGTGGGTGTCTCTTTCGGCCAGTCTCTACCTGCTAACAGCACATTTTGCTATTGAACTCATCAAGGGATGAACACACTGTGGAGGACAGCGTCGCCTCCTTCCACACACATGATAATCTAGGCAAACATTTTAGATCGAAATCATAACACGTTTGATGTCAAGGTCCTGTAAGTTGCCTTATCCATTGTATCACTTTTGGGAGACTGCCAAAAGTGTGAATACCAGTATATATACTAACAGCAAAGCCTGTGTTGCAGGAGCAACTGTTCTAAGGCAGAAAAGTGAAATCCAGAGATTCGAGCACCTATGATACTTACATGTTGCTGCAATAGAAATACATCTGGTTTGTCTTTTTGATATCTTGGTATTCTTGATGACTTGTATAGATAGTTAAAATTTTGGTGTGAACATGTTTATATTTTAATTATACATATTTATATAATCCTTATATATTTTATATGCCTTTTAATACCTAGTATGAAAAAAGTTCATCTCAGTCTCAAGGCTAAGGAAGTGACCCTAAAATAGTTTTTCGTGCATTTCATGTAGTTAGCTTTTTAGGGGTATCACGTAGTTTGCTAAAACCCAATAATATGAAGATTATGAAGCTACAGCTCCTGCTTTCATATGGTAAATCTAGTGTGATACAAGGTTTTTCATTAACAGTATTAACTTATTGAGGAGATAAATTTGATTGATAACATGTGAGCCAAATTTGATCTAACTGTGAAAATGTTTTGCCTTTATGGAAGTAATTGACTTAAACATTTATTTATTTTTCTTTCTTTATTTTTGGCGGTACTGGGGATTGAACTTAGGACCCTGCACTTGCTAGGCAGGTGCTTATTCCACTGAGCTATATCCCCAGCCCCTCACTTAAAAATTTAAAAACAAGTTATTTATCCTAGGTGCTGAGGTCTTTGCTACCTATGTTCCTTCAGAAGCACAAAATTGAAGAAAATACATCATCAGTAATTCTTCATAAGTCCCTTTTTAAGTCATATTGGAACATGAAAAACGGACATTAGCAGAAAAATGATATAACTTGGTATGTAAAATTATGTGGTAATAAAATATGTTCCTTTATTGGAAAGAATTTTTATGTAGCATAAGATTGATTTGACCTGTCAAACCAGTTTTGTGAAGTAATATAAACAAAATCTCTGTACATAATGGAATTGATCACTGCCACCCAAAAAATGATCCTGACATTAATTAGAACTATGTCTACAGAGTAATTTGTATTCTTTTGTAGTTAGAAATAAAATCTTTTGTTCATTTAAGGGTTGAACAGGAAGCTGTGATGCTCCATAAAGAAAATTTACTTGTTTAGCAGGTGCAAGAATTAGGGATGATTTCCTGACAATAATTTATAAGCCACGCAGCAAATGGGTCTGTTTTCTTCTTTTCCAATACAATTTTTGAAAGGCATTTATTAGAAATACGTTCGTAAGCTTTAAAGTCTGATCTAGTTTATATTGTATAAATTTTAAAATACGGTGTTATATCAACTTATCCTCTAAAAAGGATTGTAACAAAATCTTCTACATCTTCACTGTTAAAAGAACAGGCAACGTCTTAAATTGTAGAAGGAATGAACTAGTGTAGACAAGAAGAAAGAAATTTTAACAGCATTAAATTCAGAACTGGCTCTCTAAAGAGGTTTGAAATTTTTTTTACTTTCATACTGCCTTTTAAGAATGTATTGGATGGTTTAAGAATAGCCATTTGTTGAAGAGTATCTACACAATGATTTCCAGAGGTCAGTGCTGCTTCATAATTCTGTGCTTTCATCACCCACTTCAAAATTTGTTCTATAAACTGCTTGTCCAATTTTAGTAAATTACCATCTTTTTCTTGGAAGCTGAATAAAGATTCTCTTAAATTCAGCTATACTATACTGTGGCAAGAAAGTGTAAGTAAAGTATAAAACTACCAAATTCTGTCAATGCTACATAATTTTCATCCATTGGATCTTTAAATATTTTATTCACTCTGCCTAGTAAAATATTAAAGAAATAAGGAAGACTTTATTTTCTATAATACAGCAACACCCAGGACAGTGATAGTGAACCTTTCAGAGCTTTCAATGATGCAGACTGTGGCACACATGCTGTGGGTTTGCCACCACTGCCCTAGAGTAAGAGACTTAACTAAGTATTTTCTACCTTAAAGGCTATATGGAGCAACAAACTCAAAACTCAACCTTATGTTAATTAGCTGAAAGGTACCAAAAGCACTTGCATGTTACTGCCCAAAAGAAGTGATACCTTTTAATTTTTTGGTGATCCCAAATGCTTAGGTGATCTTTATGGTTTCTATGTTATTTGGAGAGAATAACTAGATATAAAATCAAAGCTTCTTGAATGGCTCAGTGTAATTCTTAAAAACTGAGAAACAAACCTCTCCTCCCTTCTGCATTACCACTGACTGGATGTTATGTTGGTGATAAGAACAACTCTTTTTTATTTTAAGGAGAGTAAAAAACAGTAACAAAACAATAACAACAAAGAGAAAAACA
The DNA here is from genome assembly GCA_004027595.1 of Dinomys branickii. NCBI lineage: Eukaryota > Metazoa > Chordata > Mammalia > Rodentia > Dinomyidae > Dinomys > Dinomys branickii. The sequence continues at coordinate 191,699 of PVLD010000126.1, read as the reverse complement.
AAACAACACAAAAACAATAAAATGATACAGGATTTCAAAAGAAGAAACAACTGGGATGAAGGAAAGGAGAAAAGAAAGAAGGAAGGAAGGAAGGAAGGAAGGAAGGAAAGAAAGAAAGAAAGAAAGAAAGAAAGAAAGAAAGAAAGAAAGAAAGAAAGAAAGAAAAAAAGAAAGGGGAAAAGTGATATATATGTATATATATATATATATACACACACACATATATACAAGGATATATATATAGTATATACAAGGATAGCTGGGATAATTGTACTGCTGATTTCTAATGGTTTTCTTGAAAGGAACAGTTAATGCTTAAACTTTTTTTCTTGGGCAATTTACATGCTTATATCTAGTAATCTGAAAAGCTAATTTGAAGACAACAAAATGCAGTATAACAACCATTGTTGAATTCCTACTATCTTGTTTAGTGAAGCTCTGTATCATTTTGAAGGTTTTTAAAAATTACTTTTTATTCTCTTTAATTGTTTGAACAACCTTGCATTCTTATAAGTGGTAATCTGAGCAACTTCCTTGAAGATAACCATATAAGAACCACTCTTAAAAGTACATGTTAAGAAATTGTAACAACCTCTTGTAACAATCACAGTTTTAATAGCTAACAATCAATTTTAACAAAAGTCAAAGCAATGGTTTTCATGAGACTGAAATAGTTACACTAGCCACTTTATAACTATGACAGAAAGCTTATAAATAAATGTTTCTGAGTCTAATTCTTTAAAAAAATTAATGCAGAGATAGTTCAAAGGGTTGAAGCAGAAGCAGTCTCTCACTGACATTGAAATTAGATTTACGTACAATTTTTACTCATGGGGGCAGATGGGTATATTATAGTGCTTGTACTGCCTCTTTATATATGTTTGGTGAGACTCTTTAAATTCAAATATGTATTTTGTCTTTAAGTCCTGTGAGTAGGGATTTCATTTTTGCATTACATTTAAAATTAGCTTGAACTACCTTTCCAATCCTCACACTATGGATTTTCTTGACTTTTTATTGTTGGCTTTCTATCTTTGTGTATTTACAGTTGAAGGATTCATGCCAAATTTTGTAAAACATATTCTCTTCCATGCTGAGATCCTGTATGCCAGCAGTCTCCCTGGACTGTGTGCTTTAGTAATAAGCCCTGCAAAGGGGAACTGATAATGGAAATACTGGCAGCCCCATACACAGCAGAGGTGGGGCCTGTGCTTCTGTAATTAGGAATGTGGTGAGAAATAAGAGCTGCTTTTCATCTTAAATTTCAAGCCATAAAACGAAAGGATTTGAGTTTGTCTCAGTTTAGGCAGACAGCAAATTTCAATAACATTGTAGCTTCCTGAGTCTGGCCACAAAGACTCTGTTTGAAAGTGTTTTCCAAGCTTCATTACTGTTTTTTCTTATTGGGTATAACCATACCTTGGTTTTAAAAGTAATTATTTCTCTTATTATTGTCTTATGTTTTTTAGGTTTAAGTGCATTTCTAGTCACTATCTTCTATTGAAAACCGGGTTAAAGAAGTCTAAGTTATTGCAGGCTGATCAGGCCCACAGTCTCCCAAGCAAGTGGATGTTGAGGACTTAAATAAATGAGACAATGGAAATGGTTTTTGGGGACCAGGAGAGACTAACTCTCTTACGGCTCCAATATTCTCTGAGTTATCCCCAGACTTCTCTGGGCAGCCTGTATTTATGTGGTTTTCAAATAAAAGGAGAGGAGACTCAAGAAAATGCAGGAATCTCTCAGAACCTTGGGAGAATTTTCCTAAGTAGTAACAAGAGAACTAGCTTATCTTTAGGTTGGTATTTATTGTAGGAGTGTGGAGCCTGCAGCTGCAGTCTCCTTGTAGTTAATTGGGGCTGGGGCCAGATGCCCTCAGCTGCTGTCTCCTTGTCCTTGAGGTGTTAGGCATCACAGGTCAATACAGGCCTCAGTGGTGACTTGTGACCCATAGAGATTTATTTTCTATGAGTCAACTGCCCATCTTTAGACAAGGTGCCTAAGCTTCAGACAGCTCCCAAGTAAACATGAAAAGGCAATTGGTTAATGTTAAATCCTGCTCAGAGCCACTTCATAGTGGTCTCCGTCAATCTTTATAGAGTTGAGTACAGAGCATTAAGTCACAATGTAATAATAGCAGACATGTTTACCAAATATAGTGTGATGTGCACAGTGTTTGGCATTTTTCATTTAATTCTCCTTTAAGTCTTATGAGGTAGATGCTACTATTACCACATTTTACAAAAGCACAGTAATCTGCCTAAAAAGTGGTAGAGGCCACACCCTTTATCACCACTCTGTATTATGATGTAACCTATCTGCAGATAAGCATTTTACTTAAGTCAACAAGAATCCTAAAGTTATCTTTCATTATTTTTATTTTGGGAAATATTTATTGACATATACTATACGGGCACTGCAGAAGGCTTTGATGAAACAAACATAAGTCTTGTCTTTGATTTTGAGATACTTAAAGATATATTAAATATTAACATCTAATAACTATGAATATCAAAATGCACACCACGTTACTTAAGGTACTGTGGTCAATATGCAAAGATATTGTAAATTTTTTCAAAAATTTTGCATATAATATATATCACAAGCATTTCAAAAGACTGAGTTAAAACGACAAAATTTTTAAGTTATGTAAATCTAACAACTTAATAAAGGAAGGTTTATGTACTTCTTTTGAGCTAGAAAAATTACTAAGGTTACAATGAATAAACAACATTTGAAAATCCCTGGGCTATGAAGGCAATTTGATATCTTTTATCACAGAAATTTAAGTAACCCCTAAACTAAACTAGGAGACTTACGAGATATCAGGGTCCAGAAGAATTAAAGGGGGCTGTGAAATTGATTATGAAAGTGATATCCAGTTTGGTAGAAAGAAATACTTATGAGTTATACTAAAAAATATATTGAAATAAACCTCAGTTAAATGAGCTTGTATTGCCACAGGATAATAGTTAATTTAAATTCAAATTATAAAAGATTTTCAGGAAATAGGTCAAAATATTTTTCTTTTAAAGAGCTAATTACATGATTTGGCTTATGTCTAAATAATAAAAATTTTTAAAACCCCAAAATTAGGATTAGAAGTCCCATTTAACCCAGCCATTCCCCTTCTGGGTATTTTCCCAGAAGAATTAAAAACATCATACTACAGTGATATATGTGCACCCATGTGCGTAACAGCACAATTTGTCATAGTAAAATTTTGGAAACAACCCAAATGCCCATCAACTGAGGAGTCAGATAAGAAAAATGTGATATTTTGATACAATGAAATATTACTCAGGTATAAAGAAAGATAAACTCCAGGCTTTTATAGGTAAATGGATGCAGCTAGAGACCACACTCATAAGTGAAATAAATTATACCCTCAGGTGTAAACACTGTATAGTCTCCTTAAGGTAAGAACCTGAAGGAGAAAATGAAACTGAAAGGTACAATAGATATTGTGAAAGGGAAAGAAACTGCTTAGTAGGAAACAATTGGGATGAGGGAAAGGAAAGAAAGAAGGGAGATACATTTGTGTGTGTACATGTGTATACACACACACACACTCAAACGCAAGACAGCTAAGATAATTGTACTGCTAGTTTCTATTGGTTTATTTAAAGGAACAGTTAATGTTTAATTGCTTGATCAATCTTGCATGCCTATATCTGGTAATCTGAAAAACTACTTTGAAGATAATAATACAATAACAATTATTGATTTCCTATCATCTTGTTTTGAAATTCTGTATCCTTTTTATAGTTTTTCTATTGATTTGTTTTTCTCTTTGTTGTTATTTTGTTCTTTTTTCTGTTTAAAAAATTTAAAAAATAAGCAATACATCATGCTTCAATGACAAAAAATTAATAAAAACAATGGGCTATAAATCTTATTTAAAGATGATTGTTTTGGTGCTTCATTCTTCTGCATTTCACCTTAGGCAAACCAAATGTACTGAGTAGGAAGAACATATTATCCTGTCTCCTTAAGAATACATGATTATACTGTTTCAGTGTATGGGTAGACATCCCATCGAAAAATAACTATAAATCTGAGGGTGAGGTATATTTGACAGCTGAAGGTCCACCGTCTTCTAATTTCCACTGGCTCCAAATTGCCAGAAGCTTCTCCTGTCATTTGAAGCCTAAAGCATGTTGAAATTACCAGCAATATACCCTTAGCTGCTTTTTCATGAAAAGATGATTATGTGATGCTAAGAGGATTTGTTGACAAGACGGAGAATTTTTATTGAACAAGTCTGGTCTTGAGGGAAAATGAGAGCATCAGTGCACAATAGTTGGATCATTTTCTGGGCCACTGCAGGAATCAGCAGCAGGGCTTGCTCCCATTATCTCAGAGTTAAGATTTAAGTATTTAAGGTTTTCATATAACCAAGCAAAGAAGCAAAGTATAAGAAAATATCATTGATCATGGGGAATATATGTAGGGGAAAATATTCATGATATTGATAATACGTAAACATGAATGGCATGGTGGGGTTATGGAAAATATCATTTTGATTAAAAGAAAAGAATTTGGACTTAACCTTGTTTGATAAGAACTTCAGCTTGTTCTTAATCTTGTTGAGTCTCTGTTTTCATACTAGAAGAGAGAACTATAGGCTGAGGTTGGAGAATTGCAAGTTTGAGTTTCACCTTGACAATTTAGGAGACCCCGTGTCTAAAAGAAAAACAAAAAGAACAACGGCAAGGAGGACAGACGATACAGCTCAGTGGGGTTCAATCCCCACGACTGAGTACGCAAATATACGAAGGGGTGAATGATGGAACGAATGATTGAATAATGTAGGCAGAACTGTTAGGTCAGAGCCTTATATATTATACTTATTCAGTCACATTTGATTGCTGATAAAAGAGTCACTACTATTACATACAAAATAGAAATTTGACTTTGTAAAAACAAACAAGAAGCAACAAAAATGTCCAGAAAGTCACAGCCCTCTTCGGGTAAACTGGTTTCATAGTTTCATGAGCATTCACATTTCTGCTTTGCAACTCTTTTCTTTGTATAGCACTCTCAAGACTTGACCTTAATTCACGCCATGGGCATCAAAATGCAGGTTGCAGGCTCCCAAAGAAAATCGTAGCACGTGACACATATCTTTAGATGAAGTTCCCTGGAGGCTCTGTCCAACAACTTGTTATATTTATTTAATTGTAACATAGTGACTTCACCATGCCTAATGAGTTGAGAAAATGTCATCCTTTTGGCAGCTACATGGACTTCTGTAGTAAAATCATACAGTGTTCTATTAGAACATATTCTTAACAGTGACGAGGAAAGCAAATTATGTTCTCTCACATCTGATCTTTATATTATTTAATATAAGCCTTTGTTTCTTCCCCTCTACATTGAGTATAATATCTGTTTTCTTAGATAGTAAGAGGGTTGAGTGATATATTGTGCTTATATCACAGTATCATTTGTTGAATAAATAGAAAAGCATTCATACTTAAGTGTAATGTTTTTATTCATCATCTAAGTGTTTTTATTCATCATCTAAGTACTTTTATTGCTTTTGCTCTCTAGAACTAATAGTATTTTCACTTTTGCCATTCTTATATCAATTTTTATAACTAACTGAGAGATATTATTAAAGGCATTGTAGAAAATGATTCAAAACTCCTACCAAGGAAATAACAGTTAAATTACTTTATGTAAAACTTCATGAAGAATAACCCATCCAAATTTATATGGAAAATGGAATGATCTGATGTAAATTTGAGTTAGTATTATGTTTCATAAAAAATAATGAAAAGAAGAATCAAGTTTGCTTATATGAACATAGTTGCAAGTATTTGAAAATGCCTATTTCAAGACTATTTTGTGGAAAAATTAAAAATTTCATCATAATAAAAGAATAATAATAATTAATGCACTGTTTCATTAACTTCAAAGTAGTTACTCAAAAAAGATTCTCTATGAAAAGGAGAAACTAGCAGTATAAATAAAATTAAAAATTTTCATTCTACCGTATCAAGATTAAAAAATGTTTTATTTATACTTATAAAATGCTGTAGTTCATGAGCACTTCTACATATACATCATTGCATTTCCTTCATAATATTAATGATAATTTTATGAGTTTATAAAACTTTTATAAATGAAAAAGAAGAAGAAATGATTAAAGAGCCACAAGTCATTTTAGAAATACTATAATTCTAGATTTTAAGTCCATATATTTTAATTCCAAGACACACTTGTATGTGGAGATTGTTCTACTCTGATCCTACATCATAAACCTAAACATTTAATTTCAAAATAACTAAGATAACTGGGTTGTAAACTCTTAATAATATCATAATTCTTATTAACTTTAAAAGTATCTTGTTAGTAACAGCAAACAAACACTTTTGAATGGTATTTAACTGTCTTTTTGAGGCTGTTCAAGTCAATAAGTTGGGCTATTTGGAATTCAGTAGTTTATTTGCAGCAGTGTTACATATTGACATTCCCTGTACTCCTCATTCCCTTTAGATAGATACTGACTTCTCTAGGTGAAGTTTTTATAATTTTATTGACATAAGTTTCTTTGATATAATGATTATAAATTGAAAATTTAAATCATTAAATTTTTACTTTCTGTAATAGTCACATCATGACTAAAAACAAAACAAAACAAAAAAAAAACCATAGCGTATAGAAAAATAGGTGCCATTTTTTCCCTTGGAGGGATTTTTTTTTTTTGAGACAGAGTCTGCCTCTTAATTCAGATTGGCTTTAAATTCACTATGTAGTTCAAGCTGGGCTGTATCCTATGGTAATTCTCTTGCCTCAGCTTTGGAGTGCTGGAGTTACATCACACTCAACATAAGATGACCTTTTATTTAAAAAAACTTAAAAAATTAAGCTCATAAAAAATTTAGTCACATTTGAAATAAAATAATTGCAAACATTGGAAATGAACTCTTTTATCGTTAATCAGAATATACATACACATCATGTAAGTATATTTATACTTGTGAAAAAGTTCAAAAATGTAGCTAAGTAGCTGATTGTAAAACCAGCTGATTAAGATTACTTGACTTCTAAAAATACTGTTTGAAGGAATTATTTTATGATAATGATTTTTTGGAAAGTGATGCAAAATTATGTATACATCTAATTGCAACTGTGATTTATATAACAACAGTTAAATTGTACATAAGGATTTTAGGTCAGTGACATATCACTTGGTGATCCTAGAAGATATTAATGAAATAGATTTTTTTCTTTTTTGGCTAGTGACATGATAACCATCACAATACCCTGGTATAATGAATTTACTCACATGTTTGTATGGATGTTAATTTAAACAATCTTATTACCCTGACAATCCTATGAAAGTATAGCAAATATAATTACATAGTGTCAATAATACTTGATAATAATTGTTACTTGTTTATATATTACTATACTATACTTTTTATTGATAATTTAGGCTATACTCCACTTATAAAAGTTTAGTGTATGCCATGATACATCAGTAGCAGCTTCATATATTTCACATTTTATATAAATACTTTCAGTGAAATTATTTAAGATCTGTCTCAAAACATATCTCTGTCATTAAGTAATATATCACATATACTTAGATCTGTAAATACATACTGTATTGAAAAATGCTAGACTTTTCCTAACAATGTTAATATTCTGAGAAAGTGGACCAGGTGTTGGACTATTATGTGTTTTGTACATTTTCTGTAACTGAAATTCATGCACATAGAAGTGAAAAAATAAAAACTTCAATTTGGTTAATACAGGTATATTGAATGTGCACTACTGTATATCTACATGATGTGTACACCTATATATTTTTTTGTTTTGTGTAATCGAACAAAAATGTAAATCATGTTTTCTTTGGATGTTTTTGTAATTTATTGTCATTCCCCTTTAATAAGCATTTTACTTGTAGTACTATAGTCTTAAGAAAATATCTTGCAATAGAATTTGGGGTCAAACTGCCAATGTAGATTTAAAATTTGAATGTATTGTACAATGTTACAGAAAGTCTTATCAATTCTGCATGATTTTTCATACCCCAATAGGTATAAATATTATACACTTTCCATATTTACCTGCCTAATATGAATCTCATTTTCAATTTCATTTCTTTGGCTATAAAAAAGTTGAACTATAATTAATAATTTTATATATTACCTATTTGTGTCTTTTCCTAATTTTTATTAGTATGTTGATTTTTTAGCTATTCATTTATAAGAGTGTTGTGATTTTTTTTGTCTTGTAGTTAGAAAACCTTTCAATTGTGCCTCGTATTTACATTTTTTATTTTTAAAGCATTATTTATAGTAAATTTTTTTCATGTAGACATTACAAAATTTTTAAATAGTTGAATGTGTTCATGTATTTAATAATTGTAAAACATCTCAAGGCACCTTAATCATGAGTATGCCTAAAAAATATTTACTCACTTATACTAGTATTTTTAATTTTCATTTTCAGCAATAATATTTATGGTCTCTCTGGAATTTATTTGGTTGATATTCACTTTTATTTTCTAATGGCTATCAAGAGTCTTAATTCTATTTTTTGAGTATTGGTCTTAACCCTTAAATTCAAAATACAATTTATCATATGTACTTCAGTTATATACATGATAATTAGAAAAGTATTTCAGATCACTAAAGTGTAGTTAAGAAAAATGATTATTCATTCACATAACTATTAGTCCTCATATTCTGTGACTCTCATTCATTCATTTTTTAGTACAAATTTATTAAGAGCCCTGCTCAGTAGTAGAAACTCATAGTTCACAAGTGTCTAACCAGAATCTGAAAATTGAGGTCATTTATATTTATAAAGAAATTCATAATTATTAGGTAGATATTTATAGTGTAATACTCTAGTGGAATAATAGAGAACAAAGCATTTTAAAAGTTCTTGTCCCTGTGAAACATTTTTGTTAAAACAGGAAATTTTATTGACAGATTATGTTTTTACCTTTCATTTTACAAGTAGGAAAGTTTTGACTCAAGGAGATTACACATTTTAAGATTATATTTTAAATTAGTTGCATAGCTTCTCTTAAAACCTTCATTCATGGATTCCCAAGTAACCCTTGTGTTTTGTTTTACCATGTCCTTACATTTTGGTTTTATCAGGATATTACAATAGTATGAAAGAAGATTCGTGGTTACAGGATTTCATAAATAGCTCTTCTAAACTTTTCTAGCACTACTGTGTTACTTCTGAATGCTAACTTCATTTGTTCATTACACTAAACTGTTAGTGCCCATTTCTATCAGTTGTTATTCAGTGATTTTTTTTTCTCTAAACATATTGATTCTCTTAAATTCCAGATTAATTCTTTTGACTTATTTGTACCTTGATCTTCAAATATTTAGGGATATTTTTAGGGAGAAATGGCTCCTAGTATTGCACCATGAATCAACCATACACTCTAGGTTCAACCTTCTCTGAAAAAGCCCTGTGTATGTCTACATGAGAATTTGGGGAAATATAAAGATGGAAAGAATAACATTCTGCCCTTTCTCCCCAAAGACCTGTGTACATTCCTTTATGCAAAAGGCATTTAGTGCTTCTGTAAGAGTTGCTGCAAAGTCTAAGTGAAAAGTATCCTCTGTGATTTAAGGCAAACTCTTAGCTGCCAGCCCCCACACAAATGAAAAGAAAGTTAAACACTACCGACATTCAATGGCACAAGATAAAAATTTCCATTCCAAAAGTTAGAAACAGGTGGATAACAAGGAATAGGAACAAAACAAGGCCAGAATCCATTAGGGCAATCATTAAATCTTACAGTTCCACTTCCACCATCCCTGGCAATCTGTGGCAAAGGGTAAACTCCAAAGTTCTTGGATTACTTCACCCCTATGGCATTATTGGTGGTTGTAGCTCCCATGGCTTCTCTTTGGGGCTGGGTCTGCTCTCTTCTTACAGTTTTACTTAGAAAATCTATGTCCCTGGAGTCTCCAAACTTCTGGGGTCTCCACTTCACTCTTGGCTTCACAATGACAGCTAAACACACTGCTCTGTCAAGGGATACTGCCTGGCCTCCCAGCCTTTCTTCTTATATCTGAGTGGAAGCCTTCCTGACCCCATGACTCTTGTATGCTGCATGCACCTAAAACAAGCACCCCATGAATGATGCCAAGGTCTGCAACCAGCTAGAGAAGTAGTCAGGCTTGCTTTCTGTTTGGTTATAGGGGTCACAAATGTCTATGAATCCAATTCTGAAGAACAACATCCCTAGGCTGCTGGCATTCTGGAACAGGGTGCTCTGGGACTCTCAAAGAAAAATCTGTCACGTTTGCAGCTCTGAGGCTGCAAAGGATGGAGTCTTGCTCATTGTTGTGATACCCTCAGGCCATTTTTTCTATTCTGCTGCTCCTTTTCAGCAATCACAATCTTACTACCTTAGAAATTCATAGCTTTTACCAGAGCTTCCTTTCTGGCCAAACTCAAAATGTTTTAAATCATTTTGCTTTGCTCTTGAATCCCAATATAAACTCAATATTAGACTTCCTTGAAATATTTTTTGCCAGATTTACTCATCTGCTGTCCTTAGTCTTAGTCAAAGTTTCTGGACATGAGCGAAATACAAACTTTCTGCTAAGGCATAACTGGTATGATCTAGAGTCCAACAGGCAATACAGTCCGTCTGAACAGAAACTTCTGGAATCTGGTCTTTACTGGCAGCATTTCTATGAAAATTCTCATCTTCTGAGCTCTGACAAGAATCACCTATCAAATACAAACTAAGGCATCCCATCTACTTTTTCAGGAAGTTTCTTCATACCTTTCCTAACTCTTCCCCTTCCCACAAGCTAGCACCAAAGGCTCCTAAACCGGATGGCTAGGTATAGTCTCAGTGTGACACAACTTCTCTGGTACAAAGTTCTGTTTTAGTTTACTTTTCTCACATTTGTTACTTTTCTTGTTGCTGGAACAAAGTACCCAACACCCAAAGTTAGAGGAGGAACTGTTTATTGAGCTCACAGTTTGCAGAGGTTTCAATCCATAGTCAGCTGGGTCCAAAGCAGGTTTTCTTGGCAGAGGGGTGTTGCAGAGAGAAACAGTTCGTGGCTACAGAAGATAGAAAAAGCAACAAGAGACTTTAACAGATCTTTCTGCCCCTTTTATTTTATCCAATCTATCTGTCCTTAGGGTGGGTTGTACTCGCATCCTTATTCTTAGTGCTCTTGATCCTAGCATTACACCATGGATGAACAACACAGTCTGTATTCAACCACTGCTGGAAAGGCCCCATATATTGACATGGCAAGCAAGATCAGCAAGAAAGGCACTCACAAAAAAACCAAAAAGGGCTGGAATGAACAAAGCTTTATCAAGCTGGCTGATGGACTGTCTCTAATCAGGAGCCAGAGAAAATGTCCACCTGGATCTGGTTCTCTCCTTTGGTTTAAGTACATTTTCTGTTTCCATAGTAACCATTACCTCATTTTAGAGAATGTCATATATTTGTCAAATTTTTCTTGCCCAGAAGGCTGGATAACTGGATTCCAAATGTCCATTGCAGTTTAAATTTTAATCCACTTCCCAGTCTTTCCAGTTTGTGCTGTTCCCATTTTATGATTTTGCTTTGCTTTAAGTGAGTTGATAGCTAACCAAGAGATCGGGGGTGAAGACTGGGGTCAACTACACCTTAAGTTAATTTAAGTGACTTCTCTTAATATGGAATTTTAAAAAATGGAGTCTCTTGCCCTATCATTCCCCCTTCAAGGACGTATTTTCCTTTTTCAGGACATATATTTTCCTTCACACATTGGGGATCTGGTCTCCACTCTATAATTGGTGTTCTCCTTTAGAACCATTATTTCTGTTTGGTTCACATGGCTTTGGACCCTATTTTTAACCCAATTAATTGTGCATGGCCCCAAAGTAAGGAACACCACAATAATCACCAGGAGCCCTGTGATCTCAGCAATTAGGCAGGCTAATACCAGGCCTCAGGTGAAGAGTCCTTCTTACCACTTTTGGTGACTATAATATGTATTGTTCCTCTATTTTGCTTCTCTATCCAACCTGTAAAGCATTTCTATGATGACTTCTGAGTTGTTTGCATAAAAGCAGCATACTTCCCTCAAGACAGTGCATAGTCTTCCTTGGTCCATAAAGAGGAAATTGAGTCCTCTCCTGTTTAGTAACACCATTTCTGCTAGGGAATTTACTTGGTCATATAACTCTCTGACCACATTTTGAATTCCTTCCATATTTCGTTTTATACTGTTAGTCAGCCTAGTAAACCATTGTAGGCATATTTCAGCTATTGCTCTTCTTCCCATACCCAGTGATGCTGCTATGCTTATCCCTGCCAGTACTGGCAAGACCACATCATTCTGCTTTGACCAGGTCTGTTGACCTCATAGCTGGTGACAGGTCTCTGGGGCCCCCTGTAGGAGTGTCACCCTGGGGAGAAGCATTATTAATAGGAGGGCCATGCTGTGTAAATTTTTGTTTGTAGTAAATAGACTTAAATAATCCTTTGGTGTAAATTAACCAAGATCCTCATGAAGCTTTATAAGCCTAGTTTTGTGGCACAGTTTGGTTACAAGTAACCTGGCTATGTCCTTTGCGCACATAAAACCCTTTACCATAAACAGTCTCCACCAGGAAAAGGGAAAGTGGTTTTTCTACCTCTAGGGTGAAGATTATCTGAGCAGGAGTAACCTTAGTGAAGGAAGCTATTGCCTCATAGAAGGGTGGACTTGGTCTTATACATATCCAACAGCTAAAGTGGAGTTAGATTCATTTAGAAGATGATGGGTTTCATTAAATACTCCCAATTTATTGCTTACCCTTTCTACATCTGTTTGAACAGTTTCTGGGGCCAAGAGATTACTTTTTCGAATGCTCGACAAAACCTTCAGGCCAGGATTTTCAGAGTGGTGTAGCTCATGAGCAAGGGAGGAAAAAGGGAAAACTGACTTTCTGGAGGTTATATCTGTTTCTGTTATTTGTATAAGAATCTCTAGGTCCTTCCATGGAAGTTTTTTTTTTTTTTTTTTTATGTGCATGCAGACATTCCAAGTGAGTCCTCTTGCCAAGACAGGATCCTTTATATTCTTCAGAATTATCCTGACATTTAGACAGAAACCAGCCAAATATCCTGTGCTGCAGTTAGCCATTTTCTCTGTATATCTGGATGTACTTATCATCCTGGGCCCACTAATGAGTCAAGGATCTGGATCATCAGTGGTGCTGTGGACTGATGATCGAGGACAAATCTGAATTGTATGTCCATCGTATTACCCAGGCCATAGCTCTATGGTTTTGCAACCCCAGTGGGAACAGCACTCTTGCTTTTCCTTCCACATCTTCCTCTCTCTGTCTTTGCGCACACATAGAGGCCCCAGGGCGTTAAGTCTGTGTTGTCACTGTCTCTACTAATTGCCTTTTTCTGGACCTCACATGTAGACAAAGGGTGAGTCTCAGGATTGGCTTTGCCTCGCCACCACTGGGGGTTCCAGAACTTACATATGGGGATTATGCATATAACATCTTGCTGGTCACACGGGAGACGCAGTGAGGCCAACTCAGCTCTCCAAAGGCAAATAGGGTCCACTTGAGGGCACACAATGCTGTAATTATAAAGATGATCCCCAAGTCCATCACAAGTCTTTATCTGTGACTTTGCTCCCATCAGGGGTATGCACAGCAGGAATGTGGGGACCAGGACAGTCAGGTGGGTCATTGTTGGATTGGGTTTCAACGGACTTCCATCACAGTCTTTGAGAGCAACTCGGCAGGTGACATTCTAGTGGGCAGGAAGGAAGGCACCATCTCAGGAGCCAGCAGTGGGGCTGGCAGAGTTGATCCCTCAGGGAGTTCTGGTATCTACTTTTTGGCTTAAGAGTGGTGAATCCTCAGAGCACAACCTGCAAATTTCAAAGCAAGTGGTGTGGTTAAGATGATGGTATAAGTCCTTGCCCATTTTGGTTGGACTGGCTCCTCCTTGTAAGTCTTAATTAACACTTTGTCTCCAGGCTCAAAAGGAGTGAACGGGAGACTGAGCTGTGATTGGATGCTGCAACACCACTTGCTTGAGCTCCTTTAAAGTCTTTGGTAGAGCTTCCATCTGTTGGCACAAATCCAGGGGCCCTATCTCCTGTAGTTCCTGCAATACAGGCAAAAGTAGGGGAGACCTCCCAAACGTGATCTCGAATAGAATGAGCCCATCCTGGTATGCATTACACCTGGACCTCAGCAAGGCCACCGGAAGCACAGTCGTCCACCTTCCCCCAGTTTCTTGGCATAGCTTGGCTGGGTAGACTTCAGAGTCTGACTCTGTCTCTCTACCTGGCCACAACTCTGTGGCCAGTACATGATGTCTATCTTCCATTTTAGCCCTAAGGCTGTGAAAAGGCTCTGAACCACTCCATCCATGAAAGCAGGCCCGTTGCCCAAACTCACTGTCATGGGAAGCTGGTGTTGGGGAGTAACTACCTCCATCAGAGATTTTACTACCTCTCTAGATATCTCAGGAGCTTGTGGGGCTGCCCCCCACCCAGCCCAAATAGGTGGAAATAAGGACCGACAAATACTTCTGGTTCCCAAGGGTAGGTTTGATTTCTGTGAAATCTTCCTCAAAGTCCTCAAAAGGCTATGTTCCATCTGTGTGGTTTCTGTGGATGAGAAACTGGAGGGTTGGGAGCACAGGCTATACGTCTGCCTGCCTCAGATGTGCATAGAGTCCAAAGTCTAGAGATAAAGAAGTGACAGCCAAGAAGCTCGGCCATGGCTGTCTTTCCCAAGTGCGTATGTCTATACAGTTCCTGGATCACAAAGTGCCCCATTTCCTTTGGAAGGAACACCTTCCCTCCTGGCAAAACTTGCCGTCTATTTTGTTCTATACCTCCTTCTGTAGTGGCCCACTTAAGTTCTGCTTCTGAATATTTGGGTTGCTTGAGGATTGGGGCTACTAGAGCCCAGGCCACAGGGTGTGAGTCTCTAACAGCAGCTTGTGTGGCTGCTAAGTCAGTGTTCAGTTTCCTTGGGCCTCTAAGGAATTTCCTTTCTGATTGTCCAGACAATGAATCATAGCTACCTTGGTGGCAGCAACAGTCTATTACAAGTTCAGTATCTCTTGAGAGTTCTTAATGCCCTTTACTTCCATAGTCAAGAGGCCCCTTTCTGGGCAGATGGCACCATGTACATGCAAAGTGGCAAAGGCATATCAGGAATCAGAGTAAATATTCACTCTTCTGTCCATCCCTGTCTCCAAAGTCCAAGTAAGAGCCATCAGTTCAGCCTTTTGTGCTCATCTTTCAGGAAGCAAACTTTCAGAGTGCTTACTCTGTTTAAGGGTGATGACTGCTGCTCTGGCCTTCTGAACCCCATCAATTACCATGCTGCTGCAATCCAAGAACAGGGTCGGGTTAGGGTTTTGGTTTGGTGTGTTGAGTACATCCTCCAGTCTAGCCGAGTAGACTGTCAGTGGCCTCTATGCAGTCATATTCAGGTGGATCCATGGACATTGGCAAAAGTGAGGCAGGATTGAGGGCCTATACAGTCTTTATAACAAGTCAGGGATCCTCCAAAAGTACTCTTTGGTACTGGACCAGAGTATTACCCAAGAGCCATCTTCTGCTGGGAAACCTCAGCAAGGTTTCCAATGCATGGGGAACAATCATTTCCAATTTCTTCCCCAGAATTAGTTTTTCAGCTTCTTTTACAAGTATAGCAGTAGTCACATGGTGCACAGACATGAAGGCCACCCAGATGCCCCATAATCTAGTCTCTTTGACACATTGGCCACTGGACATTTCCATGGGCCCAGAGTCTGTATTAGGTCCCCCTGGGCAGTGCCCTCCTTTTCATGAACAAACAATTGGAATGATTTAGTAATGTCAGGCAATGCCAGAGCAGGGGCGCTCAATCATTTTTCCTTTAGCATCTCAAAAGCTTTCTTGTGCTCAAGATCCCATTCCAAGGTAGCGTTGTTTCCTCCCTTCTGGGCTTCATACAGAGTTTGCATTCCCTGCAGAGTTGGTTACCCAGAGACAACAGTATCTGACTGTGCCAAAAAATTCCCTCAAATCTTTTCTAGTCATGGGCCTTTTCAAGTCCCAAATAGCCTGGGCACAGGGGGTTAATAGTGAGCTCCTCCCTTTAACACAAACCCAATGAGTTTTATAGCCTTCATGAATATCTGGACCTTTTTCTTGTTACTCAGTACTCTTTGCCCTGCAACAAAGTCATCAATTGTTTTGATCCCTCCTGACATGATTCCTGACTCTCTGTTGCCACCATGGGGTTGTCAGCATACTGCTAAAGCATTAGTTCAGTATTTTCATCACTAAAAGTTGCTAAATCTTTTGACGAAGCTTCCCTGAATATAGTTGGGGAATTGTGAAGTCTGTGGTAGTGTTTTCCAGGTTAATTGACATTTTCTGGATCCTCCCACTTAAAAGCAAACAACTCCTACGATGCAAGAGATAAAGCAATACAAAAGAAGTCATCTTTCAAATCTAAAACAGTATACCAGGTTCGAGTGGGTGGGAGCAGACTAAGCAGGGTATAGGAGTTAGACACAGGAGGGTGGAGAGTCACAACCAGGACACTCACTGCTCGCAGGTCCTGGATGGGACAATACTCATTGATCCCAGGCTAGTGAACCATCAGGAAAGGTGTATTCCAAGGACTGGCATTCTCTCAGTATGCCAGCTTCAAACAACCTCTGAGTGTGGGGTTTATTTTCTTTTCTAGCTTCCAAAGTCATTGAGTACTGCCTCAGGTGGACTGCTTTTGCATGTCCCACTAACTCCACTATAACCAGGGGCACATGGATCGCAAGACCGGGGGGACTGTCTTTTGCCCAGACCTTTGGGAAATCTTCAATCCAAAAAAGGAGAGCAGATTTCGCAGGCTCCTCCTTAATACAAAAATCCAGGAGGCTGTGTTTCTCCTGCATAGCAGAGTAACAGTTAAAATGTGGGCTCTCAGGGATGGATCTCCTATGATTAAAACAGTTCCCCGGGGATTAAAGGAAATCTGAGCTGTAAGCTTCCGAAGAAGATCTTGGCCCAGGAGGGGGAAAGGGCATTCAGGCAAGGCATAGAAAGGAATGACTGAGCACCACATGTCATCCAAGGTGGATTTGATGTGGCGCACAAAAAGAATAGGCTGGAGTTTGGCCAGTTGCCCCTTGGACCTTCTAATGGGGCCACTGGCTAGGTCACTACTGAGAGAAATGTACCAGTGTCTATTAAAAATCTTGCAGGTTTTCTCCCTACTTTTGCAGTTAACATGTGTTCCCTGCAGCTGAAGGACAGGGGCCTGCAACCCCATCAATTTGAAATCCTCTGACTCCACCACAAACATTTCCTTTTTTTCCCTCTCTTCTCCTTGTCCAGCAGCTTTGGACACTTGCTTGAAATATCCCTTCTCTTTACAGTAGACACATTGGTTCTGATCCAAGGGAATATGATGGCCTTCTCCCTGTTTACCCTTCTTTCCTCTTTCCCTAGTTCCCAACTGTGCCTCCCTCTTGTAAGCTGCTAACAGCACTTTCCTCTGCTCCTGCTTAAACTTCCATTCAGCATGTTCTTTATTGTGATATACTTTCTGGGCCACCTCTATCAATTCGTTGATACTCACGGCTGCAAACCCTTCCAACTTCTGCAACTTGTGCCATATATCAGGGGCAGACCAAAAATAAACCCAAGTTGACAGTATGGGCATTCTTGGGTGCCTCAGGATCAAATAGGGTATATGTTTAAAGGCTTCCATAAGGCATTCAAGGAACACAGCTGGGGTTTCATCCACTCACTGGAGTACTTTTACTTAGTTATTTAGATTGGTAGGACATGGGGTTGCTCAAAGAAGCCATTTTGCCAAAGCCTGATGGTGACCCTTAAGGACACTTATCTCTTCTTCAATGTTATAGTCCCAGGCAAGGGTGTCTCATGGAAAAATGTGGACTACTTCTGTGCCTTTCTCTTCTTTCATTCCCCTTGTGTCTAGCCTGACCTGTTCCTCAGCTGCCTTTTGAACCCTGCTTGTCTCCTCTGAGGTGAACAGAGTCAACAGAATCTGTTAACAATCATCCCAAGTTGGGCGATGGGTCTTAAACGCTTAACCAAGCAATGTAATCAGAGCTTGTGCCTGTTTTGAGAAAGGGGCTTCCAAGCTCTCCAGTTCTTTCTTTCTTTCTTTCTTTCTTTCTTTCTTTCTTTCTTTCTTTCTTTCTTTCTTTCTTTCTTTCTTTCTTTCTTCCTTCCTTCCTTCCTTCCTTCCTTCCTTCCTTCCTTCCTTCCTTCCTTCCTTCCTATCTATCTATCATCTATCTCACTAGTAGAAAAGGGAACATATACCATGGTAGACTGAAAGATTCCTCCTGGTCCCATCATGTCATCTGCCACAGAGGCAAGACAGGCTGGACCCAAGGGGGAGACTTCCTAATCTGAGTCAGCCACTGGCTTAGGGGAGGGCTGCTGGCAACAATGGGGACAGGGGCTATAGCCTCAATGCCATGGTAGCACCCCTTACCTGGCTGTGGCACTGAAGAGCTCTCATTCAGCGAAGGAGGGTGTGCAGCAGGGGCATCAGGTAGAATGGGATAAGTTGGTGGGAGGCCAGAGATAAAATCCTCTGGGGCCAAGGGGGCTTTTGCTCTGGGGAAACTTCTGCGATTATTAGGACTTGGTCAGGCAACCCACAAACACACATTCCAAGCCACAGAGGTAATGCTTAAACTGTACACAACCAGGAGTCCATGTATGGAAACTGATCTAAATGTCCAGGTCTCTCGGTAACAATATTCTATACCCTATACTCTGACTAGTTGGTCAGTTATTCCTTCTGGTGGCCAACCAACCCCAAAAGAAGGCCATCTGAGCTCACATGGTGTGCTTTTTCCCTTTTTCATTCTCCCCCAAAGTCCCCAGCTTTAAACTTAACAAAGTTCTTAATCATGCATTCCAAAACTATTGGCTTGCTGCTGGTTGCACCCACAGCAATTGGTGAAAGGTTTTGTACATTCTACCCACAGCACAGAAAAGAGAACAGGCCGAGCAAAGTTCAAAACAATGGCAATAGTCGTAGTGATTCCAAGCAGTTAGGCAAGATCCCAGTCTCTGTTCCTTGAGGTGGTAACACAGAGCTGCAGGAAGGGCAGGAGCATTACCATCACCAGACCTCCAATCCAAAGAATGTCCTCAGGTGCAACAATCTATAAGCACAAGTGCATTTGGGGAAAAATCACAGAGTACACAGACAGACAAACAAAAGCAGAACAGTCCTGGGAATCATGAACTGCCTTTGGCCATCAATTTGGGGAACAAAATTTAGAGTCCAGAACCCACCAAATCTAAACTAAATTGAGAGACAAATTCTGAAAAAAACTCATAGACAAAATTCTGAACAAACTCAGAGAGAAAGCTCTGAACAAAGTCAGAGAGAAAGCTCTGCACAAATTTTCAGCTATGCTGAGACCAAACAGCTGCCACATCTTGGAGCCTGGGCCCATCAAATTGTTGGTCTGGAAAGGAAAAGACAATTCCAATTTTAAATCTTACCTGGGTCGGGGAGTGCAGCATTAGTAGTTCTGTTTATGCAGCCTCAGCATTCTGGCATGGAATCGTCTAGAGGCAGCCAGCTGCAATCAGCTGGGGTGCCCTGCCACCCAAAGAGAGGCTGGCAAAGCGGGAAAGCACAAGGCCTCCTTAAATTCAA
This sequence comes from Dinomys branickii, assembly GCA_004027595.1. Lineage (NCBI taxonomy): Eukaryota > Metazoa > Chordata > Mammalia > Rodentia > Dinomyidae > Dinomys > Dinomys branickii. The sequence goes on along the minus strand of PVLD010000126.1, from coordinate 172,016 downwards.
GGATCTTTTTCTCATGCAGCCAATGTCACACTCAGGGTCTCCAGATGATACTGCAAGTGAGTTTAATGAGAAAGGCACTCACAAGAAAACCAAAAGGGCAAGAACAAGCAAAGCTTATTAATTAGGAGCCAGTGAAAATCCACCCTGATCTGGGTCTCTCCTTTGGTTTGAGTACATTTTACATTTCCATAGTAACCATTATCTCATTTTTCTGAGTCTAACAAAAATGTAATATAATTATTACAAAGTTTACTCTTCCCAGAAGGCCAGACAGCCGAATTTCAAATGACCATTGCAGTTTAACTTTTACCTACTTCCCAATCTGTCTTGTTTGTTCTGATCCTATTTTGTGACTCTGCTTTGCTTTAAGCTAAGCACAGGGACTGGGGTGAAGAGTGGGGTCAACTATAGCTTAAGTGAACTTAAGTGACTTCTCAATATTGAGTTAAAAAAAAGAAAATGGAGTCCCCCTCGCCCTATCAGTAGGACCATGTGAGGCTTTGGGGGTACATGTAGTCCCAAACCATAACAGTATCGCCTGTTGCTGGATAGCCAGAGGCAACATTGTCAATGTGGCCATGTGTCCAAAGTAGATGAATGGATTTAATGCAATTCTTATTAAAATTCCAATAGAATTTTTCTCAGAACTGGAGAAAACAATTTTAAATTCATATGGAACCAAAAGAGACCCAGAATAGTGAAAGCATTCCTGAGTAAAAATAGCAAAGCAGGAGGTGTCACATTCCTTGACTTGCAGTTATATTACAAAGCTGCTATGATTCAAAACAGTATGATACTAGCACAAAAACAAATATGAATAACAGTTATATAAAATAGAGGACACAGAAACAACCCCAAGCATTAAACTACATGAGAAAGGGACCAAAACCCACACTGTAAGACAGCCGCTTTAATAAATGCTTTTGTAATAATTGGCTATCTACATGCAGAAGGTTAATTGTTAACCCATATCTCTCACTGTATACTAAGCTAAAAATAAAAATGTGTCAAAGAACAAAATCTTAGAACAGAAACACTTAACCTGCTGGAAGAGAAAATAGATAAAAATCTGGGAACTAATAGGTATAGGAAGGACTTTCTGAACACAACCCTGGCTGCCAAGAAAATTGCACCAAAAATCAACAAATGAGATCATGTCAAATTAGACACAGCAAATGAAACATGCTGGAGTCAACAGATAACCTATAGCATGGGAGAAACTTTCGATAGCTATTCCTCAGACAGATGAATAATATCTAGAATATATAAAGAGCTCAAATATCTTAGACCTCCAAAATATAAGACCCAATCAGAACTGGGAAAGTGGAATGAACAGAGTTCACAAAAATACAAATGATGCCCTCTGGGATACTGGGCCTGATGGAGCAGAGTGAGTCCACACTCAGTGCTTCCTCCATTCCCTCTGGGACGTGGCACCTGTGAGAGAAGAGTGAGTCCACGCTTGGTGCTTCCTTCATCCTCTCTGGGATGCCGGACCTGCTAGAGGGGAGTGAGTCTGAGCTCTGTGTTTCCTCTATTGTTTCAGGGACTGTGGGGGCTTTGAGAGAAGTATAAGGACAGATGCCTTTGTCGAGTAGACTGACAGGAACCCCAAGACATGAGACACAAGGTGACAGCTGGGTTTCAGGTGCATGGGTGCCCACACACCTTTGGAGGGCAGAGTAATTGGCGAGGCCATCAGTGTGGAAGAGTGTGAAGCAGCAGTGAGGAGCTAGCAGTGGGACTCACGAGACCTCCACCAGCAGAAGTCCAGCCACAGGCTCCCCATCCAGACGCCAACATCAGGTATGCCAACACCAGATACTGAACACATTTTGGGATAAAATATGGGCACTAACACAGAACTATAAACACCAGAGGCATTTTACTACTTTCATTCTCCCTTGTTTGTCTGATTGGCTATCCCACTCCTGTCTGGATGTCATCTTATTTTCTTCTGTATTTGGTAGTTATTTTTGTATTTGGCTTTTCTCTTTTCCTTTGTTCTTTCCTCTCTTCCTCTCATCTCCTTTTTCTTTCTTCCAGCTCTTCATTTTCATTCTTTTTCTCTTTATTTCTTCTTTTTTTCACTCTTTAGGTTTCTTACCTTTTAAAAAATTTTCTTTTATATACTCACATTTTCTCTTTCCTCACCAACTTCTTTAATTTAAACGTTCAAGTGAGTAAAATGTCTCCACCCTTTCTGACTACTCCTTTGTATTCTATTTTTCCCTGCATGTGTTCTCAGTTTCCCAAAACTTGTGTGATCATCCTTTAATCTCCATCTCTGACTATACTATGTTTGATCTCACTGATCACTTTAGCCCAGCCCCTTACCATTCACCTCCCCCTGCTCCCAACAGAAGTTTAAAATCACCTGACTAAGGGGAAAATCACTGCATACAAGTGTACAGTATGTTTGATTTTGTTAGATAATTTTAGAATTTTCTCCTGTGGTCAGAGGTAACAGGTTCATGGTTACCATAGTTTTTCAGTAGTTAATATATACCTCAAACTATTGTTATTAGTAACTGTACTACTTTAGCCAGGATGTCATACATGTTATAAACATTTTTTTCTCCCCTCTATGTTAACACTGTGACTGTTTGAGGTCATAATCACTACCACAGTGCACTTCCAAAGGATTGGAAGCTGAGCCAAATAGTCCTGTACAAATTGGGAAGCTAGGGCATTGGGATAGCTACAAGAATCCACCTGCATCTAGAAGACATCCCTGAATAACAGACACCCTCTAATGAAACCAAAATACTAGAAATAAAGTTATATGCCATAAGAAACTGGCAAATATGAACAAAGAACACAAAATATAAAAGAAAAAATCGAAAATGAAAGATGCAGAAGCAAAAGGTATCCCCAGACCTCCACCCGGGACAAGCCTAGAACTCAAGGAGACAGGTGAAATTGGAAATCAAGCAGTCAAACTTTCTGAAATGACAGCAGCAGAAGTGAAAAAAAAAACTGGTGGAAAAGGCTGTGGAGAAAATAGTCTCTCAGGTACAGGAAGAAATAATGCTTAAAGTCAAAGATATTAGAGAAGACACAGATCAAAGAATAGATGGACTTAGAAAAATGATGGAAACAAATAATGCCCAGCACAGAAAAGAAATGGAATCCATGAAACAGATCCAAATAGAAATAGAAGAGTTTAAAACCTCCATTGAAAGTATATGTAACAGTTTGAACAAAGGAGAGGATAGGATTTCAGATTTTGAAGACATATTTATAGCTACTGATAAAGAAAGATATCTTAAAATTAGCAAGAGACCATGAAAAATAAATCCAACACCTATAAGATATAACAAAGAATAGCCTAAGATTGATTTGGGTTAATGAGAAAGCTGGAGACAGCACAAATGACATAAACAAATCTTCACAGAAATAATGGCAGAAAATTTCCCAAGAGTGGAAAAAGAATTTGACAAAAATTTATTTTTATTTTTATTTTTATTTTATTTTATTTTTATTTTAAAAGTAAAACAGCAAAAACACCAACAAACAGACACACAGCAGCACAAGAATAATACAAAAACTGAACTACAGATAGGGTGGCAGGGGATCAGCAATGGTTGTTGTATTACACATTGATAACTTCAAAGTATATGCTCAGGACAATAGAAATAGGCATACAAGATTGATCAAACAACTAATCATCAATTGTCCCTTACCTCAAAACGACATGAGACAATAATGCAACCATGTCAGCCATCCTGCACATACATACATACCTACACAGCTATCCCCCTCTTCCTCCTCTCCTTCCCTTCATCCCGATTGCTCTCTACTTTTGAGCAGTCTCCCTTCATACCTCCCAATTTATATTCCCACCTCCAGGTTCCTACACTCATGATACAATATGCTGTTTGCACATCCACATCTGATTTACCTCACTTAGGAGTATAGTCTCTAACTGTGACCATTTGCCCATAAAAGCCTCCAGCTTGTCATTCTTTATAGCTGAGTAATATTCCATTGTGTAAAAATGCCACAGTTTTTAATCTAGTCCTCTGTGGATGGACATTTGGATTGCTTCCATGATTTAGCTATCACAAATTGTGCTGCTATAAACATGGGTGTACATATATCATGGTGATATGATGTTTTCAGATCTTCTGTTAAAATACTCAGAAGGGGAATAGCTGGATTGAGTGGGACCTCTAGACCTAGTATGCTGAGGAATCTCCAAACCCAATTTCACAGTGGTTTCACCAGTCTGCATTCCCACCAGCAGTGCAGAAGAGTTCCTATTTCTCCATAGCCTTGCCAGCATTTGTTATTGGATGGTTTCTTGATGGTGGCCAATCTTACTGGGGTGAGATGAAATCTCAATGTTGTTTTCATTTGCATTTCTCGAATGACTAAAGATGTAGAACATTTTCTCATATATTTATTTGCCCTTTGTATTTCTTATCTGAGACATGTGTATTCCTCTCAGATGCCCATTTCTGGATTGGGTCTTTGAATTTGGATGGGTTCATGTTTTTTTAATTCTTTGTATGTTCTAGATAGAAGGCCTTTGTCCAAGGGACAGTCAGTTAGGATTTTTTCCCAATCTGTGGATTTTCTTTTTACTCATCTTTAGATGTGCAAAAACTTTTCAGAAAAAATGAGGTCCCAGTTATTGATTCTTTGAAGTGTTTCCCTTGCAGTTTGATTTTTGTTCATGAACTCTCTGCCTGCTCCTATGTCTTCAAGATTTTTACCTAATATCTCTTCCAATAGGTTTAGTATTTCTGTTTTAATATTGAGGTCTGTGATCCAGTTTGACTTGAGTTTGGTGTACGGTGAAAGACTTGGTTCTATTTTCAGTCTTCAGCAAGTGGCAAGCCAATTTCTCCAGTACCATTTATTGAAGAGGCTATCTTTATTCCAGTGCAGTTGTTTGGCCCCTTGGTCAAAGATTAGGTGGCTGGGTGTGTTTGTAGTTGGGGCTGTTTCTTTCAATCTGTTCCATTGATCCTCAGGTCAGTTTTTGAGCCAGTACCAGGTTGATTTTATCACAGTAGCTTTGTAGTATAATTTCAGGTCAGGGATTCTGATTCCACCTGACTTGTCCTTGTGGCCCAGAATTGCTTTTGGTATTCTGGGTCTCTTCTGGTTCCAGATGAATTTAAAGCATATTTTCTCTAGATCTGTGAGATATGCTGATGGTAGTTTAATGGCAATTGCATTGAATCTGTACAACAATTTTGGTAGTATGGCCATTTTCACAGTGTTGGTCCTTCCTAACCATGAGCAGGGAATGTTTTTCCATTTATTGAAATCCTCTTCGATCTCTTTTTTCAGAGTACTGTAGTTTTCAATGAATAGATCTTTTACCTCTTTTGTTAGATTGATTACTAAATATTTCAATTTCTTGGATGATATTGTAAAAGGTATGGTTTCCTTAATTTTTCTCTCAGTCTCTTTGTTGTTTGTATCTAGAAATGTTATTGAGTTTTTGGTGTTGACTTTGTACCAGCTACTTTGCTTAATTTGTTGATTAATTGAAGGAGTCTTGTGGAGTTTTTGGGGTCTTCCGTGTTAAGTACTATGTCATCTGCAAATAATGATAGTTTTATTCTTCCTTTCCTATCCATATTCCTTTTATTTCACTGTCTTGTCTAATTGCTCTGGCTAATGCTTCTAGAACTATGTTGAATAGTAGTGGTGGCAGTGGACGTCCTTGTCTTGTTCCTGTCTTTAAAGTGAAAGCTTTCATGTTTTGTCCATTTAGTATGATGTTGGCTGTTGGTTTGTCATAGATGGCTTTGATTAGATTGAGGTAGAGGCCATCTATTCCTATTTTTTCTAGGGTGTTTAACATGAATGTATGTTGGACTTTATTGAAAAATTTTTCCACATCTATTGAGATGATTGTGTGGTTTTTGTCTTTGGCTCTATTGATATGGTATATTACATTGATAGATTTGCGAATATTGAACCATCCCTGCATTCCTAGAATAAATCCAACCTGGTCATGGTGTATGATTTCCCTTATGATTCACTGCATTCTATTTGCTAGCATTTTATTGAGTATTTTTGCATCTATGTTCATTACAAAGATTGTCCTATAGTTCTCTTTCTTGTTTGGGTCCTTCCCTGGTTTTGGTAATAGTATAATACTTGCCTCCAGACATGAGTTATGGAGAATTGCTTCCTTTTCAATTTCATTGAAGAGTTTGAGGAGTGTTGGCATTAAATCTTCACTGAATGTTTTATAAAATTCTGCTGAGAATTCATCAGGGCCTGGGCTCTTCTTTGTCAGTAAGTTTTTAATGACATTTTCAATCTCATTAATTGATATTGGGTTGTTCAGGGTTTCTGTATCTTCCTGGTTCAACTTTGGTAATTGGTACTTTTCTAGGAATCTTTCAATTTCTTCTGGGTTTTCTATCCTATTGGAGTAAAGATTCTCAAAGTAGGTATGAATGATCATTTGAATTTCTATAGGATCTGTAGTCATTTCATCCTTTTCATTCCTTGTTGCATGAATGTGAGTTCTTTCCTTTCTTTTTTGTTAGGTTGGCTAGAAATTTATCAATTTTATTTACTCTTTCAAAAAACCAGTGCTTTGGGCTGGGGATATAGCTCAGTGGAATAAGCGCTTGCCTAGCAAGCGCAGTGTCCTGAGTTCAATCCCCAGTACTGCAAAAAACAAACAAACAAAAAACCAATGCTTTGATTCACTTATTTTTTTGTTGAGTTTTCTTCATCTCAATTGCATTAATTTCTTCCCTAAGTTTTATGATCTCCTCTCTTCTTTGGGCTTTGGGCTTGACTTGTTCTTCTTTTTCTAAAAGTTTGAGGTGCAACATTAGGCTATGTATTTGCTCTCTTTATATTTTCTTTATGTGTGACTTCATTGCTATAAATTTCCCTCTGAGGACTGCTTTCTTTGTATCCCACGGATTCCTTTAAGTTGTATTTGTATTTTCATTTTTTGTAGGTACTTTTTAATTTCTTCTTTAATTTCTGCAGTGACCCATTGGTTATTCAGGAGGTTGTTGTCTAATTTCCAAGTCTTTATAGAGCGTTTAGAATTTCCTTTGTTGTTAATTTCCAATTTCATTGCATTGTTGTCAGATAATATGCATGGGATAATTTCAATCCTTTTGTACTTATGTAGGTATGCTCTATGGGCTAGAATGTGGTCTATTTTAGAGAAAGTCCCATGTGCAGCTGAGAAAAATGTGTATTCTGGTGTTGTGGGGTTGAACACTCTGTAAACATCTACTAAGTCCATTTGTTCACACATTTGGTTCAGGTCTGATATATCTTTGCTGAGTTTTAGTCCATTTGACCTGTCTCTGCATCAAAGGGGTATTGAGGTCCCCTATTACAATAGTGGTATTGTGTATTTGGTTTTTTATGTCCGTTAATATTTGCCTTACATAGTTTGGTGCTCCAGTATTTGGTGCATACATGTTTAGGATTGTCATCTCTTTTCTTGCAGCTTTCCCCTAACTAGTATATGGTGGCCTTCTCTGTCTCTTTTGATTGTTGTCATTTTGAAGTTTACATTGTCTGCAAACATAACAGCTACCCCTGCTTTTTTCTGGGAACCTGCTGCATGGAGGATTGTTTTCCAACCTTTGACGTTTGGTCTATGGATTTTCTTTTCAGTAAAATATGTTTCCTGTATACAGCATGTTGTTGGATTTTGTTTCTTAATCCACTCTGCCAATCTGTCTCTTTTGACTGGTGAATTGAGGCCATTTACATTGATGGTTTTAACTGTTATACATTAGCTTATTCTTCTCATGTTGTTTACTTGATGTAGCTTTCCTACTTTTGCTGTTTAATTTCTTGTTCTGCTTAAGGGTTCCTTTCTATTGTTGTTCTTGGGATTGTGGTCACCTTTTCCTCTACAATATCTTTCAGTACTTTTTGTAATGTTGGTTTGGCACTGATCACGTTTTTCAGTTGTTCTTTGTCATGGAAATATTTTATTTCTGCATTGAATTTGAAGGATAGTTTTTCAGGATACGTAAGTCTCGGTTGGGAGCTGTTTTGTCTCAGAATCTGTAATACATCGCTCCAAGCTCTTCTTGATTTCATGGTTTCTGTTGAGAAGTCTGCTGTGATTCAGATGGGCTTTCCTTTATAGGTGATCTGTTTCTTTTCTCTAGCACATTTTAATGTTGTGTTCTTTTGCTGTATATCTGGGATCTTGACTATTATATGTCTGTGTGTGGTTTTATTTGGGTTGTGGCTCATTGGAGTTCTATATGCTTCATTTACATGCACATCAGTATCTTTTACCATGCTTGGGGAATTTTCTGCTATTTTTTCTCCAAATATTCTTTTTATGTCATTTGTGTTGCCTCCTGGTGTTTCACTGATTCCTATTACTCGCACATTATTTCTTTTTGCTTTATCTTGCAGGTGTAGGGTTGATTTCTCCTGGTTCCTTGTTGACTTTAAGAGATTCTTCCTTTCACAATCATTAGCTGTCATGCTGTCTTCAAAATCTGAAATTCTATCTTCAGATTCATTCAAGCAGTTTTTGAAGCTTTCAGTGGCAGTTTTCATTTCCTGGAGATCTTTTTGAGACTGTTTCATGTGTTCTAATTCATTCCTGAATTTCTCATTTAACATTTCCATTTGTTGCCTTTGATCTTCTAGTCTCTTATCTGTTTCTTCTCTGTATGTGCAAAGCATTTCTTCCATTATTATTTTCATTTCATTTTTTGCCTGAGAGATTATTTCAGATTTAATCTGTTCTATGGCCTAATGGAGTTGTTTCTTTACTTCAGATGTGATCATTTCAGAAGTTTTAGGTATGTGGTTTCCTAGTTCTTTTATGTCATTGTGTCCTGTACTTGTTCTGGGTGGAGTTTTGTTCTGAGACTGCATTTTGCCCCTTTGTCTTGATGTTTTGAATGTCACATGACTAGTGCTGAGCTGCTGACTATCCAGGCAGCTCACAAAGGACTCCAGGAACCCTAGTTTCCATGGATGTCAAACTAAACCCAGGGTGGTAGCAGACTGTGGACCACTGGGCCCTGGGATCCCAGGCAATTGCTGGGGTGCATGGCTCAGAACTCACCTAAGATAGTGGGGTCATGCTAGGCTTCTCTTCCAGAGTGTCCAGTGTGTGGACACGAAGCCTGTGGGTCTCAGCCTTGAAGCCTATGGTGCTTAGGCACTGGTTTCTGCTTCCGGATCCTCAGGTAGCTGGTCAGGGGGGAGCAGGGCTCTCCTCCCAACCCCGAGGACACCAGAGCCTGAGGCTGATTCCACACTGCAGGTCTCAACCACCAACAGGGACGGGCCCTACCAGTTGGAGTTCCTTCGTAACTCTAATGTGTGGAGCAGAACCCAGATGTAGGCCCTACCAGAGGAGAAGGGTTGCACTGCATGTGGCCTCGCAGGTCAGCCTCTGTTGCTGGAGAAAGGTCTGAGTCACATAGCTGGGATGTGGGCCGTGAAATGGTGCGCTGCTTAGATGTCCGTGCTGGTGAGCCTTTGTTGCGGGAGTAAGGTCCGAGTCGCACAGCCGGGACCTGGGCCTGAAACAGTACACTGCTCCAGGTCCTGATGGATTCACTGCTGAATTCTAGAAGAAATTTAGAGAAGATCTAATGCAAATACTCTTCAAATTCCTTAATGAAATTGAAAGGAAGCAATACTCCCTAACTCTTTCCTGGAAGCAAGTGTTATCCTGATATCAAAACCAGAGAAACATATAACCAAAAAAGAGAACTATAGGTCAATCTCCCTAATGAACATAGGTGCAAATACCTTCAATAAGATACTAGCAAACAGATTACAACAAATAATTATTCACTATGACTAGTGATATTTATCCCAGAAATGTAGGGATGGTCCAACATATGCAAATCATAAATGTAATACACCATATCAACATAGCCAGAGTCAGAAATCATATGATCATCTCAATAGATAAAGAAAAAGCTTTGATAAAGTGCAGCACTCATTCATGATAAAAACCCTATAGAAAATTGTAATAGATGGTCTTTATCTCAGTCTGATAAAAGTCATGTATGTCAACCAAAGGCCAGCATCATACTGAATGGACAAACAATAAAGCCTTCATTTTAAAATCAAGAACAAGACAAAGGGTGTCCACTATCACCCCTCCTTTTCAATATAGTTCTGGAAACACTAGCCAGAGCCATTAAACAAGAGAGAGAAATAAAAGAAATATGGATAAGAAAGGAAGAAGTGAAATGATCATAATTTGCAGATGACATGATACTCTGCATAGAAGACCCCAAAAGCTCCACCAAAAACTCCTAGAGTCAATCACCAAATTGAGTTGCATGGCTAGATACAAAGTCATTACTCAAAAATCAATAGCATTCTTGTACACAAACAACAAACTTATTGAGAGAGAAATTTGGGAAACCACACCCTTCACAATAGCATCCAAAGAATGAAATACTTAGGAATCAATCTAACAAGGAAGTAAAAGATTTATATATTGAAAACTGTAGTACTCCGATAAAGGAGGTTGAAGGGGATATTAAAAAATGGAAAAACACTCTTTGCTCTTGGATAGGAAGAACCAACATAATGGAATGAACATACTTCCAACATTATTATACGGATTTAATGCAATCCCAATCAAAATATCATTAGCACAACTCACAGAACTAGAGAAAACACTCCTAATATTCACCTGTAACCAGAAGAGACCAAGAATAGCCAAAGCAATCCTGCTCAACAAAGACAAATCAGGAGCCATTGCAATCCCTGACTTGAATGTATACTATGATAAAATCAGTCTGACTGGCAAAAAGGTATACACCTGAGGACCAGCGGAACAGATTAGGTGCTGCAGACACAGCTACAGACACACTCAGCCACTGTATCTTTGACAAAGGCACCGAACACGTTCACTGGTAGAAAAGATCGACTCTTTCATAAATGGTGCTGGAAAAATTGGATCTTTACATGCCAAAGACTAAAACTAAACCCATGTCTATCACCATGCATGAAACTAAGTCACAGTGGATCAAAGATCTAAATATTAGAGCAGCTAAATTTACTAAAGTAGGTCAAAATTTTGAAGACAACGGTTTAGGCACAGGTTTCATAAACAAAACCTAAACTTCATGGGAAACACTTTAAAAAGTCAACTACTGGGATCGCGTCCTATTAAAAAGCTTTTGTACTTCAAAAGAAATCCTCTGTAGAGTGAAAAGACAATGCAGTGTGGAAAAATATTTTAGCTAACTGTCCCTCAGACAAATGAATTTTATATCCAGAATATATGAAGAATTGAAAAAATCAGACCCCCAAATTCAAAGACCCAGTTAAAAAATGGGTATCTAAGAGGAATACACATGTCTTAGATGAAGAAATACAAATAGCAAATAAACATATGAAAAAATGTTCAACATCATTGGTCATTTGAGAGATGTAAATTAATACAACACTGAGATTGCATCTCAGCCCAGTAAAAATGGCTACTATCAAGAGATAAACCAGCAATAGCTGAAAAGGAGCTGTGGGAAAAAAGGAACCCATCTTCACTGTTGGTGGCAATGTTGATTAGTGCAACCACTTTGGAAATAAATCTAGAGATTCCTCAAAAAATTAGGATTAGAGGTCCCATTTTACCCAGCCATTCTCCTTCTGGGTATTTTCCCAGAAGAATAAAAAACATCATACTACGGTTATATATGTGGTCCCATGTTTATAGCACCACTATTTGTCATAGCAAAATCTTGGAAACAACCCAAATGCCCATCAACTGAGGAGTGGACAGAAGTTGTGGTGTTTTTATACAATGGAGTATTACTCAGCTAGAAAGAAAGTTAAACTCAAGCCTTTTATAGGTAAATGGATGCAACTAGAGAGCATACTCATAAGTGAAATAAATCAGACTCACATGTATAAGCACTGCATTGTCTCCCTAGTGTAAGAACCTGAAAGTGTTAATAGAATCTGAAATACAATAGATATCGTGAAAGGGAAAAATACTTCTCAATGAGTAACAACAACTGGGATGAGGGGAAGGAGAAAAGAAAGAGGGAAAGACAATAAATATATATATACACAAGATAGCTATGGTAAGTGTACTACTCATTTCTAATGGTTTATTGAAAGGAACAGTTAATTTTTAATTGTTTGATCAATATTGCATACCAATATCTGGTAATCTAAGCAACTACTTTGCAGATAACAATAAATAATACATTTACCACTGTTGATATCCTATCATGTTGTTTTAAAATTCTGTATAATATTTATAGTTTTGTGTTGATTTATTTTTGTCTTTGTTACTTTGTTTTTGTTCTTTTCTATTTAAAATAAAAAATAGAAATGGCAAATAAATACATGAAAACTGTTCTTCACTGCTGATCACTGGAGAAATGCTAATTAAAGCGTCACTGGGATTCTGTCTTACCTAGAAAGAGAGGGTGTCATCAAGAGATCAAGCACTCACAAATGCGGGCAAGGCTGTAGGGGGAAAAGAACCCGTCCCTATTGCTAGTGGGAATGTAAACTTGTACAACCACTGTGGAAACCCGTATGAAGACTCCTCAAAAAAGTGAAATTAGAAATTATATTTCAGTCAGCTATAGCCTTTGAGGTATGTTTTCCAAAGAGTTAAATACATCATACTACAGTGATAATTGCATTCCCATATTAATAGCAGCACAGTCTATAACAACTGAATCTTGGAGCTCTCCTAAATATCCATAAACTCATGAATGAAGCACATACGGTATTTATACATTATAGGGTAGTACTGTTCCATATAGAAAGAAAAACTTGAGTCATTCTTAGGAAAATGGATACACCTTGATTTCATAATATTAAATGAAATAGGTCAGACACAAGTTTAAATATCACATGTTATCTCATCTGAGAAACCCAAGTTATAAATAAAGAGCAAAAGAAAAAATAAATAAGAAGTAGAGATCTTTCTCAAACGGAAAAGGGATCAAGAGATGAAGGGAGGAGATGGAGGAGAGGCAACTTGATGAAAAAATAATTAAGATATCATATGCATATATCAACCCCACACAGGTAATGTAAACATTATGTACTGCAAATATGTACAGTAAAGCAAAGAGATTGAGAGATGGATGTAGGTTGAGGTAGAGAAGGAAAAGTGCGTGACAAAATAATTATGATGTATTATGTGTTTATACCAATTCCCTACAAAGAAGATAAATGGTGTGTGTTACAAACATACTAATAAAGAGAAGAACCTTAAAATGTGCTTGTGACTGATGTAGAAGAAATAGAGAAAAGATACATGGTTGCAAATTTATTGTTAAGTTTGTGTTTAATTCTACTAAATAAAAATACTAATTGATAAACTTCTCAAAATGGAAACTTGTCTGTTGAGACACTAGAGATCACTGCACATTATTCTTGCTATCACCTAAATAAATAAGCATTCAAATGGTGCAGTGCTATTACTTGAGGTAGTTATATTTATTTTTAAATTTATTTTTAATTTTATGGAAAAAAGTAAAGCAAAATTTCATAACAAAATAATAGAATAACAATAGTTAATATAAAGCAGTTGCTCAGGATAATGGATATTGCCAGAAAATGTTCTCCAATTGATATTATCACAAACCTTCCTTTTTAATGAACTAAGAAATACTAATAGTTAACTAGAGGTTTTTTTGTTTTTTGTCAGGGAGGTGCCAGGAATCCAACTCAGGACCTTGCATTTGCCAGGCAGGTGATTGTGCCACTGAGCTACATCCCCAGCTAAGAGTCATTAATAACTTGCATAATTTCCCTTTTCCCTGTGGTCCTTTCCCTTTTCACCCATCTTAGTTCCTTTTTCCTTTTGAACAATTTCTTCCTATTTTAAAATATCTATTGTACATTTAGACCTTATTTTCTCTTTTAGTTTCTCACACCAGGGAGACAATACTATGTTTACATGTGTAAGTCTGATTTATTTCACTAATGAGTATGGTCTCAAATTGCATCCATTTACCTATAAAATCTCAAGTTCATACATTTTTATGGCTGAGTAGTATTCTTTATATAAAAAAAAAAAACACCTTTTTTATCCATTCTTCGGTTGTTGGGCATTTGGGTTGTTTCCAAGATTTAGCTATTACGAATTGTGCTGCTATAAACATGGGTGCACATGTGGTATGACTTTTTAATTCTTCTGGAAAAATACCTAGAAAGGGGAATAGCTGCGTCAAAAGGGTCATCTCATCCTAGCTTTTTGAGGAATCTCTATACTGATTTCCACAGCGAGTGCATCAGTCTGCACTCCCAGAAACAGTGGAGAAGCATTCTGTTTTCTCCACAGGCCCTCCAATATTTGTTATTGGTTGATTTCTTGATGATAGTCATTCTTTCTGTGGAAGAATGGAATCTCGGTATTGTTTTAATTTGCATTTCTTGGATGACCAGTAATGCTGTACATTTTTACACACACACACACACACACACACACACACACACACACATATTTGCTATTTGTATTTCTTTATCTAAGAAATGTATATTCATCTTAGATGCACATTTTTGGAGTGAGTCTTTGAATTTGGGGGTTCTGACTTTTTTGAATTTATTATATGTTCTAGATAGAAGTCCTTTGTCTGAGGGACAGTTGGCTAAGATTTTTTCCCACTCTGTGTGTTGTCTTTTCACTCTGTTGGTGATTTCTTTTGATATGTAAAAGCTTTTTAATCAGATGAGATCCCAGTTGTTGATTCTTTAAAGTATTTCTCATGCAGTCTGTTTTTTGTTTATATGTTATAAATGTACAAATAAACTACCTACACTTATGTCTTCAAGATGTCTACCTATTTTCTTTTCCAGTAGCTTGTTTCTGCTTTAATATTTAGATCTTTGATCCATTTTTACTTTCTTTTAGTGCATAGTGATAGAAATGCGGTCTAATTTTAGTCCTCAGTATATAGAAAGTCAGTTTTTCTAGCACCATTTGTTAAAGAGGGTATCTCTTTTCCAGTGAACATGTGTGGCTTCTTTGTCAAAGATAAGGTGGCTATGTGTGTTTGCAGTTGTGTCTGAATCTTCCAGTCTGTTCTACTGGTCCTCAGGTCTGTTTTCTTTACTGGAACCATTCTAATTTTATCACAGTGGCTTTGTAGTATAATTTCAAATCAGATATTGTCATGCCTCCTGACTTGCCTTTGATTCACAAGATTAAGGCAGTTATATTTCATAATTTCAGCTTATTTGCTATTGAAGTGAATACTCAATACATACAAACGTTATTTTTAGCGCCCTAAATGAGTCAATAGTTGATTAATTTGGGAAGTATAACTTTTAGTTACATTGCCCTTAAGATGAAAGCTGAACAAGTATGGAATGCAATTTGTCTTTCAAAGAGAGCAGCAATGTTTTAGTATAGAGGAGAAAATAGTTTGATTTTGGCTTAAGCATTTCCTCTAACTTTTGAGTATTTTTTTCTATTTAAACCTTTTCAGTAATTTTTAGGCACATCGGCAGAAATAATTTTTAAATTTATACATGGTGTATGAAATGTGAAATAATTTATATAACCATAACAGTATTGAATTTATAATTTTATAGAGTAGTATATTTATAATATAACTTTAATAAAGGGTAATCATTAAAATCAGTTATCTCTCAGGAAGGTATAGGCTCTCAGATCCTAAATCTTATATCATTAGGGCTGGGGATATATCTCAGTGGCACAAGCACCTGCCTTGCAAGCACAAGATCCTCAGTTTGATTCTTGGTACCAAAAAAAAACAAAAACAAAAAAAGGTGAAAATAAATCTTACACCACTGAGTCTTTCTGTACTCAATAAGCCCACTCCCTTGTGCAGGGGCTATCCCTCATCTCTAGTGTATGCTTTTATTAGAGTCTTAGCATTCGCTTCCTTCACCCATTCATACCCGTTTATGTACGTATGTTTCAGAGGTTATGTTTATTCAAACAGCTACAGCATGACTCACTGTTTCTTTTTAAGCCTGTATTCCTCTTTAATGTTCTCAACCACTTTGTTATTATTTGCTCTAAATTTAGTGTTAACAAAACAGGTTAGTTGGGAGAGTTGATAGGGGACATAAATGTTTATATTTAGCACTTTACTAGTTGTGTTTGTGTTCACTGAAGAATTCATCAGAACTGAGGTAAATTATATCAGATATTGAAATTTTAATCTATCTCTATCATTTCTTCCACTGTACATTACAATCTGATCTCTGTTCTCAGGTAAAACCTGCAAGCTCGTAAAGCCAAGTGAGAGTCTTCTGATAGAGCCTCTTTGCAGTTTGTTAAACAATTTCACTTTCCCTGAAAAAGGAATTTACTCCACTTACTTTTACCTTTAGGAGGGATTTGGGGTTTATATTTAGTTCTTTCTTGTCCTTACCACTACATAAAAGTATGGTGCTCCTTTATGTGACTAAAAATGTCAGGGAATAATCACCACCCTTCCCATAGATCCCTAGTGTATAGTCAGTGTTGGTCATACTCTATTCTTTTTGCTTATATGTTATTTATGTATCTCATCAGTTATTTCTTCTGATTCATGTGGTAGATTATAAAGAATAAAACAATCATGTATGTACAAAAGAGAATATGTACAAAAGAGTAGAGAAATTGGTTCCATCATTTTTTAAAAGTTATTCAACTCTGTTAATTTTAAAGTTTCAGTCTAAAATCCCTAACAATATAACCATAACCTCATTCCTCTATTCCGTGAGTGTGTCTAGAAAACAGAAGTGAGTAGGGAAAATAGGACCTGCTAGATAATTATTCTTTCAACCACCCCTCATGGTTAAGACATTAATGGTGAACTACATACTTTCAGAACACAATCATCTCTTTTCTGGCAAGAGAGTCTCCTCGCTGAATTCCTCAGTGCACACTGCTCTTTGCAAGTGGTTATGATTTTTGTTTGAAAGTAATAAAAGGAACACAAAGAGTAAAGGTATGTGTATATATTGGGTGTAAAGGGAAATATAATTATTTAATTTTATTTTTTTGAAATAGGCCAGAAAAAAAAAGTAGAATAACAATAAACATTTAAATGTACGTTGCAGAATGAAAGTGCTGTATCATCTACATATTACAAAAGGTGTGACTACTTCAATGACCTATGATTTTTCACTTTTTAAGTGAGGTCCTGGCATACATTTAAATACTGCAAGTAGTTTATTTTGTCTCAGGAAATGTTTCATAACACTCGGGTTATTAGATATGAAGGAATACTGGCTGTGACATCTGTCAACACATTAATTTCCAGGGTTGATGCAGATGGCCTGAGCTGATGCTGGGTCTCCCTTACCACCCAGGGATGTCCCTTCAGAGCTATGTGCTCAGCCAAAGTGAATGACCTTCACTGCAGATTAAGTCATGAAAAGCTTGTGAAAGTTACATTCCCTCCTTAAAATTTGGAGATGTTTGCAATTTATGCAAAGATAAGTCTGCAGAAAAAATAAAATAACTTTAGGGTAACTCATCTTTCTTGCAGTATAGCAAATAGGGTTGATGTTAGGGTTCCACAAACCTGAGTATTTAATTGCTTCTTAACTTTAGTAAGTTGCTTTATCTTTCAATCTGAGTTTCCTTAACAAAACAAATCAGTGCTGTTCCAAAGGGTTGTTTGCAGAGGCTAGTCTTGTTATTAAACCAGTACTTTGGTACCACCTGTGAGCCAGGCACTACTGTGCGTATTGGCACAGCAACACTAATCAAACAATTAAATTATGCATCTCTGTGGTTTCATTAAAGTTAGGGGAGATAGGCATTAAGCAAATATGTCTAAAATGTATACTGTGCTTGAAGATGCTAAATGCTATAAGAATAAAGAAGAAAGACGTGATGGTGGTAAGGAGGGAGTTCGAATATAAGTCAGATGACACCGAGGCACTGATTTTAGGCAAAGACCTAAAGCTGGTGAGAGAAGGAAGGAGGAAAGTATTGTACTAAATGTAATAACTTCTTTTAAAAGAAACAGCATAATTCCTGTTGTGATGTGTTGTGTTCAAATGTCAGCAAGTGCTTCATGACTGTTTATTTTTTAAATAGATCAATTTTGGTTTAAAGAAGATGATTTTGCTATGAAACTTTGTGACTTCATGATTGCAGAAATGGCCTGCAACTGAATTAATACTACTGATTTTTGGTTGCATCTCTTCTTACTATTTGTCATATGAAAAATCTAAAGAATAAAATGCATTCTCAAAATCTTGTGGTTAGAAAGATAACCTAATTTATTTCAGATACATTTATTTGTTTTCTAAGAGAAAAGAATCTGATGATATTGGAGTGGAAAGTATTCTTTAAGATAATTGCTAAATGGAAACTGATAAAGCCAGATTTTATTTTTATCAGAAGAATCTTAAGACACTTAAAGCTAGTTTTTACCTTATTATAGGAAGAAAGCTAAAAGTAGATGAGCCTGAAACATTGACTTTTATCTACCTTGAATTTCATGGAGCATCCAGAATGATGCATCTTTCCCTTCCAATATTTATCCATCACTTCTAGACAAGTAGTGTATGAGGCAATAAATAACAGGCAGGGAGAACTGGAGAAAACATTTTTTTAATGCCTTGTGCTTAAACTGTCACTCTGGCAGGAAGTAATAACTGAATGCTGTATTATTTAAGGCAAGGTAATAGACTACTTCCTTCTAGAGGCAAATTACTTTGGGATCTGCTGCCTTACTCTCAGAGGCCAGCGTTTTCTTGGTGAAAGACTGGAGTTGGGAGATTCGATGTGATGTGATTGTCTAATGAATCCTAATTCAAACCAGCAAAGGATTTCCTTTGAAGCTTCGGAATTTCATACAGTGTAGAATGAAATATCTTATCTACTGTGAGCTTTTCTACATGGGAGAAAGTAGGGTACTTTATAAAGAACACAGACTTGAAGCTAGTAGTATCTGTATTTGATTGTGCTGCTTATCAGTGGTGTGATTCTGGATAAATTACCTAATGTCCCGGACTTCGGTTTCCTTACATGTCAAATTTGAAGTAGTAATACTAACTTAATTGAATTGCTCAGAGGATTAAATGAATGTAAAGATCTGGACCTCATTTTTTTGTGTCAACAAGGAAGTGTTTACTACTTAAGAGATAAGTTAAATATCTCAAGTTACAAAGTAAATATATGTGCTTAGCAGTTGAGTTTGAAGCAAAAATGTTGCAATTTCTCTATCAATTGTAGAAAGCATCCAGGAAATATTAGTACAGTTTTCAGTTTCCTTAGAACCTAATTTTTATCATAAATAGCTTATGATTCTGGAAGACTGTACATTAAGCTTCTACCTAAATAAACACTGTATAAGATGTCTGTCCCACTTAAAAGCCATTTGATATACATGCAAGAGCAGAATGAGGATAGATGTTACTGTGCAGTTTGACAGAGTTAAGGTCTGCTGGAGGGGCTGTTTTAAAAATATAATGTATATAAATACATTATGAATATTTCAGGATTTTATAAAGCTAAGATTTCCTCTACTGCTACTTTTTATTTTTTCAAATGTTTACCTACCCATAATATCACTTTGCTGTAATATCTTAGCAATTCTTTTATGTGCGGAATGCAAGAAATAATACAAATGGGCACTTTATCTTGAAACTACTAAACATATAAAATGCTCATATTTGTTAAAAGAAAGACTCACATAATGAAATGCATGAGTAATAACATTTTCAAATAAGATCATAGCAACCAGGTGACAACTGAATTTTAAAAACACCTTTGAACAGACTGCATTTTATTGGTAAAAAGATGAAATATAAATAAAGATATCTTCTGTAGTTTGGCTTATTAAATTGCATAATATGAGCTTATTGCATTTTTTTATCACAGTGGTTTGAAAAGGATTCTAAGGCTTTTCTGCATGGACTCCATTTATAAGGCAGTTATAAAATATCTATTTAACATCATGCTCTTGGCTAGGCAACAGAGATAAAAAGAATAAGAAATGTTTTCTAGCCTTTAAAAACTATTTAGTGAAGATTAATTATAAAATATGTTATTTCACTGTTAACATAATAGAAATACGTATGGTAAGCTGTGAGACATACATCCTACCTCTGGTTGTGGTTGTCAAGAAAGACGACATGCAGTGATGGATGTGAGCCGAAATGGAAATATAAATCAAGGATGAAGGGGCAAGAAAGGACATCTTCCCGAAAACAGGCATGAGCCACAGCCTAACTGGCACTAGGTGATGTTACAAAAGGAAGATCTGGCTTAAAATAGCATATAATATGGTATGAATGCTTCAAGTGTAAGTGGTTAAGGTGAGGGTGGGTTGAAGAGTAGCAGAGAGGAGACGCGATAAAGGTGACGGAAGCAGCGCTCCCGATCTGTTCCGTTCTGTCCCTTTCACTTCCCACACTTGAGCTACCTGTGGTCAGCTGTGATGTACATCACTGTGTCAACTTTTGAGAGAGAAGGAGACCATATTCACATAACATTTATTATTGAATATTCATATAATTGTTTTATTTTGCTACTATTAAATTCTTACTTTGCCTAGTTTGTAAGTTAGCATTTATCATAGTTTGTGTATAGAAAAAACAGTATATGAAGGGATTTATTCCACTATGGTTTCAGGCATTGCCTGGAAGCTGTGGAATATATCCCTTGTGGAGAAGGCAGAACTACTCTATAAAAATATACTTTTGCATATTAACGGTATTCAGAAACATTTGTGAAGGAATTTTTCCACATGAATGAATTTTCTAATAAATGCTGAGGGAGAAACATTTTAATTTATTCATTCTTGATTAAAATATGTTTCACTACTTCTTTGCTTCATTAAACAAAGTGTAAAGAACATACTTTCTCCCGTTTGTTTTGCCTCTTTACAAAATTTTGGAAAGTAATCAAATATATGTTTTCCCTCTGCTATAACACACCATCTCTGCCTGGTCTATTTGATAGGCAGATCTCTTTGCCCTTTCTTGCTAACAGCCCTGGCTGACTTTGATTTTTGTAGTTCTTAGATTGATACCTTTCTTGCCAATTCTAGTGTTTTTCTGGTGAAAAGCTTTCTACTTGTTTCTAGAAGCTTTTGTTTCATGTGGCACCTTTGACTTATCACCTCTATCATGTTTCACAACTCCTTGGCTAGTTAAAACTCATGTAGTTTATTTTCTATTCTCTTAATGAATGGTTGATATTACATTTCAAACTAATTATTGACAACTACAATGTTTTTTAAAAATACATTATTAACTGATATTAGTTTATATATTGAGTTATTCTATGTGATGGAACTTGCATGTCATGAGAGAAAAAAGGAAATAAATCTAGACCCTGGGGTGTATCAGTACCATTTGGTACAAGGTGTGTAGACCTCATTGTGTGAACCATTTCCCAGCTTTCCAAAGAATGACTTTGTGTTCGGCAATGTCATTATCAGTTTGAAAACAGACTTGGCAGGAGTAACTCGAATGTGGTCAAAGACAAAACTGGGTTTTTTCCTATTGCATCGGAGAAGTTGTGTTTAAGCTTTTACCAGTTTAACACACTGTTGAACTTATGTGTTGCAACAGTTTTAAAAAATTTTTCTTTGGCTTAGTCTCAAAGGAAGCAGATGAGCATTATGTATTACAATGTGATTGTTCCTTCTTTTGCTCATGTACTACCTGAAAGATTTTAGAAAAATTATGCTCTTTCTTGCAGATTTTATAATTTTATGTCTAAAATTTTCATTACAAATTTATTCTCACAAAGGATATACTTTCTACCCTTACTAATATTATCATTAACTGTACCCAATTCCATCTAAGTATCATAGTAATTTTACCTTCTTACCATTGATATACAAATACTTGATTAAATTTTTAACAACTGGAAAATATGTGTCCTTTCTTTCTCTTCTGAAGTCATGTTAGGCAACTGGTGTTTAGAAATCTGAAGTTGACGCTCTCAACATCCCTCCATTAGCTTTCACATTGCCCTTTGGTAACCTCTTTCCTCATTACTTGTAACACTTTAAAACCACGTTGGGTGAAGAAAGGGAGTATTCAATGGGATTCAGCATAAAATTTTCATAGCCCCTGCAGAGCTTCTTTATCTAAATAGCTGGTTGATTCATAAGCCCTTGTTCTTAGCCCAGGTCAACTCCTTGTCAGGTAGACAGCTATGTGCTGCAGTGTACCCTACCAGAAAACAGAGAACTGGTTCATCTTGAGCAGTACTTCAGAAGAGCAGTTTGAAAAGACATTCAGCCCTCGGAGACTGTGAGCTCCCAGGGAATCTACACATGTGTCTCTAGAGTTAGTCACCAGCTCTATGATATCTATGATACCATTAGACAAATAAGTTCCCTAGATATTATTTTGGAGGATTGGTCAGTGTGCATAGAGAAGAAAGAGGGTCCATGCCATCCAAATAATTGAGCTTCTGCTATCTCCTCTCTGTTTATGTTGGCAGTGAGGGCCAGCTAGCCAAGCTAAGCCAGCAGGTGTCTTTGCCTCAGGGTTCCATTCTGGTCCAAGACACTCAGGAATCCTGGCAAAACTGCCTAGGCCAGGTATCCAGCCCTCAGAACACATCTTGTCTTTAGGTTTTCTGATGCTAGCACCAGACCTTTGAGTAGGCTTATGCCAGTTTTTCATGTAGGCAGGAGGGAATAGAAATCCAATTGCCAGGCCTAGCATTGCTTCCTTTTAGTTGAATAGGAAACTACAGGTCTGGGATAATATAGGAGAGGGTATTAACTGTTCACAGGATGTTCTCTGGGATCAAATTCTGACTCTGCCAAGAGAAAAAGTCTCCTAAGGAGGAACTATTTTCAAGAAGCATGCTGACACATACTATATCTGCCCCACAGTCTAGACTTCCTAAATGAAGATCACCTTCACATTGTACAGTACAACTTCCCTTTGGTTTCTTCTTCTCTTTCCTAGGTTCAGAACTATCATTGGGGAACTCTTGTTTTCTGGATTGTGTAATTCAATAAGAATGCATTAGAACATGTATCCTGGGTAAAAATCATTTCAGAGCTATAAAAATATTTTATGAAAGAGAACAGTTACTTAATGACAGGCTGTGCTCATTCAAGATTAATGCAGTCATTCTTTAGCTGCTGAATAGTGTTTTCAGGCCAAGGAAAACAAGCTCTGCTTTCATAGAACTGATATTCTACTACAGTGGACAGTTGGGTGGCTGTTGTTAAAAAGCTGTGATATATATAAGTAAACCAAGATGGGCATAAGCTACTAAAAGATACTAAAGTAGTTTGATGAATGGAAAATCAAGAATGGGCACATCCTTGACTTTGGAATATTAGAAATTTTCTGTATAATGATTTTGTTTCCTTACTCTACTTGCTTTCTGAAATAACATTATTGAGCATGTAGAATTAGAATGAAAGACGACTTCTAAGTTCATGGCGTCAAGGGTTTGCAGTGTCACACTGCTGTTGTAGGTGCAGTAGTGGAGCCATGAGAGGCCCAGAGTTACAGTGCACACCCTAATTAGGAACCTGTAGTGCCTAAACTTAGTTAAAGCAAACAGAATACATATTATAGCATGCAGAAAAAAGAGAAAACCAAAGAGAGAGGGGACTTTCCTTTAGATCATTTTATGAAAGTGTATTAAATTTAAATTTACCATCATAGTAGCTTATAACATAAGCTCGTTCTGTTTCTAACCAAGGAGATCCACTCATGTTAAAATTGATCTTCATAAAATAAACTTTTTAGGTGGTAAGTGAACTTGTGATATTTATTCATTAAAACTATGTTTATTCAGTGAGATTATAATCTGACACATGTGAAATCAGTCTGTATTCAGACTTCTTTGTTGCAAGGAACATGATGGGTACATGGCTCAAAGTAGGGGTACAAATAAGATATAATAAGGGTTCTCAGGTGAGAGAGTTTACTTCCAGTAGGAAGGACCAAAGACAGTGCCATGAACGGGGAGAGTGAAGACAATCTTAAAAGGAGGCGTGTAGTGGAAGGGATAGCAGGTAAGGTGAACCTAAGCATGCAGTCAAGAAGGTGTAAGTTTGCTTAAGAAGCGTATACTAGTCACAATGACTGGCGTCTATGAGAAGTAATATGACAAACTTTAGAAAATTTCAGCTAATACTATCAGATACCTCAGAAATAGCACCCATGTGGAACTCAAGACCTCAATATAATGATTTTTTCTTGTGGGGTACAGATAAGATTTTTAAGATTGTGATTTTTTAAACTGTGACTATCAAGATATTTTTCAAGATATTTGTGATTCTTTTGAAGGATAAATTGTATCACTGCAAAAAATATAGCACAACAAATACCATCTATATATGTATTCCCTATTGCATGTTTTTATTTGTTAAAATGTGTACTTTTTTAACAATTACGTTTAAAAGTACATTTCTAAGAGAGTGTGACAGGAGCTCTGGGAGAAGCGCTCTTACTGAATGCCATGCTGGAACCACTTTCTCGGCCGTGAGTAAAATACTGAAAGAAATGCCTTTTCTCTCACTCTGCCACATTCACAGGGGCTGGAATATAAAACAAGGGGTGACCTTGGTCATTTTCTTATTGCACAGAGCGGCGGCATGTCTGGACCCAGATTCATACAAAGTAAAAAGGGTGCTGTGAAAATCTGGGAAATATTGAATAGGCACAAAGGAAGGATTAAATTGATGGTAGAACACGCCTCAATTTCTTATCTTCTAATCTCAACTGTAATGTCAGAAACAGTTGAGATACTGTGTGTCTATATGTACTCTTCAGATTTTCTCTCACTGAGTCAAAATACCTGGCATCTGTAATTTAAAGGAGAGGCTTGCATTGGCTTAGATTTTTTCATAGGCTTCATTCTGTGTTTGGTGTGTTCTAAGGCAGAGATATTGTGGCAGAACCCTGCAGTGGAGGGAAACTGCTTAGCTCATGAAATTGGGAATGCAGAGAGAGGGAAAGAATGCTGGGAGGACAGGGTCAGGGACCAGAGTCCCTGAGATCACATGTCCATGATGCACCCACATATTCCCAGAAATGAGCATTATGAATCTTGTAGCTCTCTATCAAGGCAATCAAATTGATTATGAAGATTAACCACAGCAGTGCCTACTACAGTTCAGGTTAGATTTTATGAAACTTACGTGTTAGACTTATGAGTGTAGGCTTTGTTTTAAGACAAGAGACCTGAAGAATTAGATATTCTTTTCATGCTATTATTTCAATTATAAGAATAATTTGCTTATCCTTGAAATTACAATTGTACATTAAGAAAAATTGCTATTTATGTGAAAAATATATTTGAAAAAGAAACATCATGACTTATGCCCATGTAATTGATAATATTTTCCCTTATGAAAGGAAAAAATTTACCTAGAGAAAGATAGTTTTCTAGTGTATTGTAGAACTTTGAAAGACAATTTGTAACCAGGCAGTCTGGCACTTGGGAAGCTGGGATAGCAGGATTGGTGCAAGTTTGAGGGCAACTTGGGCTACACAGTGAGTGCAAGGACAGCCTGAACTACAAAGTGAGATCCTGCCTCAGAGAAAGGAATAAAATGATAATTTGTGTTTTATATTTTTCCTATACACATACACATGTATATGCTTACATTTATATGAACAAATAGATCTTGGGTCAATTTCAACATTTTTTGGGGGGTAAGGCCTTCATAAGTTAAATAGGTGTATTTTTCAATATCAGCCTGACTAACATAATTTTGACCTTATTTACTATGTCTGGAATACATAACTATTGCATATTTTAATGGAAATAGAGTTTAGAATGTATTTATAATGATATTGCCATCAAATTTTCTGGATCAGTGGAGATTATTAGACTTTCTGGAATCCTGCTGTTCTTATAAAGGCCTTAAGGTACAAAATGAATATGTTATTTTCTTTTGTTAGCTGCAAGGGTCTAGATAGTAGCTGACAGACAATGCAAGCTTTTGTTTTATATGACTCAGTGCAGAAAGGAACCTTGGAAGCTTTTCTTATCCCTGAATGTGTTTATTTTTTAATCAGTAAGTTAGAATGTGGTATTTCAACTGCTCTGACAAATCGGTTTATTGGCAATCATCTGAGACCACATACCAAATAAAATACTAAAGTGCTCCCAATAAAATTTATACCCAGAACTTCTGGGCAGTTTATAAGAAAAACTGTGATAAAAACCATTCTGATTCTGTAGTTCTCATGTGGCCTTGAACTCTATATTTTAAAAAATAAAACCAGTTTGAGAGTCACTGCTATATTAGATCATTGAGGAATATTCAATAGAAATAGAAATACAATAGAAGATAAAAGCAAGAACTTTCCATTTGCTTTGTAGTTTGCTCAAAGGAACATATCAAAACATTAAATGATACTTGCAAAGCTACCAAATGGTGAATCAAGATTAATATAAGCAGAAAAGAAAGTGAACTACTTTATAAGAGTTAACCAAGTATTCTTTTTCAAAAACAGAGACAGAGGTGGAATATGATGACGACTGAGTAAGATCTTCTTGTGATCTTTCCTCATAGACACACAAGTTGAACAGCTATTCACTCACCACACTACCAACACAAGAGCCAAGGAAATCAGGAAGTGTTCTGCTAGTACTTGCATCGCAGTACCTGCATTCCAAAAAGAGACATTGAAGAAGACTGGAGGGATCAAATTATTTTTTGTCACCCCACTCCTGCAGCTCCAAGCTCAGCCCAGATATATATATTTCCTACTTAGATGAAGAGAGAGAATTAAATCCAGGCTGTGAGCTTGAAGCGTAGTGTCAGGTATGCTAGAGTAAACCTGAGTGGTGAGCAAAGTCCCAGGATCCCTACTGCTGTCATAATACAGACTGGGCCACTAGAACTGCATTTGGTGAGGTGGCATCCACTGCCTCACCTTCCATCTCAGATGGCAGACCAGGGGCCAATTTCTACCTACCATGAAGCACCAGATCATAAAGACTGATATAGAATATTGTCTCAGAGCTCTATCCTAGGCCTGCCATAGTAAGCATAAGTGCCCAGTAATACTGAAGGCCTCATACACAGACCAGAGCCTACAGAGCTCTTAAACTAGGTCCTGCACCATGCAGAGACTTGTGTGCCTGTGGGTCAGACTTGAGTGTTTGAAGCATCAGTGAAAGCTTTGGAGAAGGTCTGGAAAAGACATGCCTGATTCTGTGACTGAGCAGGACCCTGCAGCTGTGAGTCACAGGAATGGAACAGCTTTGCACCAGCATTGGTAATCAAGGGTCTGTCTTTACAACCCATACTCCAGTCTTTGGCAACACAGCGGTCACCACAGGCTTGCACCCACAGATAAGGCTTTAAAATTTCCCCAACACCAGGCAGGCACCTGTGTAAGAGTGTGTTGAAATTGTCTTTTAGGCTATATCAGCCCTATTTACTGGGTTGGATTCAGTGTACCTCTCAGACTTTGTAGGTTAATTCAGGTGTGAGACTCAGACACGATCCAGGTTAGCAGTAGCCCAGATGACCAAGGCTATATCTTCACCGACACCACCTTAGCCACAGTTAGCAAAGAATGGTACAAGACTCCAGTCATGAGGGATAGGATAGACAGCAGGCCTTTGAATTTGATTTTGAGTTGTAAATCCTAACACTGAACAGATAGTAATGATCCATATCTCCAACCTTTCCTATGGATAAAACCTCTGGAATATCTCTTCAGTGCTAGAGAAAGAAGTTGCTTCTATAGTTGATATAGTTTGTATTTAGATGTCACTCAAAGGCTCATGTAGTTTTAGACAGTATTTTATCAGAGACAGCTGAATCTACAGTGTGTGATTGAATCATGGTCCAATGCTGGGATTAAGGGTGTGAGTACTACGCACTCCCTTGGGGGGTGCATATAATATAATGGACAGAAAGGTGCTTGGCTTCTCTCTCCTTCCCCTGCTTCTTTTTGCTGTTGTTGTCTTCCACTGCATGAACTGTTGCTCCTCTACTATGTGACTCTCTGCCCTGGAGCCAATGATTATGGACTGAACCTCTACGAAATATGAGCTAAATAAACCTTTCCCATTCTAAGCTTGGATGCCAGATATTTTGTCTCAGCAACAAGGAAAGTAACTAAAACAGAATTTGGCATCAGAGAAGTGGGGTGACTACTGTGACTCTATACCAGACCATGTGGTTCAGGGCCTTTGGGAATGGCTTGTGGGAAGAGTTTGGGAAGCATTGGAGCTGCCCACCAAAACGTAGTGCTGGAATGCCTTAGGCTCTGTGGCATGAGAGATTCTGGTACCAGCTCAGAAGACCAGAAGGCTGATAGAAATTCTTCAGGTAAAGACCAGGCTCAAGAGAATTCTGCTGGGAAGGACTGTATTGGCTGTTGGACTCCAGATGGTGTATGTTATGGCTTTGCAGAAAATTTATCCACATTTTTCTCCTGTTTAGAGAAAATTTACTTGTGGACTAAGTAATCTTGTAGAAGGAATTTCAAGCCAGTTGAATGCTGAGGTGGTGGCACAGCTATAGTGAGAGAGCTTTTAGCCAGATTTATGTTGATCAAGAGCAAAGAACCAAGCAGAGTAATTTAAAACATTATGAGTTTCAATGGAAAGGAAGCTCTAGTAAAGATGTGGACTGCAAATACAGAGCTGAGGAGATCTTGATTGCTAAGAAACAGGGGAATAGAAAGGATGGCCTGAAGACATCACAAGAAGCGCAGAACTCTAACCTTTGCAGCCTCTAAATTGTAAAAGTGAAAGATTCTACTTTGAGAAAAAAGTCCCACCACGCTAGGGTCCAGAACTGTGGCAGCACAGAGAATTTGTTCCTTAGAACAAGTTCAGAGTGCTCAGTAATCTAGGCACTTGACTACTAGAACCAAGAGAGAAAAAAGCCTGGCTACTGCTCCAGCTGGCAGCAGACTGCGGCATCATCTGCATGGTCCTGGTCTAGGGGTGTGCACAGTGCAAGAGTTGTGAGGTCAGGAAGGCTTCCAAGAAAGTTTTCACAGGAAGTGTTCTCCTGAGAAGACAGTGTATGAATCTGTGAGTGTGAAGCCAAAGGTGCAGTGGAGATCCAAAAGTTTGGAGAAGCCAGGATCTTGGATCATCTGAGGAAAACTGCAAGGAGGGAGTAGAGTGGTCCAACAGAGAAGCCATGGGAGTTCAACCACCAGCAGTACCATAGGGATGGAGCCACCCCAAGCCCTTTGGAGTTCACAATTTGCCACAGATTTCCGAGAGGTGGATGTGGATCTGTGGGATTTAATGAGTGTCTTGCTGGATTTTGATCTTGTTTTATTCCCATTCCTTGCTGTCCCCAATTTGTAACTTTTGGAATGGAAATGCCTATCTTGTGCTGCTGAATGTTGAAAGTGTTTAATTTTCTTTTCATTTACACAGGGGCTCACAGTTAAGAGTTTGCCTTAAATCTTAGAGGAGACTTGGGACTTGGACTTTTCAGCAGTGTTGAAACCGTTTTGATGGGGCTTTTTCAGAGGAAGCTGAATCTACAGTGTGTGATTGTTTCGTGGTCCAATGTTAGGATTAAAGGCGTGAGTGCTAAGGGAGGTGGCCCACGTACAATGGAAGGAGCTAAGGAAAGCTTGGCCTCTCTCCTGCTTGCTTGCTTTTTGTGTTGTCCATTGTTATGAACTGCCACGTGCCACCCTGCCTTGGAGCCAGATTTATTATGGACTGAAACCTCTGCAAATTGTGAGCTAAATAAGCCTTTCCCCTGTCAAGTTTGGGTGTTGGCTATTTTGTCTCAGCAAATGGAAAAGTAACTATAACAATAGTCTATTGGACTTCTATTCCAGATGTTGTCACCTGTGACTGGTTACAGTGGTCTTGGGTATGAGTCCACCACAGCAATTGGAATGTCTTCCCCAAAACGAGGGGCTTGGTCTTCACCCTGTGCTGTCTTGGTTTTGTTTATTGTGGGCATCAAGGTGTGACACTGCTTGGTGGCTTTAATGGCCACAGATGTGGTATAGGAATCTGGAGCTGGTGCGTGCAAAGTGACCCTGACAGGAGCCAAGCAGAATCCTGTAGTATCTCACCAGAAAACAAGATTTGGGGACAAGGCATCCAGGCCTACCCTCTGACCAGGGAGAGGCTTGTGAGAACACACTACTACAATATCTCTAGGTACTTTCCTGTTTCCTTTTGAGTAAGACATTAACAGAGTAATTGGAATTAACCTGCACATGGATTACCATTCAGAGCTAAAACAGTGTCAGCACACAAACACACAGGAGAGTTTTGGCAAATCTGGACCTGCGTGCTACCTAGGGCTAAAATAGTGCAAATAACATAGGCTCACAGAATGTAGTCTGCTTGGAATGCTGGAAAGGCAGGGACAAAAAGAACAAGAATCAGAAGAATGAACTAAGTATGCAGTTGGTCAATGCTTTGATGGTGGTATATGCAACAAGTATCAAGGTCTTACAGGAAATCATGACCTCCCTTGGTACTCAAAATAAAGTATAAGAAAATAATAAGGCAGTAGTCAGTATGGAAGAACTCCCAGAAGATAATTTCAAACAGCTGTCTTAAGAAATGAAGTTGAAGAAAACATAGAGAAACATTTCAATACTTTATCAGAGAAACTGATGGGAAAAATTAAAAAATCAGAAATTCTTAAGAGAACATATGCAAAGTGGAATTTAAAATGTGATAGAAGGTGTCAGCAGCAGCATAGATGAAACAAGGAAGGATTAGGGAGCTCAAATGGGCTATTTTAAAAAGTATGTAGAAAACAAGAAAAGCACCAAGAGGAGGAAAGAAGGTCTGTGGTAAAAGGAATAGTTTTAAAACAGCACCCATCTAGATTCTTGTGGTTCAAGGACTTTAGAAAGCCATATGTTAGAAAGTCTACTAAAAATAGCAGAACATTTTCCAGACCTAGAGATGGTTATAATACCCAAGTACAGGAAACAAAAATGTTGCTAGTCAAATTTAACTCTACCAAATTTACGCTAGGACATCTTACAATCAAGCTTTCATGGGTGAAAGATAAAGAGAAGATTTTCAAAATTTCAAGGCAGAAAAACTCAAATGACACACATGACCACATCAGTTCTTCTGACAGCCAACTTCTCAACAGAAATCTTGCCAGATAGGAGACTAGAACAGGATATTTTCATAGTACTTAAGGAAGAAAAACTGTCAACCAAGGATATGTATCCAGCAAAGCTAGCTTTTAGCAATGAAGGAGGAATAAAGACTTTCCTAGACAAACAAAAGCTGAGAGAATATATCTCCAGCAAACATGTTCTACATCAAATGCTAAAGCAAATACAAATGGAAGGAGAGTAACATAAATGAATATAAGAAAACATAGGCAAGTATAACACCTACTGGTAAGAGTGATTATACAAACATTCAGAATGCTGTAATATTGTAAGTGTGGTTTGTGTCACTTATATTTTCATATGAAGCCTAAGAAGCAAAACAATTAAAATAACTATATTAGTATGTTAAGAGACAGTCACTGTAGAAAGACAAAAATGTCTTTGTACACTGTAAACAGTTCAAAAGGCAGGGAGGGATGAATGGAAAATACCTGGAGAGCTTTGTCTAATTTTTCCTGCCCTTTTTTTATTCATTTGTTGGTTTAGTATTCTTATGATCATGTTAAGTTGCTATCATTTCAAAATAGCTTATTATAATCAAAAGATGTTTTTGTGAGAATCATGGTATCACAAAGTGAAAATATATAAGGGAAAAAGCAAAACTAATAACAAGAAATCAAAACATACCAGTGGAGTAATTCAGAGTAAAGAAGAGAGTAAGTATAACTTAATTAGAATGCAAGTGTATCATTGGTTCAGTAAGACCATATCTATCAATAATTACTTTGAATGCAAATGTTTAAATTCTCCTATTAAAATATAAACTGATTTAGTGGATTTTAAAAATAGGGTGCAAATATGTGTTGCAGCAAACTCCATCTCTAATGACATGCACAGGTAGAAACAAAGGGAGTGAACAAGATAATTTAAGTGGAAGCCAAAAGAAATCAGATGTAGCCATACTGATAACAGGTGAAATACATTTTATGTCAAAGGCAGTGAAAAGAGATGAGGAAATTTATATTGTCAGTTAGCCAGCTAAAGGGGTCAAACAGCTGAGAGGAAATAACAATTCTAAATATATATTCATATAATATGGCAGCACTCACCTATAGAGAGCAAGTATTAATAGACATAATGGAGACATAAGCATAAAGTAATAGTTGGGCATTTAACATCCCTTGTTAATATTGGAGAGATCATTCTGATGGAAAGTCAACAAAGAAAATGTAGTTAAATTGCAAGGTAGACCAAATTGACATCTATAGAACATTCTACCCAACAGCACATTAAACAGACCGTTCACCATAATCAACTGGGATTCATCCCATGAGTACGGAAGGAAGTTTTAGTGTATATAAATTAATAAATATGACACCTTATTTGTATATAGTACATATATACAAACTTGTAGTAAGTATGATACACCATAAAATGAAGGATAAAAAGCATGTGATCACCTTCACTGAGTATTCTATAAATTTCAGTCTCACTTCATGGTAAAAGTTGTGAATATATTAGGCATATGAGAAATATACCTTAACATAATAAAGTTCATTTATAATAAGACAAAAAACTAACATTATAGAATGAAGAAAAGCTAAAATCTTTCTAGATCTGTAACAGAACAAAAATGCTCACTTTCAGTACTTTCTTGTAATGTGGTGCTGGAAGTCTTATCCAGAGCCATTAGGCAAGGGAGAGAAATAAACTATATCCCAATTTCAGAAGAAGAGAAACCATCATTTTACTGATGACATGATCTAATCTATACTACATCTCCAAAACTCTACAACAGTTGTTAGAACTGGTAAATGAATTCCACGATTTCAGAATATAAAGCAAAGAACAAAAAACAGTAGTGTTTCTATATGCCATCAGATACTCCAAACATGCAGGTGTTGTTAATGTTATTCAAAGGTTTTACATAGTTTTCATTCTCTCTCTCTGTCTCTCTGTCTCTCTGCCTCTGCCTCTCCCTTGTCTGACTGGAATATTTTAGAAGATTATCCTTAAAGTTACATCATTTTCTTTCTCTTGATCTAGACTATTGTTAAGTTGTTCAACTATGTTTTTATTTGATGTAGTGAGACTTTCATTTCCAAGATACTCATTCTATTCCTTTTCAAAAATCTGTGTTCTTCTGCTAAATTACTCATTCATATCTTGCATTTTCTTCCTAATTTTATGCAACTGCTAATTTGTATCTGCTTGGATCTCACTGAACTTTTTAATAGTCACTACTTTAAATTCCTTTCTTTTGGTATGCTATCCATATCAATTTCTTTAAGGTCTAGAGTTATCTTCTTTTGGAGGCATCATATTGCCTTACTTTTCATGTTCTTGTGTTCTTATACTGATATTTGTACTTCTGGTGAGTCAGATACCTCCAGCATTTCCTAGTAAGAGACTTTCTCCTGAAAATATCTTTCAGTATTGATTTTTAATAAAGCACTGCGTTGATTTCTACTTGGGAAGTACAGTGTGCTCTCTGCATGGCTTCTTTAGCACAGGCACAAGGCACTAGTGGAAATGGTGTGGTTTGGTGGCCACAACAACTGGTATTGCTTTATTTCAGTGACAGCGCACACCCTGGGGTAGGAACACAGCTAGAAGCAGGCAGAGTTCTCCTTGGCCCTGTTTCTGCAAACTTACCTGGGGAGCTTTTCTCACTCCCCCTCCTTCATCGGTAGAGCATATGAATAGGGGAGACAACAGCCAGATCCACAGGATTACTCAAGCCCCGTTCAGCTCATCCCAGAGAAGTAACAGGGCCTAGGTGGTGATGGAACCGATGATGTTCCCCCCTCACTACCAGTAACAAATATCAGAGCCTGTCAGTTGTGGAGTATCCCTAAGAGCTGTATAAGTATCTTGCCATTAGACCTGGCACTGGTGCAAGTCAACACTCAGCTGCTATGCCTTGGTCTCAGGCAAACTCACTGATGTCTTGACTGCCAAAAATATGATATTCTGTTCCTCTCTGTGTCAAAATACATGTACCCTAAAGCATAGAGCAAATAGCTAACTTAGGGCACAGTTGTTCTTCTGGACCATTTTGGGCTCAAAAATCACTGTCCACAGAGACCATACAGTGGAACATCTTTAAAGTCCCAAAGATGGAAATATGGAGGAGTTTTTAACCTTCAAGAAGGTCCAAATTCAGAAAATACATTCTTTTCCAAAATGATGCCTTACTACAAAACCCTGGGTGCTTTGTGGTAGACAGTGTGAGATCCTTCTCCAAGGCAATGGAGGTCACTGTGCAGGTTTGCCCAGACACATCTATATCAGGCTAACAGCATTTAAGGACTATAAAGCTTTCTAGCAGTAAGATCATCACTATCAATATTGATAGAGGTTGTTGAGATTCTATCTTCCACACTTACCCTTGAAAGAGGAGATTCCCTCTCCCTCAATTGTGTAGCCTGGAGGGCACCTGCTGAGATGTTTCTTTTAACATCAGGTTGACCCTCTGAGTCTTACAAATTTGCATTCCTTCTCTTGCTGACTTTCAGTGTTCTTTCAAAAGCACTGAGACTACAGCTATGCACTTGTTTATTTGGTTCTTCTTTTGAAAGGAGGTGCTTACTCGGCACCAATATTCAGCTGTCTTGTGTCCCCAGGACTGTGCGTCTCTGTCTCTAACAAACTCCCACAGCACTGATGCTCTCACTCTCTGTAATTTTTCATGTAGAATTCTTTTAATTAAGCATAGTTGCTTTATTTTATGATCCTTTAAAATTGAATGCACTTTGATTACTAATAATTTATACTGAAGCAAATATATACTTGTACACAAGCTGGAAATGAAAGAATGGAAATATTTACATGTCCACCTGTTCAACATTTTGTATATTTATAGAGTAATGCGATTTTATTTTCCTTAAATAACATGATATATGATTAACTTACTTTTTAGAATAAGTGGGTTAAATAAAAACAAGCCCTAAGTGTAATAACATTTTTATTTTTAATTTTCATATTCACAGTTTTTAATGGTGTGACTAAATCTTTGTTAGCATTTATCATTTATTTTCCTACCTATTTATCTAAGGACTTTAAATTCTGTTCAGGAATATATTGTACTTTATAGATGATCACTCTTTGACTGATTGGGGATTTAATCAAAACAATGTTACCTCACATATGGATAGAATTTAGAGTTCACAAATCCTTTCGTACAGCATCTCATTTACATCTCACAGCCACCCTATGACATGGGAGAGGCCTTGCTTTACAGTTTCGTAAGTGGTAAAATGGGACTCCTTGAGGGTAACTACCGTGTTCAAGGTTGCACTGCTTGTAATGTTCAAAATGAGATTTGGCATTACTGTTAGAGCTTGTTTGTACAAAGGAGAAGTTGAAAAATCAGATGCCTGCATTAGCTAAGGAGCGAATGCAAGTGAGGGAAGCTGACTGAGCACGAGGCACTGGAGACTGATGTGTTAAAATGAAAAATGCACCGTGCTTGAAGGGAGCAATAGGATTTCAATGTAAATTCATGCTGTCCTGCGTACATCTTTGCATAGATTTGTGAGACAGGTTTTTAAGAGAAGCTCAGAATCCAAATTTTATGTGGTTTTCCATTGTTTTAAATTCTGGCAACATTTGAAAAGCAAATGTCCTAACCAAGACATCCGAGGAACGATGCTACCAACAATTTACAACTTGTATATTATTCATTTGTATATGGGGAATCTGACTACTCATCTGGCTAGTGTGAAACAGGAGAGATCTATATCCCATTCTCTATACTGGATGCAGCATTTCTGGACTAAGATGGTATTTAGTGAACCATTTTCCCCTTGAATGCCTTAAAAGACATTATTATTTCAGTTTTTCTACCCACGTATACTCCATTCTGACCATGTTCTCAGACCTTTGGTTCAAATAATACTGTACAGTGTTCCTCTTCATTGCAAGACATATTGTAGTCACCAGTTCTGTGAACAGGAGTTTTAAAAATGGAAAGCTTCACAGTGAAGGTGACATTTTAAAATGCATGTTTCCTGTGTAAACCAGTGCCCCTTTCAGCAAAAGTCAGAGTTCTATGTGGATATGTATATGCACACATAAATGAACAAAACTATTCCAAACATACATTTTATGGTTCTGTATAACTCTTCTTCATAAGACAAATGTTACTTTTAAAAATCAATGGTTTCCACTATAGTATTACCATTTT
Organism: Dinomys branickii; assembly: GCA_004027595.1. Taxonomy (NCBI): domain Eukaryota; kingdom Metazoa; phylum Chordata; class Mammalia; order Rodentia; family Dinomyidae; genus Dinomys; species Dinomys branickii. The sequence goes on along the minus strand of PVLD010000126.1, from coordinate 135,898 downwards.
ACTTATAGTTGGAATAATGTTACCCTAATCATTTACCATAGAATCACTATCTTGAGTTTCTGAACCTGTTTATTCTTTAATTATACTTCCACACTTGAACTGTATCAAATGATATATCCACTCTTAGACAATATAGATATATGAAATAGAATACAGATTAAAGTTAAAATTATATACATTTAACTCTTTCATAGTTGTATGTGTAGAGATTGTATGTAGGTGTACAGGAGTATGTGTGTGTGTGTGTGTGTGTGTGTGTTTGTGTGTTTGTGTGTGTGTATGTGTGTGTGTAAAGAGAGAAGGAGAGTGAAAGGGGGGGAAGGGAAAGGTAGGACAGGAGTGGAGAGGAGAGGAACAAAGGGAGAGAAGGGAAGGGGAGGGCAGGGCAGGGCAGGGCAGGGCAGATAAAGGAAGAAGGAGAGAGATTGGTTTTATATTATTTGATGATTTGCTCTGAGTTCAAAAATGAAAACATGATATTATTAATTATATGTTTCCTTTTCTGGCGCAGAGATCAAGATTAATTTGAGATAGTCCTAACAATTAATGACACAGTTGCACTTGTCTTTAGTCCTGCATTTTGAATTTGTTTTGTACATACAATTTTATAATATATAGCTTTCCATTACATATTTATGCATTCCTGGCATTTATAAAAATGTTCCCTGCTCATAGTTTTTAATTACTTTGATCATTTGAGTTTTATTTTCCAGTACTCGAAGAAGTTGTATACGTCTTTGTTGTAGGCTACATTTTTATTGTAAAAGGATTAGAAGGCAAGGGGAAAAATAACCCACAAAGAAATTCACCTTCCACAAATGTATTTTTAAACAGAGATAGATAGATAGATACATAGAGACAGACACAGAGATAGAGAAGGACAGAGAGAGGGAGAGAGGGAGAGAGGGAGGGAGAGAGGAGTATAAATTAGTTCTATTTTCTTCAAGTATTAGAATGATTTCACATAGCTACTGAAAGTAGGACTTAAGATCCCAATATTTTGTATCTGTTTTGATTACAAATAGTTCACTCTTTTAAAATGAATATTTAAAACTTTTTATTTCTCTATAGCAAGATATTGTTCATCTCTGTTTTATACACAAACATACGTTTCTTGCCTAGTTTGTGATATTAGATATGTTGTAAAGCACACAGATGAAGGAAAATCTGTAAAAGCACTGTATTAAACTTTTGGTGAAAACGTTTGGTCAATAATTATAAATCAGTAATAATAGCTCTGGTATAAATAATTTAAAATTTTTTTATGTGCTGCATACAGTTAACTGAATCTCCTGAAGGTAGTTGAATATGGTCCAGGGAGTGGGTTTTAGTATGAATCCAAACATTACTTCTACTGATATGAGTCTGTTTAAGTGTGTGTATCCTTGCCATTGAAATTGCCATAAAGGTCTTTAAATATATATAACATACTGTTTCTGAAATAAAACTCATTAAGGTGCCCCATTAAAAAGCTGATGAAATAAATATTCAATAAAATATATCCATTTCCATTCTTAGAAATTCACAGCTTCTGTTCACAGAAAATACCCAGGATTTGAAGCAGTTACTGAACTTAACTCATACTTCCCCACACTTACTGACCACTGGTCAGGTGAATGTATCTAACACTGTTATTCAGGACAAGATATCTGCTAAGAATCAGGTTAGAAGATGCATAATTGCTGTTGAAGTGTTTTTTCTGGGAATTAGGTAACATAAAGGGGTTGATATATTTGTAATTGCCATTGTAAGAATGAGTTCATATTACAGAAATGTGATGTAATTCCTCTGAAATATCTAGCAGAAACTTGTTAATTATGAGCAATCTTTCTAAAACAAGAGAAGCAGTTTTGAAATTTTAGTAAGCATGTGAGAAGTGCATGCCTTAGCAAGAGCCATCTTTCAAAAAATCAAATTGAGAAGCTTCTTTTTTATTCCACTCTTATTCAGATGCTGATCTTTTGGAATGCCATAATGAATTTATTCCAGGATCAGCTTATGAGCTTTGTAATAGAGTGACTATTTAAGAATTTATCATTGTTTAATGTTTTACAGAATGTAGTGATATGTTGATTAACTGCATATTTTTTCATTCAAACTTAATAGAACCTAAATTAAACGGAATTGATGGATATCTGTGACAACAGTATAAAATAGTAACTCACACATGGTTTTCTCTTCAATTCTTGATCAATATTTAGAACAGTAACAACAAGCACTGAGATGGTATCATTGTTCTTGTTGTTACTAATGACTCTTGCTTTAGAGTGCTACCTAATGCTAGATAAACTTCAATAGTTGTCCTCTCAAAGATGATTGGAATTTTTTATGTGATAGCAGAGAAGATTTTGTAAATAATACATCGTGAAATATAAAGACAAGACCCTTTTTAAATACCAAGTGGTAGAGGTTAAATGTTAACTTACAAATCCTTTTGAATAGTTTTCAAATTATATTAGCAAAATTCTATACTTTTAATTAAAATTAAAACATATGTTACCTGAATTTAGAATACAAAGAATAATTCTGATAATTTAATATAATATGCCATATATTGAAAATATATTTTTAATGTTCAGCTACTGAATTTATAACATTAGCTAGTAAGGCGGATTTCTACTTACTTATTTTATCAATCTTAACATATGTTTTTAAAATATTTTGAATCTCTGAACCAGAATACTCTCAACTATTAAGAGAATCTCAAAATCTCTAGTATCCAGGCAGAGGTGGCTGTAGTTATTGCCTGTGCCTGAGTGAATTGGTTCATATTTATCATTGCTTCAGTTGACATGTATATATGTGGTGGATTGACAACTGGTGGTCAACTTGTAACACCCCACTGAACTGAATCACTGTAGGGCTGGGTGTGGGAGGCCCAACTGAGGATTGTTGCCAGTAGCATAAGAGGGAGAACTAGAGAAGAGAGGCTGTTGGGTGCTGTTATAAGCTATAGGGAGCTGTTGGTTTTCCTGAAAGAGCTCATCATGCTGGCTTTCCTCATGAACTTGGCTGTTCTCATCGGTGGAGGAGCTTGGGATCTTACTGTTGCTTAATAACCTCAGTTCACTTCCAGGGAGTCTGGTCCTACTTTGAGCATCGCTTCCTGGCTCTAGAGGGGAAGATCATGCACTGCTTGGTCTACGGGAGAAACTTGTCCCCTTGGCTTTCCTGTTGGGAACTCAGCTCCTCATCACCACAGGATCTAGTGTCACTACCTGGTTCCAGTGCCAATCCCTCAACATGCTAACACAGATCCTTCATCCTGCTGGCACAGATTTTCTCCCATCATTGACCTTTCAGCTTTCCCATTACAGATCCATGAAACAGGATTGCTTGAGACATTGTTTATGGACTGTAGACCTCTGACTGGCCTTGTGGGAAGAATTGTTACAGGCTCTAGGTCTTCAGCTGGACTCATGCCAAACATTACCATAGGATCCAGTCCCTCAGCTGGATTCTTTGGTCTTTACTATGTGGGTAGATTTCCTGCACTCTTTGTATATGATTCTTTGGGTGACTACTATAAAATAATCTTATAAAATATGTGTCCTGTATTATATTGTTCCCCTTGCAAAATCCCAAACTCCATCAAAATATTAATGGTACTTTACATGTGTTGACTTCAATCATTTAAAATGTCTAGAAATAACTAATGAGTTGGCGTTAAAATGAAATGTTATTGGATACATAGAAAGACACAGAACAGAGTAACGAAAGCCTATGTACCAATGAACGAACTATGTGTTGTTAGAAGGGGAACAAAAATTTTATATTTTCTTACAAAACATTAGTTGAGTTATTTACATGGACCAGGGAAGGAAAACACCCTGAAGGAGGCTAATCTTTTTATACTGTGTTATCAAGATTTACTGAAAAGAACAGCCCAGATGCACAGAGAAATAGAACTGAAGGAAAGGAAAACTGCTGCATTCCTCAGAATAGATAAAATAAATTTCAAAGCAGATAGTGTAGTATGATTGACCCATGCATTTGTATGTTATTGAATTTAAGTTAACGAATTTCCTAATGACATTGGAGAAGGTGCTCACTTCCAACAAGATAGCATTTTCTTGAGAATAAATGCAGACGTGCATACTGTCCAAAAAAGTTAGCATCAAAACTCACATAACTGTTTTTAACAATTTAGAAGAAAATTTCAGAGACAAAAATGAAGCATTCTCTCTATAAAAGCTTTTCTTTTACATATTTAAAAAGCTGTTTAGCCTTTTAAAGACGTGAAAAACAAGTCAACATCATCTTCTCTAAAATTATTTTATGAAATACTTGCCTGCTGTTTGCATTTTTTCTTCTGTGTTCTCCCCTTCTTAAATTTTATGGAAATTTTCAAAAGTAGAGTATATCGTGAACTGCTGTGTATGGATATCCCAGGTCCAATAACTATCAACATAAATAAGAGCAATCTGGTTCATCCAATCATTCTATCCTACCCTTGCTGATTTTGGCAATGCCAAATTGTTAAGTTAAAATAGATCTCAAATTCCGTATCTTTTCATTCACCCTTACTTCGTATATAACTTTAGAGATAAAGACCCTTTCATTTAGCAAAACTCTAGCACCATTATAAATAATTTTTTAAATAAAATATAATTTAAATAAAATATCATCATTGTTCAGTGTTACTCAATATTCTTAAAATGGATTTATAAAAATGCAATTAGCTTTTAGATCAATTGTAGATTTTCAGAAAAATCTAGAGGTACGAAGAGGTATCCTACAGTATATACTCTCTCCTCCCGCATAGGCATACTCTCCCTCACATCAACATGCATGAACAGTAGTATGTTGGTTTTAGTTCATGAACCTACACTGACACATTAGTGTTACCCAAATTCCCTAGTTTTCATTAGGTTTCCCTGATCTAGTTTACTTTGTAACTGTTCAGACGAATGTATAGTATTACATATCCAGCATTATATTATTGTACAGAATATTTTCAATGCCCTGACAATCCTCTGTACTCTACATATTTATCTTTCCTTTCCTTCAACACTTAGCAAGTACTGATAGTTTTATTATTTCTAGTTTTATTTTTCTGTAATGTTAGACAATTGAGAACACATAACTGAGAACCTTTTCACATTGGCTTCATTCACTCAGTAATATCCATTTTTTTCCATATCTCTTCACATTTTGATAGTTAATTAATTTTTAGACTGAATACTGTTTCACTTATTAGATGCACCACAGTTGATTTATCCACAGCTTCTGACATAAATATCAGAGAGTTTGGTGTCTCAACTGTACAGTATCATTATGGTTAATTTTGGAAGAAACCATTAAACTGTCTTTCAAAGTGGCCATATCCTTTGCAGTCTCAGCAACAATATGTCCTCACCAGTATCTGCTAATGTTAGTCTTCCCAATCGTTGCCTTTATACTAGGTGGGAAGTGATGCACCTTCATGGTTTTAGTTTGCACTTTTCTAAGGATATATATTATGGATTATCATTTCATATGCTTATTTGTCACCTGCGTTTCTTCTTTAATGCAGTGTTCATTAAAATCTTTGGCATTTTTAATCTCGTTTTATTCTGATTGTTCAGTTTTAGTTCTTTGTCTATATTGACAAATGTTCATCAGTTTATCCTCTGTCAATCAGTGTTACTTTTGGTAACATAAAATATTGTGTAGGAAATTAGAGATATTTACAAGTCTGACTTAAAAGAGATTTGAAAAACTTAAATTTGGAAAGTGAGAAATTTTCAGAATGCTTTAGCAACATTACCTACCTTACATTTTATTTGTTATGTCTCGATAGCTTACAACTATTCCTAATCAGTAGTTTTTAAGATTCACATAAAATAGAAATTCCAAGTTATGAGAAATAATATTGGTTTGACAGTCAAGTCTTATTCTTGTATAGGTATGTTAGAAAATAGTGCATCTGTAAGTAATGGCATCTGTGAATCAATGACATGTAGTATTAGCCATAATAAAAAATTATAAATACAATTTTAAGGAAAATATCACCTTGTTATAAGACTCTACTACATCCCTCAATGCACATTTAATTTTCCTGCCTTTCCTTTGTGTTCACATTACAATAGTCAATGAATGTTTTCAGTTATTCTCATTTCCTAGTAAGTTTGAGAATGTGTAATTATTTGTGTATATTTGTTAAATTATAATTAAATGCAGTGTATCATTGGGCCTATAGCATCATTATATTCTTAGATGGTTCATTTTTAATACATGCCAAATTTTATGTATATATTTGCTCTTATATTGTCTCTACAGTTTTAATCATACTCTCAAAGGATTTATTTTTAAAAATTCAAGAACAATTTTAAACTAATATATACAACAAGGAATATGATCTTTAACTTAAATCCTTTAGATCTCTCTGAGCTTAAATTTGAAATTTGAAATTGATCTACTCCATAGATAATAGGTTGAGGTATAATAAAGCCAATAGAGGAGGATTAAAAGGTGAAGGAGGGTAGCGAGGGGATTCTTTCTGCCTTTTTGCTTACATGATTTCATTTTAGTAGATATATGCCATAGATTTTTTCAGATTTATATTTTTTATGAGTTTTGGTTTGTATAGGGGAAAGATAATTACTATATGGCTTTTGATGCTGTAATTTCCTAAAGATGAAATTTTCTGACTGGCTATGATGTAGAACTAAAGACATTTATTCATATAAATAAATCATTTTTATTGGCACTAGTTGAAATTCATATCACAAGTGTCATTTCAGCCTGAAATCACAGCTATGTGCTATTATGAAATTGGCCTCCTTCTCAACTTTATATCATTTTCATTAAGGGTGGAATTAACACAAGCATAAACTTGTTCTCTGAATTTTCAAACACAAATATATTTTATTTTCTGTATTTTATTTTCAATTTGAGATCTGGTTCATACTGTTTATATGAATGATTAAACAATATTACAAGACTGAATGCCTAAAATGTAGGGTAATAAGAGGATCATCTTTGTATCCCTGGATCTGCCTTACTGGTTTTCACACAGTGAGGGCGCTGGCTCTTCTGCTTGTGCCTTTAGATTCGTTCTCCTGATTTCTGCCCTGCTGAATATTCTGGAACATTGATAGCAGTGACCTGCATCTTCCAAACTCACTAGTGTTCTAATACTCTGTTTTGTTCTGCTATTGGGACACATAAGCCATTGTTTAGAGGATAGGAGGAGAGAAAGTTGAGGCTGTATACCACTGTGTCTGAGGGGTTATGGTCAACAGATGGAAACAAACCATCAACACAGTCACGTTTCCTGCCCCATAAACCTTTTCAACAGTTCCTGCTGCAGTAGGTTCCTGTAATACTGCCCATGTCTTTATTCCCTCTCTCACCGAGGAGCTTTCTCCTATTACTAATTCCCATGTGATTTATTGTTGCTTCCCTAAAATATTCTCTCACTCTTTCTTTAGTACCCCTCTTTTACTTCTAATAATCTCTTGAAAAAATTGGTATCCTATTTAAATTCCCTGAGACAATATTTTGAAATATAGGTAAGAACCTGAAATATACATACAATAAATACTTTCATTTAAGAACGAGATGACTGAATGCATTCAATGCATTATAAGCCATTAGAAATTTAGTAGGTACTTCTTCTAGTAGGATATTTTCCAATTTTCTCTTTAAAACTCTAATCTTACGATAGGGAAATGTTTATTTTTAAAAATAAGGATAGTAAAAAGTTTAATATATTTGTGAGTTTAATTGTCATATTTCTGTTTCTCCATTTTTTGCTTTTCTTGACTCAAAAAATTCAATAAACAAAGTTGATTTATTTACTACTGATACATGAATTAAAGATTTTTTCTTTAAAAGATTTCAGATTTGTATGGTTGGTCATATGTTTTCTATAAAATTCATTTATTGTCAGTGAATGAGACAGATGTTGACAATGTTAAAATGTAAATATACAGGGATGTAAATGTAAATAACAGTTCAGTCATGGAAATCTAACATCCACATTAACACTAACAAAAGAAGCATTTTCATAATGAGATTTTAAAAACTTACAAAAACAGGATATTAAAATACAAGTGTGATTTCCTCCATGAATTTTAATACGTTAATCACATGAAATAAATAAATGCATAATTGTGGAGAAGATCTCAGATTTAAACATCATATTTATATTAAAATATCTTCATTATTTGTATTTATTAAACATAAGAAGTTGAGCCACCAATATATAAAATAATGGTTCAAAATTTTAATATTTATTACAACTTATAGACTGGTTTTGAAATTCAGTTTTGGAACTCTAGATTTCTTTATTATAATAGCTATATGCTGTATTTCTGAGAATATGAAGAGATGATTTATCAAAAATGTCATGTATGAAAATGTTAATTATTGGAAAGTTCTTAATCTTTCTGCCTTCTAATTAGAAAATCATCTGAAATGAATAATCATTTCCTTTGGACAGTTGTGTGTAAACAGAAATTACATCACATATTTTTATCATTTTATTTTTTATTTGAAAGAGAAAAGAACCAAGAATATTAACAAACACACAGACATAAACAAAACAAATTAAAACAATACAGAATTTCAGAAAAGGGAGTAGGAAATTAACAATGGTTGTTGTATTACATATTGTTATCTTCAAATTGGCTACTTGGATAAATGTAGATATGTAAGATTGATCAAACAATTCAATATCAACTGTTCCTTTCATTAAAGCAGTAAAAATTAGTAGTACAATTATTTTAGCTATCTTTGGTATACATACATGTTCCTTCCTTCCTTCCTTCCTTCCTTCCTTCCTCCCTCCCTCCCTCCCTCCCTCTCTCTTTCTTTCTTTCTCCCTCTCTCTCTTTCTTTTCTTTCCTCTCTTTCTTTCTCTTTTGTCTTTTCTCTCATCCAGTGGTTCTTTCCTTTTGAGCAGTTTCTTTCCCTTTTGCAATATCTATTGTACCTTTTAGATTTTATTTACTCTTTCAGATTCTTACACTAGGAAGACAATATGATGTTTACCCATGTGAGTCTTATATATTTCACATATGAGTATGTTCTCTAGTTGCATCCATTTACCTATAAAGGTATTGAGCTTATCTTTCTTTATAGCTGAGTAATAATATTCTATTATATAAAAATACCACATCTTTTTTATCCATTCCTCAGTTGATAGGCATTTGCGTTGTTTCCATGATTTAGCTATTACTAATTGTGTTGCTATGAACATGGATGCACATATATTGTTGGGGTATGATGTTTTTAGTGATTCTGGAAAAATACCCCAAATGGAGAGAGCTGGGTTAAATAGGACTGCTAATCCTAGTTTACTGAGGAGTCTCCAGACTGATTTCCACAGTGGTTGGTTGCACCAGTCTACACTCCCACCAACGGTGGAGAGGGTTCCTTTTTCCCCATGACCCATCCAGCATTTGTAATTGGTTGACTTCTTGCTTATAGCCATTCTTTCTGGTGTGAGATGGGATCTCAATGTTGTTTTGATTTGCATTTCTCTAATGACTAATGATGTTGAACATTTTCTCATATATTTATTTGCCACTTGTATTTCTTTATCTGAGAAATGTGCATTCATCTCAGATATCCATTTTTTGATTGGGTCTTTGAATTAGGGAGGTCTGATTTTTAAAAACTCTTTATATGTTCTAGATAATGTGCAAAAGCTTCTCAATAAGATGAGATCCAAGTTCTTGATTCTTTGAAGTATTTCCCATGAAGTTTGTTTTTTCCTCATGAACTCTCTGCCTACCCCTACGTCTTTAAGATTTTTAACTTACTTTCTCTTCCAATAGATTTAGGGTTTCTTTTTTAATATTTAGATTTGTAATCTATTTTGACTTTATTTTGGTGCATAATGATAGATATGGGTCTAGTTTCAGTCTTTTACATAAGGCGAGCCAGTTTTTTTCAGCACCATTTATTAAGGAGGCTATCTTTCTTCCAGTGAACTTGCTTGGCCTCTTTGTCAGAGAGAAGGTGGATAGTGTGTTTGTGGTTGTGACTGCATCTTCCAGTCTTTTCCATTGCTCCTCACGTCTCTTTGTTGCCAATGCCATGCTTATTTTATAACAGTAACTTTGTAAAATAATTTCAAGTCAGGAATTGTCATGCCACCTACCTTGTATTTTTTGCCCATGATTGCTTTTGCTATTCTGGGTTTCTTTTGGTTGCAGGTGAATTTTAGGAATGTTTTCTCCAGATCTGCGAAGTATGCTAATGGTATTTTAATTGGGATTGCCTTGAGTCTGTACAACAATTTTGGTAGAGGATCATTGAGAGTTCAAGACCAGCCTGGGCTACACAGTGAACTCAAGACCAGTCTTAACTGCATAGTGAGACCCTGACTCAAAAAGTAAAAAAAAGTTAAAATAAAAAAAAGTACACTTTGTGCAGATAGCTCTTTCTCAGATGAGAAAAGGATCAAAATATGGAGGGAATGGGCAGGAGACAAGAGATAAAAAAGGAATGAAGATGCTTTATAGATACATACCCATTGCCCACAGAGAATGTAATAATTATATACTATTAACATATACTAATAAAATACGATGTGGGGATTGGGATATAGCCCAGCACTCCTTGGGACAAAATCTCATTATTGAGAAAAATGTTATCTAATTATTCATAAAACTTAAGGCATAATTTAACCTTCTCTAATTAGCTCATTAATATTAACAATGTCAATTATTTCACTGAAATATCATTGTGTCCTAAAGCCTGTTGACATACATGCAATAAAATATTCATTTTGAAAGAAAATTTAGGAATAGATAAATGAAAACAATGTGATAAGATGATCTACAGGGGAAGAGTGAAAAATCCTAACTTTATGCAAGAAGAAATTAGTTTGATAGAAAATTTAGCTGGGATGTATTATTCCTTTTATGTTTTAATTAATTGGTATGGTATTTAGTTAGTGCCATTTGAGTATACTTTGTTGTACCACATTTGGGTCATTCATGGAATCTAGGAAGGTAGGGGCCCTTTTAAATTGTGTAGAGCACAAGGTTCCTGGCTTCATAAGTGTTTCATAAGATTTTCTTTTAAATTTTATGTAAGAGATTGCTGACTAAAATATGTTCAATTGCTATTAAAATGAACTGACAAGTGTATTTTTAAAAAGTGAAAATTTTAAAAGTCTATTGTGTTAGTGCATCGGTCTTAAAAATTAAAGTATGTTTTCTCATTGATATCTCAATTCTTTTTGACAATATGAAATTAGTTTAAATCTTTATGAGTATGGGTGTTGAATACAATATGTACATACACAATTGTCAAAATACTACTCAGTAGTAGTAGTCTTTTATTTGTCACATTCAGTGTTTTTGGCCAACTGCAATTCTACCAACCCCTTTGCAGTCGTGACAAGGAAGAAATATACAATTGGTGATAAAAAAGCATAAAAATTTGTCCTTGTAATTAAGTGGGGAAATGCACATACATTTAAGTTTAAATATTGGAAAATAACAGTGCTCATAATTTAAAAATATTACCAAAATATTTCAGTCTCCTATTACATATTCTTATACTTTCCTATTTCACATAAGATATTCAGACTGTGGTTAAGAAGCAGTTTCACATGTATTAATACGTTATCAACACATAAGTCATGAACAATGAGAATGTTTTTATGGAGTTTTTAGAAGCATTGCATCTTATACCAGTATGCAGTTAATTATTTTTCATAATTAATTTTAAATTGATGGAGTCATAAAAAGTTTACTCTCAAACATTTTGATAAAATAGTATTGGTTTAGTAGCATCAGTTAAATACCATATGTATTTGTAAGAGTGTCTTAGAGGTTATCTAATCAGTTTGTCACAATAAGCAGTTTGATAATCTAAATGTTTAGTTTTTGATGGTTTATTTGAATGAAATTCTGTTTGGCACTCTCATCTCTGGCAGGTGTTGTGTTACTGAGCTTGCTGCTTTGTCTCATAATTTAAGGGGAATATTGATTTACTCTTGCTTTTTTAATGTGTCTGCCATTATACATGCCAAATGATGCAAATTTTGTAGCATTCTTGAAGTTATTTGATAGATCACTAGAGCCCACAGAGTCCCCCAGGTCTTTATTTTGTATTTCAGAGCTTAAGGTAGAAGAATTTACAGCATACTAAGCAACTTGTGCTGTGTTGGAATATTCAGTTGATGAGCTACAAGGCTAGTTGACTATTTTTTATTATCTAAATATCAGGACTATTTTTCATTTCAAGGTAGACTGTAAACTCAATGTTATGAAAACTGTGTCCTTGTCTTGAACATTTATGTAGTACTTCTTGTAAACTTAACAAAAAATGGAATTATATCTGGTTAATCCATAAACGAGTAAAATCAGTTTCCTTGGAGTTACTGTTGTTATTTTGTAGAAATTTTATAATGACATTAGGAAAAATAATTTTAAAAACCTGTCATTATGGATGGAAAAGCACAGGTTTTTAAATTAGAAGGGTCTCATTAGTTCTCACTGTGGTTACTGTGAAATTGAGCTGCTTTTACTTTTGAAGGTTTTTGTTTCAAGCTAACCTCCTTCCTTTCCCTCTCATTTATACTCACATGATCATTGTATTTTAAAGGTTTCCCCATTTTATGTGGAAAATATTTTGGTGGGTTAGTTTGTGGAAAACCTCAACTAATTCCCTTTAATTATTTTATCTGCCTTTCTCTTGTGCTTAGAGCAGATATAGGAAGCTGCAAATAATAGGGAGTTAATTTTTACACTGTTATTTCTTTTCCATCTCTACTTTTGTACTCCATCCTTTTCCTTTATCTCATTTAATTCTCTCTGGTTTCACCTTAGAATTTACTCTACACCCTGAATATGACATTTACATATTTTCTACTCTTCATGTTTGTCTGTTTATTCCTTTTTAACAGAGAAAACAATCTAAAATTTTTCTTTAAATGCTTTCATCATTTTTGTTTCACATGATGTGTAATCTTGGAATTAAAAAAAAGTTTCTTGAGAAGAAAAAGAACCTTCATACACCGTTGATGGAATGTAAACTTGTATAACCAATATGGAAATAAATATGGAGAATCTTCAAAAATCTAAAACTAGAAGTTCCATTTGACCAAGCTATTTCCTTTCCAATTATCTTTCCAAATGAGTTATATTATGGTGTTGCATGCATATTCATGTTTGTAGAAACACAATTCACAATAGCTATATCGTGGAAGCAACCTAAATGTCTATCAATATATAATTAGATAAAGAAAATGTTGAACGTACACACAATGGGATACTACTCTGCCATAAACTAGGATAAACTTGAGTCATTTGTATGAAAATGGACGCACTTTGAGTCTATAGTGTTAGGTTAGGTAAATCAGACACACAAGCTTAAATAAGTCATGGTTTCTCTTGTGTGAGAAGCTCAAAGTAAACAACAAAATAAAAGACAGATAGTAAGAAATAGGGAGCTAGGTCTTTGGAAAAAAGGAATGGGGCCGAGACACGGAGCACGAAGTAGAGTGGAAGGAGATGGGGAAATCAGAATAATGAAGTGTCTGTACATGTACCAACTTCTGATGAAGAACATGGTCATCATGTACTACAAACATGTACTAATAAAAAATAAAAGTTGGAAAAGTTTCCCACCCTAGCTATATTTTAGGCTGTATATGTGATTAGTACTATGATGCATGAGGCTGGTTTCCAAATTGTGATTTAAGTTCTGCTTTCATGTTTTCTTCTCCTAATTATTTCTGCTCAACTCATAAAAATGCTATAAATCTGCCTGCTTTTTATTGAGCTAAAGTTCTTCAATATGTAACATGAAGTCTTTAGATGGTTTGTTCATTTAGTGACTTTTGAAACTAATTATTCTATTTTAACTGGACTAGTTGGTGGGAGTGAAACACCTGAAGAAGCTGGAAGATCATTCCTAATGAAGGGAGGCTGTGTAGGTGTGCCGTTTGTACCTGAGAGCCGCTGCAGAAATGGATTCAGCCAGTTAACCTTCCTCCGAACTGCCAACCTCCACTTTGTCCTGTGGAACAATTGGTAAAGGAGAAAATGTTAATTAGGGAGCTTTTCAAGATTAATTTTTTTCATTTTCAGAAAGTGAAGTGTTCACCATTTTCCATGTTAAATAAGGCTCCTTGCTTGGCAACACAGGCTTCGCTGCGGTAATTGCGTGCTTGCAGCAAATACTTGATGGTAAAGAAGACAAGTGCAGAAAGCAATTTTTGCAACAGCCAACCAGAACAGCCTGTTCTGGTCCCAATAAATTAATGGATTTAACCTTGCAGCTGTAGCGGTGTTATTATGCAAATATTCTCTGAGTATTATGAAAGCCAACTGACTCTCTGTAGAGAAAGTTGTTTCTTCTTCAGAATTCTGACTGGATAATTGACACATTTTATAACTATGGTAAATGAAGGAAAATATATTTTCAGTAAACTTACTGAGTTTCATTTTATGTTACAATGTTTTCAATAATTTACTTAGGCTTTCACTTAGAACAGTACTGTTTAACTCAGTAAATTCCAGTGTCCACAGACAACCTCCAAGAAAAGGAAGGAACGGGAGCTATTGGATGCTTCTTTGTGGGATGTTTGTTTTAATTCAGAATGAAAGAAACCCATTTTTGTTGCTCTGATATGGTCATGAGTAATATATTCTGCACAGTGTGTTTTCATTACAATCCATGACAGACTAGAGAATTGTGATTTAATTATTTGATCGTTGATAGCCACTTTGTGTTTTGGAGCTGATCTTACATTTATTTCATGTATGAAACAGTCACATTTGAAGGGTCACACTGGGTCAATGACCAATTGTGAATATCGCTGTAAGTATTCTTCACTGGATAGAAGTTACATGACTAATTACATTTTTCATGATTTAAAGATATTTTAAACAGAAGGTGAAAGCGTAGGAATGTTGGTAACCTCAGCGTGATAAGCACTGTCAACAAATGATACAACAATGATCTTTGCAATTAGTAAAACTGTTGTATATAAATAAGTTGCATATGTTATTTATAGTTTTTGATTAGCTAGTTTTATATTATTAGCTTATATACATGTCTTTTAGATGTATGCCAAGAAATTTTATAAACCATCACGTGTGCACGCGCACACACACACACACATACACACACACACACACACCCCGATGACATTAAAATAGCTGCAGCTGTCTAATTAGAAGAGCATAGATCTTTGCATCTCAACTTCTACCTCTGCATCGCTTGATTTTTTATCCTCTTAGATGTATTTTATTTTTTCATGCATAATATTTGATAATAGGCTTGTGAGACAATATATATGGAGGAGTTTTATAAACTTTAAATCACAAAGATAGATATATTCACGGCTTTTATATTTCAGAAAATTTTTATAAACTAACATTTGCCTCATAATAATAAATGTAATAATTCCCAAATTCATAATTCTCATATTTATATTCAAAGTTGTTTTGAAATTTTTTTCTTATTTTAAAAATTTTCGTCATGCAATGAATCAATAAGAAAAATATTTATAAAAACTAGTGAGGGTGACATTAACAAACGTAAGATTCCAAACTTCCGGCATATGTCATTAGATTTATCAAGACCCTTGACTCATGATGGAGTCACCCTTTCCCACGCACATCCTCTGTCTAGCTAGACATCCATCTTTCTGTTTCTACATAATAACTTCCTGAACAGCTCTCTGCTGTGATTCACTTACATCTGGGCAAATGTTCCTCCTCAGTCATATCCTGCTTTCCCCAGGCCTGCGCGGATTCTCCTGAAGTCAGCATTCATCATTTCTCTGCTTTTAACTCTTGCGGTGGGACACACACATTTTTTGTTGTTAAATGATAGATTGTTTAGTTTTATATGCTTTTATGTTTTATATTCATATCTTGTCCTGGCATTTACTTCTTTGCATTCACCACTGTATCACTGTGTCACTTGTATCATGGCCTATATCTGAAATCTGTTGTCAGAGCTATAGTATATCTTATTGTGTGAATAGACATTATCAACTTATTTTTCCCTTTTCCATGGTATTATTTCTTTTTCTATTTTTTGTTTATAATATAAGCAGCATTTCTATACACAGTCATATATAGTCTCTTCTTATTTTTCATGGTAGTTATGTTATACATAGCTGGTAAGAAAACTGAATTAGTGAATGCTAAATCATGCCCCTAGAGAAAATATAGGTGATTTTCTAGTCAAAATTCCTGTGATTCTTTAGTCAAAATTTTTTCATCAACCAATCCATATATAACCTGTTCTATTCTGTTTCCGATATATATAATTTATTACCATTGAACTCATGACCAACAGCATTGTAACTCTGGCAGAACAAAGCTTATCTAACACACAGACAGTATTTTCTGTATATGGTACACTCTAGCTTTCTTGCACTTAGCAACACTAAACCATTTTAAACAGTAAAATCACATACCAAAGCCAAGCAATAAAACAAACAATAAAACTCCACAAAAATGAAAAATGACACTGACTAGACAACAAAAAGGACACTTGTTTATGATGTGAGACCTACACCAATAAAACAGAGCGCATCTTTCTTCAGCTTGGCCTGGTAATACTGGATAATTACATGCGCTTGTCTGAATAAAGACACAAGTCAGCAAATATTGGTTTTGAAGTTGTAAGTAAATGCTAGTGAGTATGTGAATTTCCATATATGGCTCAGAGAAAATGATCAGTTGTATGACTTTAGACGTCTGATTTTCAAACATTAGATTAAGAAAATGTCACTTAGAGAAGTTTGGAAAACTCAGATTCATGCCCCTATCTCCTGAGATATTGATTTAGACAGTCTGGAGTAATACCTGAAGATCTGAATTTTTGTTGTTTGTTTATTGTTTGGGGTTGTATTGTGGTCATTGTTATTTTTGGTGATGCCAGCAATCAAATCTGGGGTCCTTATCTTGCATACAAGACAGGCACTCTATCACTGAACTACATTTCCAGCTTAAGAATTGATATTTTCAACCAGCTTTTGGGTTATGCTGTAAATGCCACTTTATGAATTACATTTGCAGAGCTCTTTCTTAGTCAATAATCATAGCAATTATTAAGGTATATATTTTCCATGGGTTACCAGCTCAAAGATTGTGCAGTTTTCTAGGTCATAGTTTATGCCTACCTTGAACTTCGCATGTAGGATACCAGAAATCTTCAATTGTCTCTACAACTTTATCTCCCACTGCATAAATATTATAATTTCTCCATATCACTCCCAGCACTTGATGTAGTCAGAGTTCATTGTTTGTGGCAATTGTTTTATTGCTATTTGCACTACTAGCCACTGAGGAGGTTGAACATCTTCTCATTATGGTTATTTGTCTTACACATCTCTCCTGCGCAATACTCCTGTTCAGATCTTTTGCCCATTTGCCATTGTGCAATTATCAGTGTGCTCCCACATTAGTAAACACATATAAGTTTAGAATTATTACATCAAGCCAGGCATGGTGGCACATGCCTGTAATCCTAGCACTGAGGAGGGTGAGGTAGGAGGATCTTTGTTAAAAAATTTAAGGATAAAATAACGAAAACATATTAACAAATGGACATCCATTTACAAAATAGCACAAGAAAAATACAAACAATACTGAATTACAGAGAAGGTGACAGGAAATTAACAATGGTTGTTGTATTACATATTGATATCTTCAAACTGTTTACTGAGGAGAACAATTAGAGACATGCAAGATTGATCAAATAATTAATCATTAACTGTTCCTTTCAATAAAGCAATAGAAGTCAGTAGTACAACTATGTTAACTATGCTGTATATACATATATACATAATTTCCCCTTCTTTCTCTTCTCTTTTCCATCATCCCAGCTGCTCTTTACTTTTGAGCAAGTTATCTTTCTTTTCACAATGTCTGTCATACCTCCTAAGTTTTATTCACTCTTCCAGGTTCTTACACTAGTGAGACAATACGTTGCTTACACATGCAGGTCTGATTTATTTCACTTATAAGTATGGTCTCTAGTTGTTACCATTTGCCTACAAAAGCCTTGAGTTTACCTTTCTTTATAGATGGGTAATATTCCATCATATAAAAATGCCACAATTTTTTATCCAGTCCTCTGTGGATGGACATTGGGGTTGCTTCCATGATTTAGCTATTGCAGATTGCACTGCTACAAACATGGGTGTATATATATTGTTGTGATGTGATGTTTTCAGATCTTCTGAGAAAATACCCAGAAGGGGAATAGTTGGGTTGAGTGGGACCTCTAGACCTAGTTTGCTGAAGAATCTCCAAACTGATTTCCATGGTGGTTTCACCAGTCTGCATTCCCACCAGCAATGGAGAAGAGTTCCTATTTCTCCACAGCCTCACGAACATTTGTTGTTGGTCTATTTCTTAACGATAGCCATTCTAGGGGTGAGATGGAATCTCAATATTGTTTTAGCTTGCATTTCTGAAATGAATAATGATGTTGAACATTTTCTCATATATTTATTTGCTTTTTGTATCTCTTTATCTGAGAAGTGTGTATTCATCTCAGATGCCCATTTTTTACACTGAGTCTTTGAATTTAGGGGGTGTTGATGTTTTTTAATTCTTTATATGTTCTAGATAGAAAACCTTTGTCCAAGGGACAGTCAGCTAAAATTTTTTCCCAATTTGTAGGTTTTCTTTTTACTCGAGGCAGGAGGATCCTTGAGATTTGAAGACCAGCCAGGACTATAAAGTCAGCTCAAGGCCAGCCTGCGCTGCATAGTGAGACCCTATCTCAAAAAGATAAAAAAAAAAAAAAAAGAATTACATCTTGTCATTGGATAATAACTCTTATTAATATATACTTGTTCTCTTAAGTAAATTTTGTTTATCATATTTTCCAAGTTGACAATTATTTTCTCTTAGTGCATCAGAGTCCCCTAACTTTGCTTGTTACTGAAAAGACAGCTATCACTTTATTTATTTGAAGTGTATTCCCTTTTACCATGGAATGTTTTTAAATTCAGATTGAGTGTCCCTAATCCAAAGACCCAAAATGTAAAATTCAAAGTACTATAAAACCTGTAAAGTTTTGGGAGCTCATGTGACGCCACACTGAAATATTACGTTTGACCCCATGTGATGGATCACATTCAAAATTTATGCTCCCTAAATATATTGCATTCAGGCTGTGCCTATATGTCATATGTAAAGCAAATGAATTCCATATTTAGATATGTTCATCCCATTTCTGAAATATCTCATTTTCTATATGAAAATATTCTAATTTTTAAAAGAAATCCCAAATCGGAATTATGTTTGTCCAGCATTTTAGGTAGCAAGTATTCAGCAAGTTTCTCTTTGTTATACCGAAGTTTTATAGTGCCCTGTGGGTTTCTGTTAGAGCACCTAGACTTCATTGTGCAGCCGAGCTTTTCACTAGTATCATATGAGTTCTGGAAACATCTCATTCTTCATCAGTCCTAACCGTGCCTTTCTCCCATCACCTCTCACCTCTCCATCTGTTATTCTGGTAGAACTTTGATTTTCTTTCCCCGTCCTTATGTTTTAAATGCTGAGCCCGCATACTCCAAGTCTTGGTCTCCCTGTATTGCACGGTAGATAATTTCCTTATGTATTCTTTCTAGTTCACTGTTTTCCTTTTTGAGTTTGTGTAACCTGCAGGTAAAGTTGATGGGGTTCAAAGCTTAGTCATTATATCTTTAATTCTAGAGTTTCTTTTTAGTCTTTACCAAATATACTGATTCACAATTGATATTCAGTTTCTTCTATTAACTTTCTATAAATATATCAAACAAACTTTATATTCTGTATTTTAGTATTGCAATGCTAATTCATATATGTGGCTCATAAGTGTGGCTGTCGTTATATTACTACTAGACAGGGCTACTCTGGAAACTGAACTACCTTCTTGGACCATGAGATAAAGGGAGGTAAAGTAGTAGGAATTTGAAGCCCATGACCAGGAGGCTGACCTGAATTAATTCCCTTAGATTTTTATTATTTGAAATGGAATCTTCTTTTATGAAGAGGAGAAGTAGATTTAAGAGTGGACACGGAGAAGTTTGTAATTCCACATCTAATACACTATCAGGTCATTAGGTAATGGGTGTAAAATACAGTAAGAAGAGGTAGTAGACCATAATCGGCAGGACAACTGTGTAACTATAGTAAAGCGCAAGAAGGGGAGTTGAGTAAAGTGAAGCTGAAATATGACTAAAGTGAAGTTGGTATCCATGACTGTCTAGCAGAAGGAGCTTTGAAGAGATAGAATGACATGTGCAATGATGACATGAATAGCAGAACCCAGTGTGAATTATGAGTTTCTTAGGAAACGTCATAGACGTAATTATTTGAAATAAAAACGTACATAAACTCTTGCATCACAACTCCACATTAGTCTCAATAACAGGTAAAATATAATAAGTATATTAATATAGATTACATGTGCAAACTGATAATTAGAGTTACAGAATTTTTAGTGGGAAAAATTTCCCAAATTTTAAATATCTACCAGTGGAATTGGATGGCAGAATAAATGAATACCTATCATGTAATATTACATAGCCATAAAAACATGTAGTATAGCCAGAGTTATTAATATGGAAAGCTTGTGTGTGCCAATTTTGAGTGAGGAAATTAATATGTAGAAAAATTCACATATTACCATACTTTTAGAAAACCACACAGAATAAATACCTAAAAATGAGTGTTACAAATTTTAAAATACATAAATGACTATATTATCATTTTTAAGAAATATATGAACACTGTATTAGCTTACTGACATGAATCACTGGAGATGAAAATAATACAGATTTAACTAGGTACTTTTGATATTTAAAAATCTGAATTATTTATTTCCTTTATCATGTGTAGTCATAAGAAATAATTTTCTACTTTAATTTCTGTATTTTGTTATTGTAAAACCACTATTAAAGATACATGAAAATTATTTTGTATATTTGACTTATTGTAGTATGACTTCTTTATGTTAGATTTATAAAGAAGCCAAAAATTCCACTTAAAAAATTTCAGATAAATGAAGATTGTACCAGAGGTAAGAATGCCAAAATTGTTATGTTCTTTTCTCTATGTTTATTATACTATATTTCAACATTATATAGAATTAAAATATCAGGATACTTTAAGGAGAAAATGAAATAATTTTGTTATTTTTATTACATGTATTGGTACAAATTAGATATCTATAATAATCATTTTCATCAGAGCAAATTTATACCTTTATGTGATATATCTTGATTCCTCTTTTTGAAAAAACTATAAAAAGTAACAAATATTACAAAACACTATGATATTGATAAGAAGGTGAATAGAGCTTCTAATGTGTGTGTGTTTACATATTTCCTTTTTGGGGGTAGGAAGTCCATAAACTATCCCCTCATAATATAAAAGAATAAGAACATAAATAACTTTTCAAAAGAATATTTTAATCTATCTTTATCATTTTTAATGTTGCCTTAATATAAAAATCTATTATCCCTCACACTATGCACATAATTCAAAGTGAAATTGGGGGATTTTTTCCCAAGAGCTTTAGATTATTCAGTATTCAGGCCTTTTAAGATAGCTTAGGTTTTTAAGATTATATTAGGGAGATTTTTATAAGAAAGATTGATATTAATTTCACTTTTAATATACTTCTATTTGGCTTTAATGCATTGTATTTAAGGAATATACGGCCTTTTTTTTATTCTCTCATGAGCAGGTACTTTTAAGAAGATGCTTAGCATTTTAGCCTATATTTTTTTCATTTTAAAATCATAAACTGTTCTTGTTTCTTGGTGTATACTAAATCACATTTTCTCTCTAATAATGTTTTGAAGTTAAAATAGCATTTCTTACACAGTTATAGAAACCATATACTTAACACTTTTAGAATTTATAGCAATTCAAAATGAGTTGACTAATATGCATTTCCTTTATTTTATTCATACAAGTTACATTTAAAAAATCAATTTAAAATCAACTGTTTTTTAAAAAACTGAATAAATATTCAAAGTTTTTAATGGAATAACTTGCCCCAAACCCTTACAAAATATGTACTTCTAAGTACATACATGCCAGTTATAAGATAATTTTTGCTATAGGTGACTTATACAATTAAATTTAAGCTGTATAAACTAGTTGGAATATTTTCACACAGTCAAAATAATGCCACTGAATTTCTTCAAAATAATCAGCCTTTTCAGTTATTCTAAACATCACATATAGATCAGTGATAGCTTTCGGTGTTTAAGTAAATCATAATCACATTAATCAATATTTTAGAAATATTTTGTAGGAGTAATGTGACAGATCACTGAAGAGAAATTGTCCTCTCTGGATATATTCTACAATTTGAGACTGTTAGCTGGGCCTTAGTAGGTATTTGTTGAATAAATATGTGGTTCCTTTAAAATTCAACACATTTTTTAATCAAAATTCTTCTAATTCTTACAGTTGTAATAAGCCTGACTCAAAGCAATAAACTATACATTAAAATGCTTAACAATGATACATGAAGTGGACTCCTAGTAAAATCAGTAAAACACAGAAATATTTTCTTGTTAAAGTAGAACTTAGAAATAAATGGTATTTTACATTCATATCATCATTCAGTTTTCCTCCTACTTAATTCGTTTCTTGGTTTTTTTTTTTTTTTTTTACCAATTCCTCTTACCTTCCAGATTTTTGAGTGTGACTCAAGATTTTTTTGTGAGCTTAGCCAGTGTCATAGTTTAAAAACAAACCAAACAACCAGCAATAGACTGAGTCGTCCTAAATGGAAATCTCAGGCTTTTTTCATATTCTCCTATGAGCAGGTACTTTTGAAAGGACACTTGGAGTCCTTGAGTCACTGTGTCTAAAATGTAGTTGATCCCAAATGTGCCTCTTCTCTTCTCTTTTTCCCCTTTCAGTTCACTAACACATAGTATCTTTGGTTTTTTTTTTTTGTTTTTTTTGTGCTGGGGATTGAACTCAGGACCTCCTGCTTGCCAGGCAGGCGTCTATGCTACTGAGCTATATCCCCGGCCCTAACACATAGTATCTGAAACAAAATCTTTAGAAGATAAGTCACAACGTTTAGCCACTCTGCTTTCCCCTGCCCAGTGACTTTTTATGCTCCTGATAAGAAGACCCAGATTTCCTACAGTGGCCTACAGTGCTTACACACCGGAGTAACCACTCTTCCTCATTGTATCTAAGGCCTTCTCTCGTTCTGTCTTCTCGTTTGGTCAGCGCTGAGAACCCTGGAGTTCATCAGCACCCTCCCTCTCAGAGCCTTGTGTAACTTTGAGTACTTGGGCCTGAGAAGCAGTCCTTCACGGTTGGACAGATCGTATCATTGCCTTAGTTAGTTGTCTGTCTTTCCTTTAAAGCCTTGCTGAAAAGCAGCCTACACTTCTACACAGTGCTCACCACATACTCCCTATCCCTTACTCTGACCCGTTTTTCCACAAAATTTGATGTATTGACATAGCAGATGTTTACTTGTTTATTTATAGTATATTATGTCCTACTGGATTTATATGTGTTGTACTTATAAAATATTGGAGGATCTCATGTGGGAAAAATATAACTCCTGATCTGTCAGATGTCAAGTGTGCTGTTTGTGTTCTCACGACACTGAGGAATGAAGGCACGAACCAAAGAAGGAAGTTAGGAGAGGTTTATTGGAAATAAGGGGAAGAAGAGCTCCTGGATTTCTAGGAAGGGTGTCGAATGGGTGGCCACCAAGGCCCTTTGTCAAGGGTAATTTTTATTTATATAGCAAAACCACAATGAGGGTTCAATGTGGGTCAAACTCCAATCAACCTATAGGCTTTCAAGTACAGCCAGTTAGCTAATATTGATCCCATAGAGAAATGAGTCACACAGCAAGGGTACCTGGAAAGAACAAAGGCGTTTTTGAGAAGGTGGAGGAGTGTGGGTCAGGATGTTCTGAGCACTCACCTTTGTGTCTGATGCCTGGCCGGGCCCAGGAGACCAGGGGGTGCTAATTCCAGTATAATTGCAAGTTGCTGTTTATCTCTCAGGGCTGGCTATCACATGCATCGCCATCCTAAGGCCTAGTTCTCTTCAGATTTTCCTCTAGACATAATTCTCATGTCTGGTTTTTTGCTGTTTTCTTTTTTGCTGACTTTCTCGAGGGCCCAATCCTGCTCTAATTGCACATTAATTTCAATCTAACTTAGCTGCCTATCATAGATCTACTGAAAGATATATATATATATATATATATATATATATATATATATATATATATATATATATATATATATATATATATATAACTAGTAAGATGGAATTAGATAGCCATATATTGCTGTCTCAACTTCAGAAAGTCCCTTGCTCTAATTAGTCATAAATGTCTTGAGGATGAGGACATGGTGCGGGGGGCGGGGGGGAATTATTTCACCTTACCTTAATAGCTTCTACAGAGCCCTGAATCTTCATAGGCTTTGCCCATGACAGGTGTCCAGTTAATTGTGTTGGATTTATTTTTTATTATTTTGAAGTCAGGAATATCCAGTTTAATAAGACTCAATTGTTAGAAAAGAATGTTTTAAAGTCAGAGAAAGAAGAAAGCTCTTCATTATTGATGTTACTCACATCAACTAATCAATATTTCTTGGTCATCAACTACTACTGTACTTTTTCATGCATAAAATATTAGTATAGATCCTTGATCTTGTAAAAAGAAAGATCTTGAGTATAACCTTCACCTTCAAAGAATTCATTTAGATAACTGAATCAAAATATGGTTGCTTTGCCGTCCTTGTAAATATTTAATATATGCTATTAGAAGTCGTGACAGAACTGTAACGCATTGTGCATCCAAAGTGACTGGCAAATATCAAGATGTGATTTCATTAAATTATTTAAAGAGATCAATTTATCCTGTGTCTTGATTTTCTAGAAAATGGTGAGCAATATACTCTAAGCAATAATTTCTTATTACAATTTAAGATGATTATATACTATTTCTCTTAAATGAATTGTGATATTTCCATAATGTAGTTAATTTATAAGAATTCTATCAAAAATTAAAATATACCAAAATGGAAAAGATTAAATTCACATTTATTTGTATAGATTGGTGTGGATTAAATTAAGCACATCTTTAATTGGGGGTGGTGTCTCACCTAGAAACTTCTAGCCTCTGCTGTGAGCTGCTAAGTGCTTAGGGAACAGAAACTAATTTTAGCATTAGCTTAAGCAAAGTGTAATTAGGAAGGCTAATCTGCTGAGACATAGCCCCAGCAAAATTTTGTGTAATGCCATTTTAATGGAGATGGCATTTTTATGAAATGCTAGTGACTAAGACCTGAATGATGCCTGTGAGCCTTTTATTTAATCTTGTTTTACTTAATTTTTATCCCTAACTTTTTAATACAGGGATAGAATAAGAATACTCTACTCCTACCAATTTTCAATGTGGAATGCATTTTTAAGGAATTGGTAATATGTGTACAATTTTACTTAACATAATTTTTTAAACAACAAAGCTGGGCCCTAACTGAGCCTCTAAACGGGGAGTGTGTCAATGTATGTGTGCATCACACATGTATGCCTGTATGGTGTGACAGTCATAAGTAAAAGGACTTTGGGGATTATCTCTTGAGTCTCATTACTGTCTTTCATGAACATGGGTAATTGAAATCAACATTGTATGACTTTCCTATTCTCAAGGCTACATATTCTGAATGTAGGAATTGAGTTCTAAGGACAATTTAAAGACTTGATCATTCCATTAAAATAATACTAATATTTCTTCCATAATTTATGCATGCTTAGTTTATGCCAGGAACTACACTAGATATTTAGATTTTTTAAATGTTTAATTCCCTAACAAGAATTAATTCCATAATATAAGAATTATCCTATTATCATTTCATAGGTTAAGAAACTTACACTCACGAAAGTTAAGAATAATCTAGTAAACAAACCAGTTAGGATACTGTTATTTATTACTGAAAAGCTATTTGAAGAATTTGTAACCAATATTTTGTAGTTTTTCACTAAAAGTACTTGCATCTGAATTTCAAGCTAGGAGCTACCATGGCTGTATAATCATGTACAAGTCATTGTTTTTCTTTTTAATTGTATGGAAATTAATTTTGGACTTTAATGTTAGTGTAACTTCAGTTTGAGACACCTTACTTTGAAACCCCAAATTGTATAAATGTTTAAAGCCATCTGTGAAAAACATCAAATATGACTCTGTATTTCTCCTGCACACTTATGCTTAGATGAGAATGGGTAAATTTACAAATTCTCCTTAGGAAGGAAATGCTAACAATTTACCCTGTTCTTTGTCAAAACTTAATTTTTTATAGGAAAAAAAGCCTCTTTCTAATTTTAGCCACTGTTTTTCCATTTTGCTAACCTCGGTTGATTTTACCTTCAGACTTTAATTCAAATATGATCCTGAAATTTAACATCAGCCCTAATCTTGTGGAATGAATCATTTTGATGATGGACATAGCCCTTTGGTTCCTTAGCCAACTGAAGAATTAACATGTACAGGATGAGACCTATGAATTCCAGTTTTGCTGCTTTCCAAGTGTATCTTTACTAACAGTGAGATACAATAGCCAAACACATTTGAGAGTCTCAAAGGAACATCACTGTTATTCTCTGTTTTTGCAGGAAAACACAACATTCCCAACGTTTTAGGGTACCTTTTAGATATGCTGACTACTAACTCAAAATACTTCAAGTTTAAAGATTCTGTTATGCTGCATTCCTTTCAATAATACTGTAGCTGTACAAAGTTAGGCTTTTAAAATACATTTGTTACAAAGCAAGTACCAAACAAAGAGCAATGTGGAATAGAAAACAAGGCTTGGGGTATCTGGTATCATTTCAAATTGGAAGACTTGACACCCTACAACAGCACACATCTCAGGAGTAGGTAATTGTGGTTAATGAAGAATTAAGAAAACATCACTTTTTATATGTATATATAATAGATACCATGTATTATATATGTAATTTTAAACATCTACTAATGTTCTTAGAATATAAATTCTTCCATAGCAGTTTAGATATATCTAAAATACAGAACTGTTGCCAATTTCATATACATTAAATAAGCTCTAATGAAACACAACTCCTATTCCATATAATTTCCCCATTTAAAATGTACAATTCGGTAGGGTTTATTATAGTCACAGATCTGTGCAACCACCCCTATAATCAGTATTATAAGATTCTCCTTCCTCTCATTTTAAAGCAGTTGCATACCCACTAGCTCCCAACACCAGAGAATTACTAAGGTATTTTTCTGTCTTATATCAATTTGTTTTTTCTGGAAATTCCATCTAAGTAGAATCATAGGATATGTGGCTGGCTCTTGCGTTTAGTATAGTGTTTCCAGGTACCATTTATGGTGTATTATACATCACTATTATATCATTATTTTGTTGTGTAATATTACTGTTAGGCACATTTAATTTATTCATTCATCACTTGATGAGCATTTTGGTTGTTTCAGCCTTCTCTCTTTTAGGAGAGAGTTATGAACATGTGTGTTCCAGTTAAATGTAGACATATATTTTAGCTTCTTTTGAGTTTAAAGGAGTGAAATTTCTGGATCATGTGGTAATTCTGTGTTTGGTATTTTGACAAACTGCTGGATTATTTTCCAAAAGATTGCATCATTTAAAATACAGTGTACCAGGTTCCCAGTTTCCCCTACATCCTAGTCTCATTCTTGTTATTCTGTGTTTTGACTATAGCCGTCGAAGTGGCTATGAATGGTATCTCATTTCACATTTACTTTGAATTTCTCTAACAGTTAATGCTTTTTAATAGACTTATTGACCGTTTGTATTTTCTTCAGAGAAGTATCTACTTATTCCACTTGCTCATTTAGTGAGATATAGAGCTGGGAAGATGTTTGTATATAATCTGGTACAAGTCCCATTTCAGACCTCTGATTGGCAAATGCTTTCCTCTATTCTGTAAGAGTTAATTTTGTGATGATGTCCATCGGAACGTAAGTGTCTGCAATTTTAATGGAGTTGTATTTACCTATTTTGTCTTTCATTGCTTGTCTTTAAGTGTCACATTTAAAAGTGGTTTGGAATTAGTTGTGGCAAAGTGGGAGAGCATTTGCAGAGCCTGTGCAAAGCAATGAATTCAATATCCAGCCCTGCAAAAATATAACATATTATACTATAAAATTTTTTTAAAAATTCAGCAAAGCTATAGCAACAGACTTATGTTTTTTTGGAAGGTTTTGTTGTTTAAGCTCTTACACTGAAATCTGTGGTAAAATTTCAGTTAATTATTTGTATGATGTAAGGAAATAGTTTGGCTTTATTATTTTAAATATGTCTGTCTAATTTTGCTAACATAGTGGCTCCTGTGTTGAAAAGCATTTGACCAGTAATGTAATGGTTTATATATATATACTTAGTTTTATTCAGTTGAGGTCTTCTTTTATCCTTTGCCAGTGCCATATCGTGTGCTCACTATAGTTCTGTATTGAGCTTTAAATCAGAAAGTCTGAATCATTTATGTTTGTTCTTTTTAGATTTGCCTATTCTGGTTTCCTTGAATTTTTGCATAAATTATAGGATCACTTTGTCAATTTGTACAAATACAACAACTGGAATTGTGATAGAAATTATATCTCTTATATAAATTAAATTTATAATATTGCCATTTTAATAACTTATTAAGTGCCAGGCATTAGCACACGCCTATAATCCCTGCACTCGGGAGGCTGAGGCAGGAGGATCATTGCAAATTTGAGGCCAAAGTGAGCTCAAGGCCAGCCTGAACTGCATAGTGAGACTTTGTCTCAAAAAAGACAAATAAAAAATTTATTAAGTGATCATGAATGTGAATATCAATACCTTTATTTAGGCCTTCCTTACTTTCTTTTAGAATTAGAATAAGTTCTTAGTTTTCAAAGTATGAGTTCCTACTGGGTCTGTTAAGTTTAATCATGAATATATTAAATTTGATACTACTATAAAATGTAACTACTTTCTCTCTTTTTTTTTTTTTGTACTGGAAATCGAACTCAGGACCTTTTACTTGCCAAGCAGACACTTGTGCCACTGAATTATATTCCCACCAAATGTAACTGTTTTCTTAATTTCATTTCAGTTTGTTACATGCTAATATATAAAAATATAACTGATTTTTTATGTTGACCATCTTTGCTACACTGTTGCTTAATTCATTTATTTTTCTAATATTTTAATGGTTTGTAATTTTACATTAAACATACCACCAGCAAACAGAGATAATTTTACTTCTTCCTTTCAAATGTAGATCTATTTATTTCATTTAGTTGTGTGATGTCCCTGACTAGAACTCTAGTATAATTTGAGAATAACCTTGTGTCATTCTTGATCTTAAAGGAAAACCAACCAATCTTTTACC
Source organism: Dinomys branickii (assembly GCA_004027595.1). Taxonomy (NCBI): domain Eukaryota; kingdom Metazoa; phylum Chordata; class Mammalia; order Rodentia; family Dinomyidae; genus Dinomys; species Dinomys branickii. Next base: position 106,562 of record PVLD010000126.1, on the reverse strand, counting down.
ATTAAACATAATGTAAGCAATAGATGTCTTATTGATGCCTTTATCAGACCTCTGCTGATCACCTTTCTACTCTCTGCTTTTAGGACTTCAGATGTTCCAGATTTTACATGTAAATTACAACATGTGGCTGTTGTCTCTCTGTGTTTGGGTTATATTTCTTGGAATCACGTTTTCCAGTTACATTAATTTTATCTCAAGTGACAAAATTGCTTCCTTTATTAAAGCCAAAGGTATATATAGTTTTGTTATTCGACCCACCCCATGATGAACACTTTGGAAAGTTCTGTTACTTGCTACTCTACAATGAAGCACTGAACATGGAAGATCAGTGTGTTTCAAAACTGACATCTTTAAAATAGAGATAATGACATATTCCTCCTATGATCATTTTAGAGTGAAATTAAATACATCCTGATACCTAAAAGATAATAAACAAATTTATCTATATTTATTTGTATTCTATATTTTGAGAATATTGCAAAGAATATGGGTAAAAGTAGCATGTAAAATACTCTATTATTATGGATTTAGCATAACTTCAAATTTATAGCCTTTTGTTAATCTAATAGTACAATGATATTGTTATTGGTATCAATGGTCGTGTTTATAGGAACACATGAAAACCCATGCCTTGCTTGAAGTTTAACACATAAACTTTAAGTAAAATCCACTAAAGGAGCCTGGGACGGTATCCATGCTTAGAATCCCAAAACTTGGAAGGCTGAGGCAGGAGGACCATCACAAGTTCAAGGTCAACCTGGGCTACATATGAGTTCAAGGCCAGCCTGAAATGCATAGCAAGATCTTGTCTCAAAAACCAAACAGAACAAGACAACATAAGAATAAATGAAAATCCAGCATAAGAATAGATGAAAATCAATGCCTCTCCCTCCCTTGTTTGGTACCAAAATACCAGTAATTTTCTCCACAGACCTCGAAAAAATAATCCAAAACTCATATAGAATCACAAAAAGCTCCAAAGTACTTAAGAATTAAAAAATGATGCATCAGACTCCATGATTTTAGTGCTTTCTTTTGGTAGCAGATATCACAAAGATAAGTTTTGTTTTGGAACAATGCTTAATCTTTCTTGGAAAGTAAATTTCTTTGAGACCATTTTCAAAGTATTTTCAGAAGGGAATGGAGCAGTGATACTACCATCAACCCAGCCTTTCTTTCTCATTGAGACAGTGTCTCCCTATGAAGTTCACGGTGGCCTTGAACTCCTTGTAGCACCGGCTGGCTTCTAACACGGAAGTCAATTTTCTTGCCCCCATCTCCCAAGTGCTGGCCTTTTACCTGCGTGCTCAACTGCACCCAGCCACCCATTGTTAAAAATGAAGTTTAGTGGTGCATTTTAGATAGACATGATGGTTACACTCATCACAGGGAATTTGTGCCCATACATGACATATTTTGATTCTTCTTTTCCCCCGATCCCCTCTTCTCCATTCAGCCCATCTTCTACATGTTTATGAAGGTTTGTTTCCATTTTATCTTTTTTAAAAATCACTTTCCCCTTTCCCTTCCTGCCTTTCCTATAGACAAATGATTCCCAAACTATTTTAGTAGTGTCTTGTTGCTTTTTACACAGAACACAGGTAATTAAAATATGTAAACAATGAGCTGAGTGGATGTTTACAGAAAGTGGGAAAGGACGAGTGCCGCTTTTTATCCTTGTATTTTTTCCTCTGATCCCTCACTCAGCTCTCGAGGCACTGCTTTAGCAACTCGCAGGCTCCAGGTTTTATGATATTTCAGCCATTGCTTTTAGATTAGTAGCTCAAAAGAGCTAAATATATTTAAGTACATATACCTGTGGGAGCAAATTATTTGTTAAATCACAGAAATACATTTTTGTCCATTTCTTCCCATTGATGCAATTTTTTAGGTGCAGAATTCAAAGAAACTTATATTTTCAAAACAAATCAAATAAGCATCATGTATAGTCTGTGCTTGGCATAGAAATACAGGTCAGGACCTGCATTATATATGCTGAGAATCTATATTTTAATTGTATGTAATGGATGCATTTTTAGCTCATTGCATGTATTACAAAATGAATAATATTTTTAGAGCCATCAATTAAAATCAACAAGTGGTTAACGCAGGAGAGGTTCAGGAATTCATATCCTACTCTCACATTTCTCCTGAACGCAGACATAAAGCCATAACCACTGTTTTTCTGGTTTCTGTTGAACCTTTTCCCCCCATAATTTGAGATATTTTCTTCTCAACGTTCTTAAGAAAAATCAACCAAGAAAAGCATCACGACACAAGTATGACACCGAAAAATCATGGAAAGTCTCGATTAGAAAGAATACATTACAAATTTTAGTAAACCCTAAAACTCCTGTTTGTTATATGTATTATGATCATCAGTAAAATAGGATAGAGACAAAAATATGACACTTAAATCTATATGTCTGCAGGTTCGTTTACCATTACATCCATGTGCGTCCCAGTAGTCATCATTCTCTCTATAAAACATATGAAAAAAGTATGAAACGTGAAGGATTTTAACAAAAATTCTATTAATGGAGAGTAGATTTGGTTTTACTGCACAAAGCTATAAATGTTTGCCGCTGAGGTGTGTCTCTGGAGGGCTTTTTACCTGTTCACAGACCATAAGTAGACAGTGCCTCACATCATCATTCTGCTCCTTGCTATCTTAAACCTACCTTATTTTTTTCTCTGCATTTTATTTTAAAGAAATAAAGACGTTGCAAGACACTAACTTGGTGAATTTTACAACTAAATTGAAATTAACTTAGTATTTGTTCTATTAAACCAATTCTAATTTAGAAGAATATACAAGAATATTAAGTCAGTGAGGCTTAAATTCTGTTACTTTTTACCATAAATTAACAAATGGCAGCTGTATATATTTTTAGGGTGTAAAATTATATTATGATTTATAATCATAATGTGGATTAATTAAATTAGCTAATTTCCATACATGTATCACCTCAAATATTTGTCCTCTTTATGATAACAATGACTTTTATCCTTTCAATTTTTTTCCTCCTCAATATAGATATGAAATGTTCATTTCTCATCTGAAATAAAATATTATAATATATATGACCAGATTATTTTATCAGTGTTTACTGAAACTAAAGTAAATAAATATCCATATTTGTGTTGAAAATGTACATTATTATTTGATTGTGAAAATGCAGTGATGGTATATGAAAGTATTTTAAAAGCTAATGAGTGTGTTTAAGCTCAATGTATCATCATTGAACTATAGATATTAGAACTGAAAAAGATAGACTTTATTGTAAGCACTGAGATTAATTACTTCTTAATTTGCAACAGGATTTGTATTATGTGCATGGTGTAAATGCACATTACCTGACCCAAATTCTTTGAAGCCAGGGAGAGTACCATCCCTGTAAGGGATATTGAGAAATATCTGAGCAAATTTTGGAGTGCCAAAAAGATTAAGAAATAATATTGACATTCAATGCCCTTGAGTTGTGGATGTGAAATGTTCTGGAACATGTAGTATTTTGCTGCTTAACAAATAATTTTTCAGGCTAAATATACCCTTGGATCCCAATGAGAAATCCTTATGTGACCCTGAGTTGATCTGTTGCCCAGGTTACTGTGGAAACAGGATGTAATTCTACATAGTTGAATAGAAGAGTATTGTAGAGAATGAATGTATTGGGAAGCTTTATTAAAAATGTTTCCTTTGGGGGCAAAACAACAGATAATTCTTGCTTATTTGTCAAGTATAGGTAACACATGGAGTTATAGCAGCCAGTTTGAAATAAAAAGAGCCAAAATCCACCAGCCATATTTGGAAGAGTAGACATAGGGTAGCATTTAAGTATTTATTGATCAGTATAATTAGTATTTCTTATTGTGTGAGCGCTGTGTTTCTTATGTGAGAGAAAAAATAAACCCTTAGTTCCTTAAGCCACTATTATTTGGCTTATTTGATACCTATGATTAAAGGTATTCTTGACTGATAAAACTATCATTTAATAAATAAAGGACCTTGTGCTTAATTCCAGTCCCTTTATCCCTGAAAAAATTAAAGGTCAGGTATAATTACCTTCCTAAAAAGTTACTTAATTATTTAATGACATGCTTAAATTATAAACATATTTTCTTCATTACTAAATCTGTGGTTACAAATTTATATATTGTAGGCTTTTCCTTTATTCTACTTTCTTAAAAGTAAAACTATACTTTATCATTGATTTCATTTAAAATCTAGGCATAAGTGATGCAAAATAATAAACATTCCATGACATTAGAAAACAATATTTCAATGTATTTTAAAATTTTAACTGTTTAACATGATTGATCCTCTGATATACAAGGGTAATAAAAATATTCTTTCTTAGTAAGTTTATGTCAATTTTTTTATCAGGTACAAGAGAATTGAAATCAGCTATTTTCAAGTGGAAAAAGAACAAGGTATGTCTTTTAATCCATTGGGCTCTTATTGAACAATATACTGTTTTTTTGAAATATGAAATGATTATGTCAGTTGTCAATAAAAATTATAATTGAATACCTTCATAAAACATTATATGACCTGAAGAGGAAAAATATACACATGAAAACATAAAGGCCTTTGCTGCTGGCCAAGCTGTTACTCTACCATCTACTGTTTGAGTTCATCTAACTGAGCAGTCATTGCATCTTTCAGGGCCAATAGCACAGAGGAAAATGTGTAAAAATCAGCTTCCTGGAAAGATGACAAAGTCATCAATAACATACGGAGTTTCCTACTTCTAGGCAACATAAAAGATGAAATTGCACCAATGTTTCCTGCATCTGAAATTATATTAAAAGTAAATGCTATGCTTCTATGAGTATATATTCATTAGAAAGTTTGAAGGAGATTAATGTGAAGGCCTCAAATAAGTTACATTTGCTCAGATTCTGGAAAGTTGAAGAATGATTTTTTTCACATCTAGTAAACAGACTAATGACAATAAGATACAAGAGAAAGTTGAACCTGATGTGGTAACAATACATAATGAGATTTATACCCTATGTACAAGGGAAATATTATGATTTTACAGCTGAAAGAGATGTTAAAGTTGCCTCATTTGGGGGTCTGTCTCATTTAAATAGTTTTAATGACTCCTTTAAAAACAGTATGTCATGGACTCTTTGATTTACAGTTTTTTAGTAAAGATCACTGAAATATTTATTAATTTGAAATTCATACATATTTTCTAAGATATAGATGATTTTGCTAAATTTTGTTCTCTGTGGGAAGTTGACCTCAGGTCCCTATGCAAAATAGATGGCATTCTTCAGTGAGCTGTATACTTAACCCAACTTACAGCTTTTATATAATGGTAGAAAAAAATAATGCAAGTTAAAACTCATGCAACGTGTACTGTTCTATTCCTGTAATGAAATAACCTGGAATTTAACACTTCAAAAATACATTCTTTGGTAAGGGTCTTTGTTTAATTTGATTTTCTTCACTCAGACAGCCCTGTTTATAATCACATTTGCCTAATAAATTCTCATAGTTTGTATTTTTTGATAGGCTTTCAATTTTTCTCTAATTCATGAACGATCGTTTTACTTGTTTTGTGATTCTTGGTAGATAGTTATTTCCTTTGAGGGTTTTGAAAAACTAATTCCACTGTCTTTTGTGCTTCCTGCTGCCGTTGAAAGTCTGTTGCCAGAGAGGCGAGGAGGGGAGAAGAAGGCTGAAAAGAGGAATTAGGGTGTGTTATGTGTGTGTCCTAACTCCACACAAGAAATGCAGTCGTGCAATGAAGTCATGTGCTGATTAAAAAATAAAAACTGAAAAAAGTCTTTCCTCATTCTCTTGGTATGTGACTCTACTTAGGTGAATGATAGAACTATGCACTTCACTCTTCAAATATTTGAAATTCCTTATATTCTTTATCATATTTACTTTGTTACATTGTGGGTAAGTTTTAGACCTTTTAAAAAATTTATTTTAAAGGGAACAAAAAACCACAATCAAATGACATAGCATTTCAAAACAAGATGATAGGAAATTATCAATGGTTGCTGTATATGCATATTGTTATCTTCAAGTAGTTGCTCAGATTACCAGAAATAGGCATACAAAATTGATCAATTAAGTATTAACTGTTCCTTTCAGTAAACCAATAGTAATAGTCGCACAAGTGCGTTAGCTACCATATATATATATATTATCTTCCCCTTCCTTCTTTTCTCCTTTCCCACATCCCAGTTCTTCTTTCCTTGTGAGAAGTTTCTTTACCTTTCATAATATCGATTGTACCTAATTTTAAAGCTTTAACGTGTATTTTTATTCTGTAGTCAGTGTTGTATTCACTAGTTTAGCTATACTTTTTTTTTTAAAGAGAAGACAATATGAAAACAATAAAACAGAATTTCACAACAGGTTAGTAGCAGAGTTACAATAATTTATACATTGTATATTGTTGTCTTAATAGTGATTATTCAGAGTACAAGGTATAGGTATGACATCTTGTCCAAACAATATTATCGGAAAACTTTGTTTTCAATGAACTAAGAAAAACTAGCTGTATAACTATCTTAGCTATCTTGTGTATAAATATATACGTTTTCTTTTTCCCTTTCTTCCTTTTCCTATCATGTTTGTCTTTTCCTTTGAATAGTTTCTTCCCAATTCACAATATCTATTGTACATTTTAGATCTTATTTACTTGTTCAATTTCTTACACTAGTGAGACAGTACTATGTTTACACATATGGTTCTAATTTATTTCACTTCTGAGTATGGTCTGGAATTGCATTCATTTCCCTATAAATGTCTCCAGTTTATACTTCTTTACTTTATGGCTTAGTATATATATACATATATATATACTTAGTAGTACTACTATATATATATATATATATATATATATATATATATATATACACCCACATCTTTTTTATCCATTCCTCGATTGATGGACATTTGGGTTGTTTCCTATGTTTCCTATTTAGCTACTACAAATTGTGCTGCTGTAAACATGGGTGCATACATATCGCTGTGGCGTGATGGTTTTAATTCTTTAGGGAAGATACACAGAGGGGAATAGCTGGGTCAAATGGACCTCTAATCCTAGCTTTTGAGGAATATCCACAATGATTTCCACATGGTTGCTCTAGTCTACATACTCCCAACAACAGTGGAAAAAAGTTCCTTTTCCTCACAGCTTTTCAACGTTTGTTATCAGTTGTCTTTTTGACTGTAGCCTTTCTTTCTGTGTAAGATGGAATCTCAGTGTTGTTTTAATTTGCAACTCTTGAATTACCAATCATGTTGAACATTTTCTCATGTATTTATTTGCCATTTTTATTTTTTCATCTGAGAAGTGTGTATTCAGAACTGTACATTGACTCTTTTCAATTATTTATATGTTCTAGATATGTCCTTAGTCTGAGTGACCATTAGCTAGAATTTTTTCCCCATTTTGTGGGTTCCTTTCACTCTGTTGGTGATTTCTTTTGTTGTACACAAGATTGTTAATAAAGTGAAGTCCCATTTGTTGATTCTTTGTATTATTTCCATTTCAGTGTAGATTTTGTTCATGAATTCTCTCCCTATACCTGTGTCTTCATGATTTCTACCTTTTTGCTCTTCCAGTAAGTTTAGTGTTTCTATTTTAATATTTAGTTCTTTGATCCATTTTGACTTTGGTTTAGTTCAGGTTGATAGGAATGGCTCTAGTTTTAGTCTTCAGCATGTGGAATGCCAGTTTTTTTTAGCACCGTTTATTAAACAGACTATCTTTCTGTCACTGAATATGTTTGGCTCCTTTGTCAAAGATACAGTGGCTGAGTACGTTTGGGGTTGAGTCTGAATCTTTTATTCTGTTCCTCTGATCCTTAGGCCCACTTTTTTTTTTTATCAATACCATGCTGATTTTATCACAGTAGCTTTGTAGTACATCTTCACGTCTTGGACTGTGATTCCCCATAACTTATCTTTGTTGCCCAGAATTGCTTTTGCTACTGTGGTTCTCTTCTGGTTTCAAATGAATTTAGGAATGTTTTCTCTAGTGTTCTGGGATATGCTAGTGGTACTTTGATTGGTATTACAGTATAGCAGTTTTAGGACCATTAGCCATAAATTTTAAATTTTAACAATTCTACTTTTTCCAAGGTAGAAGATGGATTTGTAACTTAATTTGCTTTAATACTTCCTGGTAATTTTTGAGAATAATATTTTGCTGTTTAGTTTTATAGTGCATAAGATTTTTTAAATTTATGCATACATTGTATTTTATTTGTTCTACTACTAATTGCCTTACTGGGAAAAATCATTTTTTGTTATTCATGACAAATGTTGTTCATGTAATACTGTCTTTGGTGTGTTTATGAGTTTAATTTATGAATCTAATTTTAAAGTTTAAAAAATTTAGGGCTCTAATTTTCTTTGGGATTATTGCATTTGATTCTTCTGGTACATTGGAGGAATTACTGAATTTAGGAAGACTTAATTATCCTAGAGGATTCCCAGTAGGATCTGGGTGTGTCAAATTTAATTCTTTTTATAGACAAACTGCTGATCATCTCCACCTCACCACTTTAAGCTGTCTTTGCACATTCCTCACTGTGCTTGTTCATGTAATTATTTTTTTATGTGGGAAAATGAGGGTTCTTCTTATTCTGAAACCATCAGTGTAACAAATATTATGTTGGGACAAGATCTAGTTATTCTGTTGTGTAAGGGGCCCCAATCAGTTAAACAGCTGAAAATGTAAGATCTCTAGGTTAAAAGTTTTGTCACCAATTTCTATTTTTAGCAAGCAATTTTAAAAAAATAACTATAGAAGTAAACTAGTGAGAAAAGACAACTTTGAAAAATAGCACTATTGAAAATAACAACTAAAATTCAACTTATATTTCACCTAGAATATAACATATGTTGACATCTAGTCATTATAATCTTAACATCAATCTGGAAAAATGATCAAAACATGGTTCCAAGGGTAACCATTTAAAAATCAGTTTATTGCTTTCTTTTGGATAGTCATAAGAATACAACCTTTGTGTTGGTGACTAGGCTTGCTTATCACACTAAAAACACTGTAATATGTTACCTTTCCTTCACAATAAAATATTTCTTTAGTATCTTCCTGTGTGCTAGGCATGCTCCAAACCACTAATGGTGAACCTAGGGCATGCATGCCGCAGTGAGCTGTTTGTATCAATTGAAAGCTCTAAAATGTTCGCCATCACTGTGCTAAACTCTATGATTTAAAAAGTATTTACAGAATAAATTTTAAAAATAGTGAAAATGAAGAAAATAAAGTAGGATAAACTGATGGCGCATGAGAAAGGGAATAACTGACTATCTGAATTGTCTTATCAGTGATTGCTTCACCTGGTAGATAGCTGGGCCCAGAAGAAAAGTTTTTAACAAAGGTTTCATTATGTACAATGGCCTCAAGGGAGAATTTAGCTTGAAATGTTAAGTGAAGAAAACGAAGGTCAGTGTAGGTGTAATATCCTGATTTGTTATTGGAATATATGGCATTACAAAGAAAAATAGGTGGAAAAATTTCAAAACTATGCTGTTACTTTTACTGTAGCTTAAGGGCCGTGAAAAGAATTTAGAGAATTTCAATACTATGTGTGATTGTTTGTGTATTTACATTCATCTAATAGCTTATATTAAACTATATATTTTGTTAAATGTTATAGTTAAAATTATATTATTTAAAATATATAAAATTGTACAAAATAATCGTGTTTATGCACATTTTGTGAATATTATATTAAACCAGCACATGGGAAGCCAGGAACCACCAGTGCCTGTTACTGAGCACGTGTCAGGAAAAGGACAGGACATTGTGCACTAGTTAGAAGCTTGAAAATATGTATCATTCTTGGTCACCCTCACCAAATGAAATGTATGCATATATCGCTCCCAGCTGTCTTGTGAGCTGTATGTTTGACAACTGTATTGAGTTAAAAGTGATATACAATAAGGTACACATATTTAAAGCATATTGTCTGAAGAGTTTTGACATATCTGGATACTTGTGAATCTGTCATTAAAATCAAAGTAACTTGACAGCCAGCACCCACAAAAATGTCTTCATAACTTCTTTTAATCTCAGGGTTCCCACTGACTTCCCCAGTCCCAGAAAACTATTGATCTGCTTAATGTCTCTGTTAGCTTTTTGTCGCTTTGACCAAAATATCTGTTATATGCAGCTTTCAGTAGAAAAGATGCACTGAAGCTCACGGATGCAGAGGGTTCAGTCTGTGCTCGTCTGGCTCCGAGGCAGAGGCCTCTCGGCGGGAGGGCAGGCTGGCGGAAGCTGCTAACCTGCAGCAGTTGGAAAGCAGAGGGAGCTGGAAGACAGCCAGGCAGAGGAAGGGCCCGGCCAGGCATGCGGCCTTCCTGGTCACACGCCCAGTGACCAGCCTGCTCCAGCCCTACCTCGGAACAGCATGACCAGAAGTGAGTTTAGTGCTCCCATGATGCAGTCGCTTTCCAAAGACTCCACCACACAGAAACGATTGGGGTGGCATTTTACATCCAAAGCATAACATTGTCACTGTAGATACATTCTATCACTAGTAATGATTACTTAGCATATATTCATCTTTCTGGGTATTTTTTTGCTCAGCTTAGTCATGTGCATACTCATTCCTATTATAAAAAGTATTAATAGGCCATTACTTTTTGTTGCTTAGTAGTATTTCATTGTATTGGTATACCAAAATTTGCTCATGTTTTATGTACATTTGTATTGTTTTAAGATTTTAACTACTACAAATAAAGTTGCTTTTTCTTTTTTTATTTTTAAGGGAATAAAAAAATAACAAAATAAAAACGGACAAAAACAAAACAACACAAAAGCAATAAAAATGATTCAGGGTTTCCAAACAAATGATAGGAATGAACAGTGGTTGTTATGTTACATACTGGTCTCTTCATGAATGCTCAGATTACCAGATGTAAGAATGCAAGATTGATCAAACCTTTATAGAGAATAAAAAATAATAAAAGAAAAACATTAGACGCAGTATGGAGCTTCACTAAACATTCACCTGCAATGCTTTGTATAGCCACATGGGTTGATTTTCTTGGGTAAGCATATAAGATTAGAACAGGTAGATTGTAACTTTTCAAGAAACGGCCAAACTATTTTCCAGAGTATCTGTATCATTTTCAATGTCACCAGCAATGTATGAATGTTGTAGTTTCTTCATATCCCAGCATTTTGTATTGTAAGTCCATAATTTAAGACCTGTGATTAATGAGATGAGGAACAGAAATACCGAAGATTTTGAAGAGCTGGGACCGTTGGACTCACTATTAGGAATTATGAGACTTCCACAGGCATTTGGTGAGCAAGCAGTAGTCTCACTTAACGTCACAGATGCTCATAGACATTGATAATTAGAGGGCTTTAATCTTCTAAAACATTATCATCTGAAAAGTTTAAAATTTAAAACCTAGAAATTTCAGATTCTGTAATAAATATGCATATCCTGGAAACAATTTAGTAGCTTTTGAGAATTTTAGTTGCACAAGAATTTCCTGTAGATTTTGTAAACTCAGTTAAGCTACAGTGCTCAGCAATGGAAGTAAAAGAGACAGAAGACTGAGTTTTCCTCTAAAAAGTTTATTTTGAAACTTACATCTTGAAAGTATATTCCACTTCTGGGGTCTGAAGTTTTCTTCTGCTTCATCCTGTAACAGCTAAAACACCATTCTGAAATTCTGGCAAAGTATAATCTTTGGTCTGTTAAAATGGGAGAACTTTGTAATCTATGCATGCTTTAGGGTGAGTTGAACCCTAAGTACTTTAAATCAGAAGCTCAGTGGAAAAGAAGAGTTTGATTCATTTATCAGTGCAGAAATTTAGAAGACGTGAGCCCAGAGGCAGTGGTAATACTTACTCTAGTGAAGTAGATTAGGGGATAGGGAACTGGCTCAAGGTCATTCACAATTATTATATAGAGTCACTTTTTTAACATTACCTTTCTTTAAAGAAGTGATATGATCAAGTGTTCCAATGCTATGAACTCACTAAAAAGTGGGAGAACACACTATATAAAGAACTAATTGTGTTTGGCTTTCCATTTTCTATAATTTCAAATGTAGAATTTAAATGAAAGTAGTTTCAAACAATATTCCACAGTATGTTAGCATAAAAAGAGGAATCTATTATAATGGAATGAAGAATATTCACTTAAAGCAGAAGAGAATGTTTATTAGAAATAATGTATTTGCTTTAATAAGTATAATGTGTTTTGAATTATTGATTATAAACTCAAATAGAATTGTCTATACTACCCAAACAACCATGTAGGAGGATGAGCCAAAGATGACAGACAGACAGATAGACAGACAGACACACACACACACATGCATACACACACACAATTTGGTGGAAAATAGATATATTATTTAGAATATTAGAGGAAAACAATTTAGGCCCTGTGGATTAATTGGGTAATAATATATTCTGCCATTGTTTTAAGTGTAGCTATATTCTGAAAAGCATAAGTTGTGTTACATATCTAAGTCACAACTGATGGTTACAATATTTCTTATATATTTCATGACACATTTGTTATGAAGGAATAATTCCTTTTAAAAATCTAATTTTGGGTCCATTGAATTATTACAGTGTTTCATCAGGGATGAGGTGTATACATGATGCTGCTCAAAAAACATTTATTCTTACACGTTAGATAAGTGCAGTAATTTCCTAGTGCTCATTCTTTCTCTCGCTGTCCCTCTCTCACTGTCCCTCTCTTGCTGTCCCTCTCTCTCCCCCCTCCCCCCTTCTCTCTCCCCTAGCTGTGCCTTCATCCACCCCACCGCCTCCCATCAGGCTGAGCCGGGGAAAAGGTGCTGCACTCCGGAGAGCTGACCTGGAAGGAAGGCCATCTTCTGATGATTGACTTGTTTGGATGGCCTCTGTTGCTTAAAAGAAAGTGTGATTTACTTCACATACAAGTCCTTTTTTAAAATGATCTTTTGAGGTAGTGTACTCTGTATCATTTTATGTGGTTTTCTTGTGTAGTCACCACAAATTTAAAGGATTTACAATGTGAACTTTGAAAGAGGATTTTTAGAAATAATGAAGTAGAAGAAATAATTTTCCTTGTTTCAATTTTTAATTCAGTGATATTTTTTGTTTTGTTCTAGTTTGATTTTCATAAGAATGATCTTTAATTTAAAGATGTTATTTAAATCAAATATATCTGAATTTTTAAAATTCTATTGTAGAGAAGGTCCGTTTAATCTTGTTTACATAATCCAAATTATTTTAAGTTTAATTCAGGCATCCATAATAAAAAGATAATGTGTGCTTTCTATAGGTAAACTGTCTCTTTATTCATTTATTTATGAAATTCAGCTTCATTTGCCACAAATTTGTGATACTTTGGACAGAAAATCAAGAGATACAGATGTTAACAGAGTGGAAAATAAAAAAGATGGAAGAAAATACAAACTTGCTCTGGACTGGCACGATGTAAAAAACTCCTAGCTCTCAGTTCTCGTAGAAATTTTTCAAAGAGAACTATTTGGGGATTGGCAAGTAATATATTGAAAAAAAATTTTTAGCCACTAAATTTCTTTTATAAAAGAAGGCCTAACACTGAAATATAACTCTAAATTGATTCTGGGTGAAGGTAGTATAATCCAATTTGTAGTCTTCTGGTAACCTGGCTTGATTTAAGAAAAAAATAGAACATATAGGAGAGCAATTAGATATTAATTTCCACAAATCATTTTTAATAATTATAGTTTATCAGAGGGATTAAGCATTTGTTATTTTTTAGACTGGAACCAGATAAGACACAATAAATAAAAATCTAATATATTAACTATTCTGATCAATTTCTTTTTTTATTGAGAATAGGGTCTTGGGTCTTGCTATGTAGCCCAGGCTGGTCTTGAACTCATGGTGATCCTCCCACCCAGCCTTCTGAATGCTGGGATCACAGGTGTACACAACCACACCCAGTTTATTTCTATTTTCAAAGAGTCTTAGATATTAGCAATTCTCTTTACTTCTTGTAACTTCTTAGTAGTCAGCTGCAGAAGAACATGCAAATTGGGAAAGGATAAGATGCATGGGAGGGAGGCTGTTGTTTTTCAAATGTATTTATCTTGGTAATTTGTTCCTTTACCTAATGAATTGCTATTCTTGCAGATTGAATGAGATTACTCCAACATGGTATCCCTATTTGAAAATATATATTATTTGCAAGGCTTTTGAGTATAAATAGCAGACAATGTAATTCAAACTGGGCTAAATATTAAAGTGAATTTTTTGGCTTATGAAGTAGGCAGAATTCTAAGAAGATACTCTGCAATTTCCAGTTCTAGGCATACACTTTCTCCATTAGTGAACTAATCACGAATCAAGGCACTGCTGTGAAGAAATTTTGCACAAATGGGGAGGGGATCGAGAGATGGAGGGAGGGGAGGGAGGAGGGGAAGGAACCGGATATGAAAGGGCTTGGGGTGAGTTATGTGCATGTACCAGCTCCCCACGATGATGGCAGTCATTATGTGTTATAAACTTGTAATAAAAAATGAATAAAATACAGTAAAATAAGCTTACAAATACCTGTCTCAAATCCGTTGTCCTTAAAATAGGGAGAATATCAGTGTGGCACTAAACCAGACATAGGAGCCTTTTAAAAGTAAAGACCTTTCCTTGGTTTACTTCAGAAAAGGAACTCAGTATGAGGAAAGAGAAAGGTGTGACGTATGCGTGTTGTCTCAAAGGTTGAGCGGAGCATATGGCCAAGGAAGCAGGCAGCCTCTCAGAGAGGAAATCCCTGGGTGACTGTAAACAAGGAAACAGGGGCTTCAGACCTATAACCACAAGGACTGAACTTTACCAACAAGAAGAAGTTGCTTCTTCATGGACTGGATTTTTCCTGGTGATTCCGGCAATAACGACCTAGCCAGAACCTTGATTTTAGCCTTGATATGTCCTCAGTGTGATGCCTGTAAAGAATTACTGACCTAAAGATACACTAAATAATAAGTAATTCTTATTTTAAACTGCTTTTTGAGGTAATTTGTACTGTAACAATAGAAATTAGCCCATCTCCATCACCGAAAACGTGTTATGTAACGGTGGAAATCTAACGAAGCTACATCCACTGGAAATGGCAGAATGATCTTCAGTGTGATTCAGTCGTGGCTGTGCTCCTCGGAACTCCCGTGCTTCTGTCCTGAAGATTCCCTCTTCGGAGAACACTGCTTCTAGTGCCTCCAGCTGAAAATCTGCCCCCGGCCCTTTCACAAGTATAGCACAGCCTCTTCCCCCCTGTGCCGCCTAGCTTTACCTACCTACCTTGATGAGTCACATTGGTCCTAGGAGCGAGAAACCTGGCACCGGATTAGTGAGGCAGCATTGAAAGCCAAACTTTGAAAAGACCGCTTGAGTGAGATTGCAACAAATTATGTACAATTTTTCTCATTCTCCCAGTTCCCGCCCTGGAGGGAACAATCGTTATTGTAAGTGGAGGCAGATACTCTGATAACCCTGTAAGCACAGTTGTGCTTCCTATGTTCCACTCCCACTTATCTCATGAGTAATTATATAAAATATCCAATTTTCCACTTCCAACGAAATACAGAAATATTTCCAATGTTTGGCTTTGGTTTTTCCTAATTTGTTTACCCAGTAAGGGTAAACTCCCAAAGTATGCTCATTTTAGATTAAAATCAGACTTTAGTACAGTCTATTTTACAGTAGAAATCTGTGTTCTCTAAAAATTATGAACAGTTTTGATAACTTTCTTTTCTAGATTGTTTCTTTCTTAGTAAATCACAAGTCTGACTTCTCAGACTACTATTCTGCATGAGGTTGTTGTATTACTCTGTTTTACTGTGTGTACAGAATGTTTCAGGATATATACAGATCTGATTGACTTTTTTAACCTTTGTTTTCAAACATAAACTGATTATTAGCTAGGCTATATGAGTTATTGATTCTCAATATAACCTTAAAAGTACTTTGAGAACTTGGATTGGCCCTAATGGTCTCTTGATGGATGGTTTAATAATATCTAATAAGCTAAACAAAGGTTTATCTAACCCCTCTTCTTAACCTATCATAATGTTATGATAATACAGCTGGCCTTCTATATCTATGAGCTCTGCATCTGCAGATTCAAGGAACCACGGATCAAAAGTATTTGGGTAAAATATTGAATCTGTACAGACAGAATTTTTCTTATATTTGCTCCCTGTGCAACAGAATTTATAATTATATACATAGCATTTTCACTATTAGATACTGTAAGAAATCTAGCAGCATTCCCCATAAAAGAGAGAAGGTAAAAATTTCACTTTATGATGGTGACAAATTCTTTAAGCTCAAAAATTGGAAATGACCCTATTAATCAATTGATTTTGCTAGTTATACCCAGGAAAAAATTATATAAGATAAATCTATCCTAAATCCCAGTCAATTTTGTAAACTGTTCTTCAATGTTCCAGTGAGTCGTAACTACAGATAATTTGCAGCAAGACAATTTTCTTAGGTACCTAAGCAGGCATTTTTATAACCAATTTAACTTAGAAGATTCCTGACAAGTTATGTTGAATAAAGTAAAAAATTGTATGGATGGGGGCAATGCTGAAACTATTCTATGTCCTGTTTCATTATTCTGTATAGTGTTTCAATGTCTGGGAGCACATGGTAAAGTGATAAGTCCTACCTCAGTATCCACTGGTCAAGCCCCAAGTTCTTTCTGTCAGAGATACTGCTGACATCCTTTCATATTTTCTTGCTAGGCAGGCGCTTATTCCTCACTGAGCCCCTTGCCATGCTGAGAAACCTCACATTTAAGCATGGATAGGTATTTTCAAATTTCGTGAAAGGTTGGATTTCCTTCTCTTCTCTTTGTTGATAGTGGAACATGTTAAATCTTCCCATCAATTTCACCTAATGACCCACAAAAGCCCAACATCACGAAATACAGGATGAATCCAGATAGCTGCAGAAGGCATTCTTGCGTTGTGTTGTTTTTCCTCTGCCTCAGTGATTGTATGATGGGTGTATCCGAAGGTTTTATAGTGAAGAGACTAATAAAACAGCGTGGTGCTGTGCTTACTTTCCATCTAGGACTCGGGTTGGGATGGGGGTGTTGTGGATGTGTGGATAGAGCTGTACACCCCACAGGGGCCTCTCTGGGAGGACCTATTGAAAATCATTCTCTAGGCTTTAGTTGCAGGAATATGTATGATATTTTTAAAGAAACTGTTTCATTGTGTTTTTTACAGAGCATAAGTGGTATATTTCATAATGTTTCTTTTTCATTAATCTAATTCCAAGTACTTGTACTTGTTTATTAACAACCTTTGAACTTGCATTTGACTTATTTAAGTTACTCTTTGTCTCTTTTTCCTGTTTTTTTATAGTACTATTTGAACCTTCACACTGAGCTACAAGCAGAGCTTTTTTTTTTTTTTTTGTAAGATATGGTATCACTAAGTTGCTCAGGCTGGACCGAAGCTCGTGATCCTCCTGTCCTAGCTTCCCAGGGTGTTGAGGCTGTCGGTCTAAACCAGCACACATGGCATTTCCCTGCCCTTTACTCCATTTCTTTATTCACTCTTTATCTTGTCACGTAGAATATTTTTAAATGAATAAAAATTTCTGTATGTGTGAAGATCATCTCTGAAGGATAGACCAATAAGGTAGGAAGGCATTGTAATTAGACAGTCAGCTCAGCCAACTACACAGATAAGCAGTTATCTAAGGCAAACTCCTTGTTATGGGTTGTGTCTAGATGTCTCTGCAAAGCCTTATACAGTCATAGGGCTTTTGCAGAGGTGGCTGAATCTAGACTGTATGATGTTGAGATTAAGGGTGTGCAATTACTACATCAGTCCACTGGTTAGTTTGGTCCCATTCTAATCCTGGTAGCTAGGTCGAGTATAAAAGAAGCAGAAAGAAGCTACTAAGTTCCCTGGCTTGTTTTGCTACCTTCTACTCACCATGAACCCTTCCTCCTCCGCAGGCCCCTCTGCCATACCATCCTGCCTTGGAACTAGCCAATTAAGAGACTGGAACTTCTACCAACTGTGAGCCAAGTAAAATTTCCCCTTTCACTTTGGGTTTTTGGTATTATTTTTCTTAGCAATGAAAGGCAACTAAGAAATTACTATTATATCTACTGTTTGGGGCTGAGGATTTGGCTCAGTGGTGCAGCATCTGCCCGGCAAGGGTGAGGTCCTGAGGTCAATTCCTAGTACTCTCTCCAAATATATCTGTTGTGCCTTGTATTGTTTCTTTACTTTGTTTGTTTTATTTTCCCGTGGAAGGCAATCAAGTTTACATCATTTAAACAAAGAGGCCTTTATACAGGGTTCCAAGTAGGATCATATAGCAAATCTAGCGTTCCTAATTTATTACATATATATATATATATATATATTTACAATCCATATTTGTGCTATATTTCTGGATATATACAATATAAATATATGGCATTTAAATGATATTGTAAGTGCACATATTTTTCATTGCATTATAATGGTAATATGTTAAGGGTAATTCATTACCTTGGAACTTCCTTTTTAAAATAATGCCAGGCCAGGGTTCATATGCTAAGAAGAAAATGGCCCAGATCCATCTATGAGTGTTGTGTGAGGGGCATGTACATACATGCACACCACACACACACACACACACACACACACACACACAGCCACTCTTTCTTTCTCCCTAGCATGATTATGATGTACAGCACATAACTATTTTTTTTTTTTTTTCCGGGACCGGGGATCGAACTCAGGGCCCTAGTGCTCAGCGGCAAGCACTTAGCCCACTGAGCTGTACCTCCAGCCCAGCACATAACTATTAATAAGGTATTATCAATTCATAAAATAAAGTTGTTATTGAAAACCTAACTCCAGAAGAAAGCTGTGTATCTGAATTGTTGTTGAAAAATAAATGTTGATAGCTCTGTACATATTTTAGATATATTGATATTCCCTAAGCAAACAAATATATGTGAGATTTGAGAATTTTGAAAACCTTATTTTGTATAAAAACAGGTGCACTTGATTTTGTAGTTTGGGAGTTGAAAATCACTTTTCTTTCTCAGTGGTCTGAAAACCTAGACTGTTTAAAATATAGATCACTCTTAGAAGTGAGATATCACTTCCTGAATACTAAGCTGAAGAGTTTTATAATAAAAGGAGAGAGAAAAGAGAGAACAGGCCTTAAAGCAGCATCTCCCCTTGTCTTGCTGGTTACTCTCTCTGGTTTTTTTAATTGTACTAATTCCCAGAGAGACTCGTTAAAAAGCTGAGATTGAAGGAAGTAATTAATTCAGGAAGGTTGATACTGGTTTGATGCACCAGAGACTTGCAGTTCATCTGCTGAAGTGTGAAAATAATGCTGTGGACTGCAGGACAGAAGGAGAAATAAATGACAAGCAAGTCTTTTGTACACCTCTGACAACACACAAATTTAAAAATACCTTTTATTTGTAAGAAGTCCTATTTTAATTAGAAGAAAATGAAAAAGATCAACCACTTAATCTTTCAGTTTAGTAGGTCAAATGTGTGTTTTCAGAGACCCATGAAAAGAGGTGCCTGCCATATCCCCACAATCCTAAAAGATATTCTCAGTATATTTACATCTTAAAGATTTATATTTCATGTATCATTAGCAACTGCCCCTTCTGACTCATTCAAAACGTTCAGTGCTTCCTTATGGTGTGTTAATTATATAGTACCACAATTTAGAAGATATCTTTAGAAATTTTAGAGCATTTTTCTCCTGGGTCTATGGATAAGCCTGCGGTTTATTTTAGAAAATAATTCTTATAATGACTTTGAGTAGTGAACTCTTAGACATATCACTGAAAACTTATTCAATGAAACTTTCTAATTTGGGATTTTGCTTGTTTTTACCATTTCTTATCTGAATTAAAGGTAACTTATTGTTTAAATATTTACATTATTTTAACACTTTATATTCTTAACCCTGACTCAAGGCTATTCCGCTAGTAATTTCTTTGAGATTATTCACAGCATGACTAGCTAAAATAAGATGTTACAGTCCTGATTTGTGAAGTTCAAAATTACATTATAGACAGGTAGAGCCAACAGTTCATTCCTTCATTGTGGTGTTGTTGCAGAAAATGAGAAAGTGATAAAATGATCGTAAAATAGGGTTTAGTGGCAGGACAGGATGAAAAACCACCTTCTCATAAGTAGAAGAAAGGGCACTCATTGAATATTCAATTCTGGCCTCAGGTCAGTGAAATTCTTATCCTTACAAGTACAGGACACTGAGAGCAATAGGTTGGGGAATGTGAGTAAGGTCACCAGGATGGTGAATTTCAGAATTTGGCTAGATGCGCTGCCTAAATACAAGTCATTCTCTTCCCAAAGACTGAGGAATGGAAGTTTTCCTTCAAACACAGTACTTGCAAAAGCCCTGCAATGAGCACATATATGAATAGGAGAAAACAAGTGATCTTCTTTAAGCTTTGTTTGTTTGTTTGTTTTTGCAATACTAGCAGTTGAACTCAGGGTCTTCCCATTGACCTATATCTCTCCCTTTAATTTTTTTGGTTTTAAGTTTTAAGACAAGAGATATAGCTCAGTGGCACAAATGCCTGCCTGGCAAGTGCAAGGTCCTGAGTTCGATTCCTGATACAAAAGGAAAACCACAAACTAAATTTTAGGACAAGGTCTAGCCAAGTTGCTACATTGCCCAGGTTGGGGCTGAAATTGTGTCCCTTTTGTCTTAGCCTCCCAGAGTGCTGGAATTACAGGCATGTACCTCCATGCCTCACTTGCAATTGCCTTGAGATAAGTAAGCAGATTATAATAGACTCAGTGAGAATAATACAAAGTGATAAGGAGGTACATCCCTGGGGGAAATATTTGAAAACCGTGTGTGCTCTGATTATTCTTGAAGCTATTCTGAGTAGGGAAAGATAACCATGTACACTGGAGAAATCTATCCCTCTTGAGTGTTGGCACACATGAAGGTGACTTGAATCATTAAGGAAGGTAGTTTATATTTGCCATGCTCAATTCAATACCATGATGTAATTTATTTAAACAACACTATGTGAATGTTAGAACATGTTATTAAATACTTAGGTATTTTAGAAATTAATATTTCTGGCAATCCTTATACCAGTGACATAGACAATATTAATAGACCATGATATAAATTAGTTTTGCATTGAAAATCCATTCTATTATACTTTTGTATTAGAGTATATATCATCTAAAAAATTCTATTTATCAATGGACCTAATGAAGCTTTTCTTTTTCTTTGTGCCATAGGTTTATTATTATTATGATTCTAAAAGTACTTGTATATAACTGTAATGTCTGTACACTACATATTCATGAATCCATCTGTTTCTTGTGCTGTAAATGAAAGACTTAGCAACCAAACTGTTATAAGAACTAGTGAAGTCTTCACCAAGATATGTTTATTTTCTAATACTGGTGTTGGTTTTCAGGTGTTCTTAATATATACCGTGGCTGCTATTAAATCTTGATTATTTTTCTCTTTTAATTTTAACCTTAAACATGGTTGAGAAGGAGGAAACATTATCCTTCTGAATTTGAGTTGTTTGAAGCAATACTATATTTAAACAATGGAGTATGCTTATGCATTATGTTGGGAAAGCTGACTGAATTTGACATGGAACTTATTAAAAATATCAAGAAATTATTTGCTTTATTTTCATTTTATGTTGAACAAAGAATTTCCGAGGACCCATTTTGATGTATATGTTTATTAACAGAGTATTTAAAATATAGTTTATTGTTTATTTTTATTGTTTTTAAGGCATAGTATTGCCCCATTACATTTTTCAAAAAGTTGATCTCAATAGTTTAAAAAATTTTTAATAACAGACAATGAGTTGACCATTAATAAAACATTCCTTAGCTGCAAAATTTATAACTAATTTATTTTGCTCAATGATAAATAATAGAACAGCAAAGAATCATATATGCATTATATATAACAGATATGTAGATGTATGTTGATGTTATATGTGATGGATACATGTATTTGTATATAAATAATATAAACAGGTCCATATGGACACAAAAATATAGGTAGTGAAGTACTTTGTTTTAATCTGTGACATAGTATTTTAAATTTATATGTTATAATTTATAAAGTGTAAGCTAAAATAAAACATTTTGCAATGAATACAGTGGAACTGTGGCTTTGGAGCTCAACCATGAGATGTTTGTTTATCTCAATGTTTAAATGAAATGAAACAGGCATTGGGGATAAAGATGGGACAGCTGTTGTTCTTTAATTGTGACTAGATTAATAAAATGCACTTTTTACAATCCATTTAAAACTGATCAGTGGGGAATACATTTTACTACCACTTTGGGTGTCTTTTGGTTAATAAATTCTTGCCTTTTGTGTGTAAGTATTTGGCTTCAAATCCCAGATACAAATTTATTAAAAATTGTAATAGTTCTTAGAGACTATAAAATGAAATGAAGTGCACAAAATGTGTGTTTCCAGTGCTTGACTTTAAAACGATTTTTTACATGACTAATTTCAATATTTTCAACTTAAGCAGACTGTTGTTGAATTTAAATGATTGTTAAATATTTAACTACATAGAAAAAGGGAACATATCATTTTGAGTGTAGTTCTTTCAATTTCTTGATATTGTTTTAAATAATAAAACAATATTTATACTCTATATTAACATTACACTAATAATTATGAATCCAGTATCTGAAATAGGCTGTTACTTTAGACATCCACTATAATAAAGCACAGCTATTATAGTGAAGGAATAAGCTATGAGGAATATTCTATGAAGTGATTTTTAATAGGTGATAAAACACATTTTTTAACAAAAGCATTTGGAACATGACTATTTCTACATTTAGCATTTTTCTACTAAACATGTTTATTTGATCAAATAAATAATGAAAAAGACAGTTTAAAGTCTATGTTAATGAACATCTCACTCTGCTGAAAAATTCAGTGGTTAACGCCAGTGAAGTGAGGGTTGGGAGGGAGTGAGGTAAAGAACTTCATGGCAAAGACTCTGCATTCCATAACATTGAACAGAATTAGCCTAAAAGGAGGATGAGGCTCATGACTGGTCTTTCCCTCTCCTCGGAAGAGTGACCTCATTCTGGATAAAATCAGTGTGATGACTCTCGTGGGAACTCAGAGCTGCAGCGCTCTCCCTGATCAAAATATAGAAGCTGAGGTGTGAGTCTACCGCTGTTGAGTGGGTGCTGACAGAAGACGCACGGCTCCAGCGGTACTCATGGGAGAAGCGGAAACCAGAATGATCGCACCAGCGCCCTAGTCCACAAATAGCACAGTCTCAGGTAGAATGCCAGCTGAAGGCTGCGCTAGTGGGAAGTGTGACCCCAAGAAACTTGAGTTTAGGAAACCCACAGAGTTTATAAGGCATCTCTACAACTGTTCCTCAACCAGAGGGAGACCAGGTCCTTTTCAGGGCTATCTGATGTATTTCATCGTGTGTCACCTTACTTCCCAGAGCTTTACTGTTATAAAGAATGCAGAAAATCACCCCAATGGAGGTGCAGCTGACATCACAGACTCAGTCAGACGGCAGCACCTCAGGCCTCTGGCAGTTTGGTTCCCCCCACTTTATCTTTACTTACTAGTGCACCCAATCTGGAGCAAAGTCTGTCCTGTTAGTACAGTTACATTATCCAGAAAGGTTAGAGTCACGTCCTCCAATATCCCTGGAATATTGTTGTCTTTAACTTACATGTACACACATGGGGTAAGGTGGTGTGGTGGTAGAGGTTGTTTTGAAGAATCTTCAGCATTTCATGAGACATCTAGTCTATTTCTTATAGTCATGGTAGTTTTCATTCCATTTTTTTCCCCTTAAGTAAATCAAATTTTTCAAAAATTTTCTTGACATTAACCCTCCTAGATTTTGCTTAAAGGATAACAAGGTAGAATTAAACTACAAAAAGCCTTTCATAAATTACTTTCTCATAAATACTATTAATGGAATCCATTGACACATACAAATATAATGTAAATACATTTACTTGAAATTTTTACTTTTGAGTTATTTTTTAATGTGATTAACTGTCTTTTAAAATCAAAGAGCAAAGAAAATTAATTCAGTAAATAACTGAAGTTGGCCTGAGGTCATCTATGAAAATCCAAAGATAAATTTGACTGGATTAGATGGGTAATAGATATCATCTTTTACCTTATTATTTCATGTATGTACTGTATTTTGTGTTAAGTCTGGGTATCTGTGAAAAGTCTCTCTAGATGAAAACAGTTTCCCTTTGTGATAGAGGAAAAGGGTGTGTGTGTGTGCGTGTGTGTGTGTGTGTATGAGAAAGAGAATCAGACTAGTTTTCTGGTTTTATCTTTAGGGAGCTGAGAGAGATGAATGAGCATCATGTTTAAAGTTTTGTTGCCTGCGTACTTGGTTAAGTTACTTCACATTTATGAGCTTATTTTCTAATCTATAAAAATTGTATGAAAATAAAAATTGCATTGGACTCTGGTAATATTTGAAGACAACCAAATGATAATGTTTATAGCTGTAGTTTGGGCCAAGAGCCAACACATGACCTGCTTAGTGTTTAATAAATGACCACTGTGATGCTTAATGTGGTTTAACGAATTAGAAAAATGTAAACAAAAGAGAAATACTCAGGTTGAAATATGACTATATTACACTAGAGATTTATAGAAAATAAATCTGTTAGTATAAGTTGATCTTAGGTAAATGAAAGGGTTTTCAATATTATATTCATACCCATTGCTTGAAGGGGCAGTAACTCCATGTAGTCTCTGAGAACATATATGCTTGTTCATTCACAAGATTTTGAGTGTTAGAAGAAACTCTCTTGAAAGGAACTTGCTAAACACAATGAGAATCACTGTGGGAGATCATTATTCTCTATGATGATTTACTTCCTCAGGTCTGCCTTCCCAGAACCTGGCTGTGCACCTGCAACACTAACACTGATTCTGAAGTTGACTTTCGCATACTAAACTAAAATGAGAAAACCTTGCTCAATTAGCAGACATGAGATGCAAATATCTCATTAAAAGTGATTAATTACAGTCTTTTAGAAGTTCATCGTCTTCGTCATCTCTAGGCAAGGTTGTTCTCACAGTGTAGTCACTGAGATTGTATGTCTCAATTTATTTATGCTGCATGCTAACTACACTGCCATGTGCTTTTATATTTTGAAGTAGATTATTTGATAAGCAATTGGGTAATTTTGAGATAGTCTCTAAAAACTCTATAAGCTCTTTTAAATATTTCTGTAAATAAATACTGATATGCTAATGTGCTAATTTGAAGTTCATATTTATATGTTTTTTGTGGGACAATATTGCTGGTTAGGCAAACAAGAGGTTGGAAAATATGTGAGTTTTGAAATTTTATGAAGGGTCATAAAAACCCAATTAATGCACATATTATAAACTCCCTAGGCATAGGCATATTTTTATGTTAGATTTATTACATATAGTAAACACTCAACAAGTAGTTATTGATTATATTTATTTGTCATTTTGACAGAATGGCAGTCTTTTTCATTAAATTTGCACTCTAATTGATTTCCAACTCATCATGTATAAAGGGAGAAAATGTACTATAAATGGAATTATATATTACATTACTTTCAGTGTTCATTAAAATTTGTAACACCTGAAAATCACTTGGGAAGTTTTAGTAGAAAATACAGATTCTGGAACCTGGAGTTTCAGATTTTCTTTTCTCAGACCAGGAATTTAACAGTTTAAAACCTCTAGAGTTGATGCACACAGAATTTTAGTGTGCTTTGAAAAGCACTGTGCTCCACTCTTTGAAGAGAAAATAATTTGCTAAATTTTAATGGCTTCCCCGTAAAGAACACACATTGCATTAACTCTATCTTGCCAGATATGCTGCTTTTAAATAATTTTCTAGTAACCTTTCCCATAGTAGAAACTGTTTCTCTACTTTTCTCAAGTAAAAAGATAAGTTTTGTGAAGCCTTTGGTGAGACAAAGCCATAACCTGATTCATCAAAGTGTAACCTTCTCAGATTAGTACTGCAAAACTGAAACATATTTTCAACCTGAATTACTTAATGCTGTTTTATTTAGAAACTTTCCATGTTTACTTACCTAGTACTGCTTCAACTTTTTTGTGTTAACTTTGGAGACTATTTATGAACTTATGTGAATTTTCATTTCATGTTAGAAAAGTCTAAGGGATAAACAGTGTTAAATTTCAAAGATCATTCTGCATGCACTCTAACATTTATAAACCGATTTAGAATTTCTCTTACTGTAGTTAATCTAAAAGGTCATCAGTGGAGTTCTATTTGATGTTTAAAATTAAATCTAAATATTATTGCTAAATTATATCTGTTTTTATTAGTAATCATTTGGGTTTCAGTTATTTTGATAGTGCTGATTCCTGGAATGTATTTAGAGAAAACTACATCAACATAGACATTCCAGAAATATTTCAGAAACGTTGTGATCACAATTACAGCGATACAGGTTTGTTGGCACGGATTGTAAGCCATCAGTGTAATTCTATAATGAAGTTGGTTGACTTTCAAGCAGCAAAATAATAATAATAATCAATATGAACAATGTTTTCTGCTTCTAAAATATATAGTTTTTATCAGCAGATACCTTTCGGAAGGTAAGTTGGGATGAAAGAACAGCTTTGGAAGTGCTTCGTGGATTTGCTCCCTGCTGTTCTCAAGCATTGCCTTTTGTGTCCTTTTGACTTCAGCCTCTTTTCTGTTCTGGCATCTGCAATCTGTTCTCTCTTTTCACTACCAATTTGAAGCTACTCCCATTAAGTCACCAAAAGCTTTTCTAATTGCTTAAACTTAAAGGTATTCCGAGTCTTAGTGCCGTACCAACTCATATCAGAAACAGTAGAAAAGGTAAAAATGTTTCATACCTACAAGACTAAAATAGCCTCCCACATTTTAATTCAAGTGGAAAATACCCTCCCATATTTTAAACTCTCTATTAAGAATCTAAAGCCCCCATTGCCCAATTCTTGGCAAACCATTGCCAATCCACAAATCTACCCAGAGGAAAGCAAAAGCTTCACAGGTCCAGGAAGTACAGGCTATATGTTGCACAATAATTTCATGGTAATGAACTATACATACCTTGTTCTCCGTGGTTTCTTTTGTACTATCTCTGATTTTTAAAATAAGCATTTAGACTGTCTTGATTAGTGAGTATGCTGTTTATTGTCTCTGTTCACTCGTTTCCACTGATACTGCTTTATTTCACATCCTTATTATTTCATGGCCAGACAGTTGCAAAAGACTGCTAATAAATCCCTCTTATCTTTATACTGGAGTCTCTCTGACCTACAATGCAGGCAAAATTATTTTTCAGAGTAAGTATATGATCATGTATTAACCATTTTATCTCATTTTGTGTCATACACTGTTTCTGATATAAACCCTGAAGTAAAGGAAAAATCATGAAACATTTTGATTGGTTAGACATTATATCCAATACTACTACTAAAACTAGCAAGCAGTAGCTTTTAAATGCACTCATGAAAGCATAGTTAAGGAAACTGGTCTTGTGCACATCGCTAGTAAGTATCATGGCCAGAGTTCGAACCCAGACTCTCTCTCTCCAGTGCATTTGAAATTATTTTTCATGAATTATCCAATATTTAATCTTCAACATAGCCTAATGAGGCAGTATTACTAATGTAATTTTCCCCTCTTATATTTGGAAAAATAAGCCTATAGGTAAATTAACTTATCCAACATCACAGATGACATGGTTAAGCTGGACTGACCCCCAGAGAGATTTATATATAACCTATATCTATCACTGTTTTGAGTCATTTTACCAAGAAACAGCTATCCCTAAAGTCACATATGTGAGACCACTTTATGTCAATGGAGAAAGCAGGAATACTGTAATTATAAATATAAAATCCAGAAATGAAAAGTAACCTAGAGTTTTACTGGTAACTTCTGGGACTGATCTGATCAAGTCAAGAACTTCACAAACAACAAAAATCCTAGAGGACCAGGGCTAAGTGATCATCTGTGGACTGAAAATATTCTGTGAAAGAAGAGCAAAGATTGTATTTTGAGTTGAGTGAGAATAATAATTTATTTCTATAGTCTATTTTAAGGATCAACTAATTCAGTTTTTACTAAAAATAAGGTTCACCTGCTGAAAACCAGTTTCATTCCATTTGCTTTGCCGTCTCTGATATTTTTTCAGACTAATTTCCTGAAATATCCTACACTATTGGTCACCCCTATGTTAGTCAATAAAAATAATAGCATCATTATGAACACTTACTGTGTAACATGGTGTATGTGTTATTGACTTTAATTTGTATTTAGAAAAAATATAGGAGGCAGATATCATGGTAATTTCTCCTGTTTTTCAGATGTAAAAACTGAGGCACAGTGAGTCTAAGTAATTTGCACAAGGAGATGCAGTAGCCCAGGCAGATCAAACTGGCCTGCACCTGTATGACCAGCTACATGAGAAACTGAGGCAGGAGGACTGCAAGTTTGAGGCACTGTGTCTCAAAATAAAACAAAAAAGGCTGAGGGTATATAACTCTGTGGCAGATTGCTTGCATAAAGCTGTGATCCTAGGTTTGGTCAATAGTACCACAGGCAGACAGTATCAACAGCAGCAAAAGAAAAAAGAAAAAGAAGCCCCCATCTCAATGATGTGAACCTCAGAAGACACACTCTCCCTCTGGAGAGTGTGCATTTATTCCTTGCTTAGTATTTACAACTGATGGCCTATTGTGTTATACATTGAAATAGGATATTGTTGGATAAATAAACGCTGTTTTAGTTCGGTGACTTTTACTACTATCTATTAATATCTATTAATACTATGTTAATATTTTACAAAATTAATGTTTTTCATGAACTCTTTAAGATTAAGTTTTACAACTTGGTTAAGAAAATAACATAGATTATTGTGATATTATAATTGTGAAAATAATCCCCAGAATAGTCTCATGTTTTCACCATTTTTAATATGTGTGAAATCAGGGCAGTATATATGCAAAAATGTGAGCAAAGAAAATCCACTTAGTATATGCCATTAGCCTACGGTATTTTGACAAAGACAAACTTGTCTAATTTTAAATGAATCAATTGAACTGTCTGATAGAGGTTAATTTTTAGAGGCTAGTGGACTTCCTTTGGTAGAGTTTTCACATTTGTCATTATATTTCATCTTTCAAACTTCAGAGAATTCTTTTAATTTTTTTCTATACCCGACTCAGCCTCTGCTGTGTTGCTGTGTAGCATTTAGGACCCACTCTCCTTCCCACCTGGGTATTATGTCTTCCCACTGAGCTATTTCTGATTGAAACATAACTTTCTGTCTTTACATAGACTGATGCTGAGACATAACTGTGTATATTTCCTCTTTGAATTTGGTCCTTGTTATGCATAATTTTGTGACATTATATATTCATGAATCTGTGATTTCAGTGTGTGAATTTTAAGTCTTTGAATAAAAATTCTAACAGATCCTCTGAATAGTAATCAATCATTTCTTGCCATAGGTATAAAAATCTATATCCATATTTTCCAGTTATTTTCTTACACAGCAGATCTGAACACTTTCCTATTTTGCAAATGTACATGTCAAAATAAAAGAACTCCTGAATGAGTATTAGATAAAATACTTATCGAAATTTTAGACACATGAAGTCTACATGCCAGTTTTCAAAAGAGAAATAATGGTTGTATTTATTGTGGGGAAGCATAATGATTTTTATATGAGTAGGAAATGACGTGTTCTTCCTAGCTGCTGTCAGTCAATAGTTCGTTCTTATTGATTGACATGTTTCATTTAACCTTTATGGAGAGACTCTACAACAGGTGAAACAGTTTTACTATTTATTTCCTGATATAGCTGCCAAGCTAACGCTATTAAAAATATAATGCTAAGGGGTAGGGATGTGGTTCAGTGGTAGAATGCATGTCTAATGTGTGCAAAGTGCTGGGATCAGTGTGTGTGTGTGTGTGTGTGCAGGAGGCATAAAATACACTGAGGCAAAGACCTTCAACAAATACCTTTATTGGGCTTATCTCACTAATTTTATGGTATTATTTTGGTAATTTGAACTATTCAGATCACAGCCACACATTGTGTTACTAATCTGTTTTTTAGAGACAAAAAGGAAAATTAGCTTGAATATATGTCGTTTTGTGAAAATTCTACATATTATACCTTGTAATTATATGTTTTTCTTAGTGAGGCTTAGCTAGTCACTACCTCCTATATGTTTATCTTTGGTAGTGATTATTCCTTATTTGCATGCATGCAGTATCAGAAAATGTTTTCTCTGGCCACATGTGTGAGTCTGAGCTGAGGACCTGGGTGTTGCCGCAAATTCTTGATTCGCAGACTCCTGTACCGCACTGCAATGCCTCTTCTCCCATATCCCTGCTGTGAATCATGGTGCACAGTTTGTCTTTACAGGAAGGACTATAAAAATTGGAGTTTATCTGTTACATGCCTTTGTTTTATCAATTTATTTTTGGATAGTTTTATATTTTGGCACTGAGTGTATTACCTTTCCTTTGAATGTACCATTGGTGACTATTAGGTTTCCTTAAATGTGCTGTAGCAGTTCGTATGTCGACAGTCCTGCTTCTTTCTGTTCTTTCACAGTGAATTCAGGGTGTCATATTTTGGACAGATGAAACACAATTCATAATTTTAGTCATTTAGAATATCTTTGAAGAAACTGGATCTGCTATAGCCAAGCCAAGCCATTATGATCAAGTGTTAATAAATATTTCTGCTTATCTATTTTAGTGGTTCTCAAATTTTAGTGTACATTAGAATAACCTAAAGTGCTGGCAAAAACACAGATTACTGGACCCCATCAGAGATTCTGATTTGCCGTCTTGGGTAACTGTTATGGTTTGTGCCTGGGTGTTCCCCCAAGACACATGCAGTCATGGGGCGGCTTCTCGGATTTATGATTGATCCATGGTCCAGTGTTGGAATTATGGGTGTGAGTGCTGCACCTGCCCTGGGGCGGGTCGTTTGCATACAGTGTAAGGGAGGGAAAGAGGCTGCCTGCCACCGCCCCTCCTCCCCTTGTGTGCTGTGGCTTTTGCTGTCTTCTGCCACCATGAACTGTTTCCCTCTGCCATGTGTCACCCTGCCTTGGAGCCAGCTGAGAAAGAACTGAAACCTCCACAAACAGTGAGCTAAAAAGCCTTTCCTTCCTTAATTTTGGGCCTTGGGCATTTTGTCTCAGCAATGAGAGAAAAGTAACCGAGACAATAGCATTTAAGATTCTGAATTTTGTATAAGTTCCCAAGTGATACCAATACTTGTTCAGAGAACACCTTTGCTGAAATATTAGTTCCTGACTACTATGTAACTACAGTGCTTTAGGTTGTGATGAGGCCAGGAAAATCTTATCTGGTGTCCACAGTGCAAGACCACTGCTCTAACCTAGTGGCTGACAGATTTAGTTTGTGACAGACCAGATAGAAATTAATTTAAACTAGTAGGCTGGATGGTCTCTGCTGTAATTACTTAATTATAGTTAAGCAGAAAAATATCCAGAAAATGTGTATGAAGTTTGCTGTGCCCAATAATATTTCATTTACAAAAGCAACTTGAATTTGATCCATGAGCCAAAATTTTCTAATTCCTTATCTAATTAATCAAGAGTCTTGTATCTTTCTTATCTAATTAGCAACAATGTGCCCAAACCTGAGCTGTGATCTATAGAGCATATAGGCATAGTTTTGGTTTTTCTACCATTTTTCAGTAAATTAAAGTTGATACAGTATAGTCTCCAAATGATTAGAAAGAAAGTAAATACCTAGTCAAAAATAGATTTCATGAAATATATCAACCTTGGGAACCTAGACAAAAGACCAAAGTAAATGTCTTTGAAAAGCAAGACAGCCAGAGGAAAGGGGTTATGGGAGTTCATAGTGTATTTTTCAAAGGATAGTGAGACTGTTTATCTAGAAGGGATTGTAGAAATATACAGAAATGTTCCATTTACTAACCTGCAAGTTCTATTTGTTAACACTTAATTATGCCTACTATGCACATAATATATATGGTGAAAACTCCAGGATACACAGCTTATCTGGGCAATAGTTCTTACCTTTAAGAGGCTTAAAGACAGTTAAAACTTTCAGAAGTCATATATCATTATGTTTGTATGAATCCATCATAAGAATTAAAGACAATTTTATCTTTGTAATGGAAGGGTATATCATTTTAGAAAGTTCACATATTAAAAGAAAAGCTCTCAATAGGTGAGTGAGACTTTTCTGATATTTTTATTTTAAAATATTGGATATAGGGTTAGTTTGAGTTTGCTATGAAATGTAACATCTAGTGGGAGCTGGTGGTTGGTATTCATGTGATTTTCAGTAAAATAATTGCAAAACTTCCTTTCATTTTCAATATTCTGACATGAGGTAATGCTTGAAAGGTCCACAGGAAATAATTCAAGGAAGTTTTCCCTCAAAACCAAAGAAAATCACATCTTAAATAATATATTTCAATATAATAATCTAGAGTATGTTTCATATGGAGAACTACATTTTTAATATGAGGTTATAAAAAGCAAAGATTATCAAAAACATTATGTTAGACAATATGACATATGATTTTTAGCTACCTAACCCAATGTATATGATTTGATTTTTAATCAAATGTGGGATTGCAGATGGCAGAATGCCATTTGTATCCAGTTAGAAGCCAAGAGAAAGGTTAGCAGGAAAATCTCATGTGACTTAGCATTTCTTGTGATTCATAGCTTGAAAACTTTAGCATCTCTGTGAATATGCCTGTACCTTTTTTATTTTGGTTCTT
Source organism: Dinomys branickii (assembly GCA_004027595.1). Lineage (NCBI taxonomy): Eukaryota > Metazoa > Chordata > Mammalia > Rodentia > Dinomyidae > Dinomys > Dinomys branickii. Next base: position 73,726 of record PVLD010000126.1, on the reverse strand, counting down.
TCAGTGCTTAGGGAAAGGAGAAACCTGCCTTTATAGGATAATAATTAATTTATTACTTGAACACTTAGATAAAATTTGAGAACTAAATAGTGTGCCAATATACACCATCCCATATGTATTTTATTTTTGCAAAAATAAGATATTCTTCAGTGTCTTACTGTGTGTGTGTGTGTGTGTGTGTGTGTGTGTGTGTGTTTGTGTGTGTATGCTTGTGTATATAATGTGTATGCCTCTGTCCATACTGATGATGTCATGTCACTGATTCATGATACTTTATTTAATGTACTGATATGGTTGGGTTGCACTGACAACTATCATAGACCTAGTGTCTTAAGGAACAGAAATTAGTTCTCACAGTTTTTGAGACAAGTTCAAGTCCAAGATTGAGTTGCCAGATGATTATGTTTCTAGTGAGGGATATCTTGTACATGGCTGCCCTTTTCCTGTGACCTGTTATGGCTGACAGAAGGAGAGAGGAAGAGACAGTGTAGCACCTCTTTCTGATCTCTTCTTTTAAGGTCACCAATATGATCATGAGGACTCCATCCATTTGGCCCAATTTAAACCTGGCAGTTTTCAGAAGGAAATATCTCCAAATAGCATAGTACTGGAGCATTAGATTTTCAACATGCAAATTTTTGGAGAGCACAAGTCTTCAGTCAATAATATTTGAGAAAAACTGACTCCAGGAAGCTGGTACTTTAAATATTAATCAGGTTAATCCACAGGATGGGTCATGCTGTCCCTTTAATTACTAAAGTACTGTTCTGGGGTCACTTTTGGTGGGCATTTATGTGGAATACAAATATCTTCAAATCCTTTGCTTATACAAAGGGACCTTTCCATATACTTCTTCCCTAAGGGCCTTTGTCACCAACTTGCTAGTCACGTTCCTTTCAAGTCCCTGATCATCCACTGGCTACAGCCCATGAATCACTACATATTCACACATCTGGCCATCTTTCCTTCCAGTAAAAATGTATAGAACCCGGTACATGGCCCGAAGTTCTGCCCACTGTGGAAGGTTCTTTTCACCACTGCGTATCAGGGATGTCCTAGAAAGGGGCTGTGAGTGCCACAGTTATGCACGTTTGGATGGTGCCTGCATCACAGGCAGAATCATTTGTGCACCACACTTTAGCCTTCATTTCCTCAGCTGACTAATAATGGGGTTCAGCCCATGAGGGCATAGGTGCATGCTGCAGGGCAGAAGGCAGTAAAGCAAGAGTGGGCGCTATGGGCATATGGATTACTTCATGTAACGTGGCTGTACTCCCAGAACCAGCTTGGACGTGATCACATACACTCTTTCTATTTGATGATAGACTGTTGCTGTGCACATACAACTTTATGGCTTGGTGGATGAGATCTCACCCAGTTCATGATGGGCACCTGAGGTCATACACGAACCTGGTGTCCTCATGGTGAATTGCTAGTTTCCACGCAGGCCCAGTAGCAGGCCGGGAGATGTTTCTCAAAGAGAGAGTAGTTGTCTGCAGATGATGATAGAACTTTCTTTCCAAACCTGAGGATCTCTGCTGTTATTTACATATAGGGGCTGACCAGAGGCTCCAAACAGCACCCCTACTTTCTACTCAGGTCGCAAGTACACTGAATCTGCTGGATTGTATGATCCAAGTGGAAGAGCAATCTACAGAGCAGCTTGGACCTAGTGTACAGCCTTGTCTTGTTCTGGGCCCTAACAGCCAACAGCTTTCCAGCTCACTTAGTAAAATGGCCAGAGCAACAGACCCCGGTGAGAAATATGTTGCCTCCCAAATGTGGTAGACCCATTAGGCACTGTTCCTGTTTCTTGGTTGAAAGAGGCACTAGATGCAACAATTTACTGTCCAGTATAGAAGAAATATCTCTATATTCCCTACACCATTGGACTTCTTAAATTTTATTTGGGTTAATGATTCTTGCATATTATTTGGGTTTATTTCCCATTTTATTCCAAGCAAATGCTTTACCAATAAGTCCTCATGTTCATTTTGTCCAATAAACATGATATTATAAATATAAGGGACCAGTATGATATTTTATAGAACAAAAGATGATCAAAATCCCGGCTGACTATGTTGTCACATAAGATGCTTCAGAGTTGATATTCCTCTGAGATAGGACAAGCCTTCCCAGCTCAATATACATGGTTTCTGTTGAGCTTCATGGGTAGATTTTTTTTAAAAAGGGAATTTGCTGAATCAATAGCTGCATACCTGATACCAGGATATGTGTTAAGCTGTTCAAACAAAGAAACATCTGGCACACCACCTGCAATGGAAATTACTCCTTAAGTTTATGGTCATATACTATTATTCTCCAAGATACATGCATCTTCCACACAGGGAAAATAGGAGCTTAATGGGGTTGCAGTGGGACTCACCAACCTTGCATCATTCAAGTCCTCGATGGTGTCACTTCATCTCTGCAGTCACTCTGAGGGTGCTGTATTGTGTTTGATTTATTATTTTCCCAGGTAGAGGCAACAATAATAGCTTTCATTTGGCTTTTTATCAGGATGATATTCTCTATCTATCTATCTATCTATCTATCAACCGTCTATCCCAATTCTGCATCCTGCACTGGGTAAACGGCCACAGGCTGGAGCCATAAACCTCCCAGACCCACTGTAAGTTGGAGCTTGGTTTAAACCCCATTGATCAACAAGCTACTCTTGCCAGAAAGCCAGATAACACTTCAGAAATCCTGGACTGGGCCTTAGTTCAGAGCCAGTGTTGAGTAGTTCCCAAAATGTGTGATCATTTCCTTTTGGCAATCTTTAATTGTGCTGGTATATGGCTGTAGTTTCCCTTGGGGAGTGATGGGAGAAAATTTGAGAATATGGCTTTTGTAGTGCATGAAGTTATTTCTCAAAGAGACTTGGACACCTATTCATTAAGGGTTTTGGATGTATATGCTGCCAACTCTGGGACTTGCTTTCTACGAATTGAGATAAATATTGTTTGTTTGCCCTAACTTTGTTCTCCTTCTATAATGTTAATAAAAATGTAGTGGATTTTCTGTTTAACTTTTGAGAATGCCATGATTAACTAGCCAACACCATAAGTCTACCTGTACCTGATTATCCCAATCATTGTTTCCTCTGATGCCCATTGAGGTAAATACACTCACCTTGCCTTTGGAAATTGAGCACTGCCCCTTGGCCCCTGACATTCCAAGATCCAATTATATACATTGCATTTAAGCTTCACAGTTGAGTGACTATGGTCCCCATGGTAAGATCTGACATATTGAAAATAATAATCATGTTGCTCTTGAAGGATGCTGCTGCTCTCCTTACAAATTGGTCTCTTTAGGTATTAGTGAAAAGCACATTTCCTTGACCTTTCCTGTGTGTAGGAGTAAGTTGTGCTTGGCAAATCCACTCCCACATTCCCATTTAGCTGAGCTTTGAATACCCTTCTCAACAGTAAACTAAGGACTATCAGACATCTGCATCTCTTTCAGAGTAGCTCTTCTTTTCATCCATATTTCAGCCAACAGCAAAATAAACTATTAACACCTTTTTTTAACCCCATGAGTTACAACATTAGGTCCAGAATCCCTACTTAATGGGCCCATATCAGGAAACTCAGCTTGATCAAAGTTCTTGTTTTTCCACTGCTATCCCATGTTCTAGCAATCCGCTCTCACATCTATTCTACAGACCTCTGCATGCAAGAATTAGAAAACTCAAGGAAAGTTCTTCAGGAATGTAGCGTATCTTCTGGTTGGTCTCACTGTGTAGCTCTACCAAAGCCCTTCTAAGATTTAAGCCTGGGTGTAGATCTAGAGGCAGAAATGAGTGATGAGATTGTGTCCTAAGAAACTTCAGCTTTGGCTTGCTTGAAAACTGCATCAAGGAGGATCATTATTGCTTCCATTGCCAACACAGGATTAGTTTCCTCCTATATAAGTGGAGAGGCCAACACCACATTGGATGGGGTGGGGATGCCTCTGCCTCCGAAGTCTGGATCTCTGCCTTTGGCGAAAATAAGTGCATCAGCATTTAGGAATTCAGCGTCCTCAATCAAATCTTCTAATAGTTCTGCTCCAATTCACAAGACCTCGTTCTTTTCAAATTGGCACTCTTACTTAGACTGTAGATACCCTTTAAAAATGAGAATCAAATTTATGATATATTCAGCCAATACCATTATGAACAGTTTGTGTTTAGTTTTCATCAAATTTAGCCCTAAGGCTATAGGAGACAAGACTCTTTTTCTCTTCAGCATATACTTAGAAACTTTTATATTGTTTATATATTTGTGAAAATGGGAATTGGAAATGTTGAGTCTTTATTTTCCTTTAGTAGTTTGTTCAAAGAAACCAGCTCGCATCATTTAGTTCATACTCTTCTGATAATATTCAAAGGGTTGCATGTACATTCACTAACTTTTTTGCATCTCACAATGGTGAATTTGGATAACCAGTTGGATATGCATTGCATATTATTTTAAAAAGTTCAAATCACAGGCTATCAGCACTCTCTACATTATCAGAAGGAGAGACTGTAGCAGCTTGAGGTTTCTTCAAATTAGACATACAACAAAAATAATTTGAACCATTAAAACAATTTGAGAAATCTATCCTTAAAATTGTTTTATTGTAGAAACACTCCTGGTACCCAAACTTGGATTCATTAGAATTCTCTAGATGAACAGAGTTAATAGAAAATATATGTATGATTAAAATTCATTAGATAGAGTTACAGGATGAGAGGCAGGAGAGTCCACAGTAGCCATCTGCATGATCAGGTATGGAAGAGCCCACACTGGAGATCCAGAGGATCCAGTGGCTTCTCAGCTCGAAAATATTAAAGCCACAGAGAAACATGGATAAAAGACACAAGAACAACTGTCTCAAAGCTCACTGGAGAGTTGGTGGTGTGAGTCTGCTTGGCAAGATGAAATTTTGCAACCTATGTCAAAAGCCAGGGGCAGCAAAGGACATGGCCATGCTGGAAATCCAGAGTTTGCAAAAACAGGCCCACTCTCTCCTTTCCTTTTTTATGCCATGTAATCTAGAAGGGAATTGTTCATTGCCACTCACAACGGGGTGTGTTTTCCTCCCTCAGTTTACTGGCCTCCATGTCAATCATCCACAGACATATAGTTCTGAGACTGCTTTACTAATCTGCTGGGCTTTTCTTAATCAATGTATATTAATATATTATTTTTAATATGTATGATTAAACAGATAGGTTTTTCTTATTTGAACATTAAACAGTGTATACATATTTCAAAACATCACATTATACCCAATAAACATGTTTGATTTTGAGTCAGTTAAAAATAGATAAACATCAATGCTTATAGAAGCACAATATGTAGTAGCTAATTCTTGGAAACAACCCAAATGCTCATTGTTATGGTTTGGGGGTTATTTTGCAAGGGGAAACAATACATAATAAGGACACATATTTTATAAGATCATTTATAATAGTCACCCAAAGAATAGTATAAAAAAGAGTTCAGGAAATCTGTCCACACACTAAGACCAAGGAATCCAGCTGAGGGCCTGGGTCCCAAGGAAATGTCCTGCATGAGTCCAGCTGGAGACCTAGAGCCCATAACAATGCCTCCCATGAATCCAGCTAGATGCCAAGAGCCCATAACAATATCTCATGTAGGTCAATTTCAGGGATCTGTGCTGGGAAGGCCCAGAGGTCAGTGGTGGAATCTAGAAAGTCTGTGCCAGGGAGAGGAAGGATCTGCGCTAGCAGGCTGAGGATTTGCACTGGAGCCCAGATGCATTGCTCAGAAGAACCAGAGCTCCCCTGAAAGGTACCACAGCCATCCTCAGTGAGTTTCCAAGCTCCTCAGGTCCTGAGCTCCTCCAATGATCAAGATGGCTGAGTTCCCATCAGGGAGGCTAACACAGCAAGCTTCTCCTGGAGACCAGCAGTGTGCTATCTTCCTCTCCAGAGCCAGAAAGCGATGCTCAAAATGAGAACCAGAGCTCCTCCAAAGTGAACCAAAGCCAGTCTCAGTGCCAACGAGGTCTCCAGCTCCTCAGAGGATAAAAACAGCCAAGTTCATCAGGAAATCCAGCATGATGAGCTCCTCCAAAACAACCAAGAGCTCCTTATAGCTCCCACCAGCCCCCAACAGCCTCACTTCTTCTTCAGTTCTGCCTCTTACGCTTCTGGCAAATAGCCCTCAGGTGGGCCTCCCACACCCAGTACGGTGCGTACTCAGTTCAGCAGGGGGTTACAAATTGATCACCAGTTGTCAATCCACTATACTCCAACTGAGGAATGGATAAAAAAGAAGTGATATTTTTGCACAGTAGAGTAGTACTCAGCCATAAACAGAGATACACTTGAGAATTTTATAGGTAAATGGGTACAATTTGTGACCATACTTATAAGTGAAGGAAATGAAACTTACATGTGTAAACCTGTATCTCCCTGGTGTGAGAATTTAAAAGAGTAACTAAGGTCCAAAATGTACAATAGATATTGTGAAAAGGGAAGAAACTGTTTGAAAGGAAAAAGAATGGGGGAAGAGGGAAAGCAAGAAAGGGAAAAGGTAGAAAAATGCAAGTTAGTTATGCTGTTAGTGCCTCTTAGTTTGGTTCATGCTAACATCGATTGGAGAATGTTAATGCCCACATCTTGTACTCTGAGTAACTGCTTTGAAGATAACAATGTGCAGTGCATTAACTCTTCTGATTCTCCTATTTTTGTGTTATGAAATTGTTTACATTTTTTTCCATAAAAATTCTACAATATCTTCATCCCTTCTTTTGAGAATCATCTATCCTTTTCTTTCTAATCATTCACAATGAGAAAGGGGGTCAAGAGATGGAGAAGGGATGGAGGGAAGGGAAAAGAGGTGAAAAAAGGAATTAGTATTTTCTGTACTTGTACTAACTTTCCACAAGGAATGAAATTAAAAAATAGATTGCCAAGTTAAAGGAGGGGATAAATAACCAAATGTACAATTAATGATATTCATTCCTTCATGTCACAATCAATTAATCTTTAATATGTCTTCTATGATATGGAAAATAACCATCCTTGACATCAGAAATATAACAAAACCAAAGTGTTTTTAAATGCTACATACTGATATCTATCAGTCATTTAGTGAACATACAGTTACGCACAACATCTAATTCTCCACATTAATTCTGCAAGTAACCTATTTGCATTTCAATCTTTAGTTTAAGAAATTGGGAGGTAAAAGTTGTGGAAATTATTTGGGGACACACACGTGTTCAGCAGAAGAGCCAGATTTTTAGTCCCACATATGCTCTAATACACTGCTTCCTTTAACTAGCACTTCCTCCCCAAAGACATAATAAATCACTTTGTGACTGGTTTTGTGTTTTATGCTTCTGGGTTTTATTCTGTTTAGTAGCATGTGGCATGAAGTAAATGTGCGTGGGTGCTTGCTGAGTTAAGGAACAGATATGAACACGTGTAAAATATGAAAGTAGGTGAGAAGTACTTGCATGTTTGGGTGTACATTTGTTTTTGAGATAAATGCAATGTGTTTAAAAGAGAGTCTATTTGCACTTTCTTGATTTCCAAAGAAGTATCGGATTTTATCTCCTTACAGTAAAAAGAACTGATGAAATAACATTATGAATCATCAACTGTAAAATAAAATTCAGGAGCCAACTGATAAATTACCTGATATAGCTCCCAATTTAAATTGATTACTTTGGCTTTTGGATTTATTACCAGGAAATGAGATATGACTGTTAGGCACCTGGATGGAGAGGCTGGGGTTCAGACTGTAGGTCTCCTGGAACCTGCAAATACCCTCCACTTGCACTAGGATCACTCAATTGAAGTAAGGCCTAATTACTTTAATTACAGTGTAAGACATTTATTCTTGAATTAACTTTTAATAAGGTTTCTTGGCATATTTTAATAGTGTTCCTATAGAAGCTAATTTTGAAAAAGAAGAATGCACACATTATTCCAGGGCAAAAAATTATGCATTTCAATTTCTATTCATCTTGTGTTTTATGGACTTCAGCCCATTTTCTTTAGATAGTGCTATATAAATATTTTAATTTCTGTGTGGCTCTTGGATAGTTCAAACTCTGCTTTTAGCTAGATCAATTTTATACAATTATAAATGTTATTAGAACTAAATTATTTTCCTTTTTGTTAATTTGGCTCACTGAATTTATAGGAAAGTTACAAAAATGAAGCAATTTGTGTCACAATACAAGATGTCTGTGTATTCTTTGTTTTTTCTTTTTCAACTTTATATAGATCTTTTTGCTCTTTTGGAACATTTCTCCATACATTCCTACACATAGACTGTGAACTTTTATCCACTAGAGCTTGAAGAAATATCCTAAAAGAGAGTTTAGAGTTCTTCCTGGATAGCCTCATTCGGGAGCAGCTTAGGGGGTGTTGCTGTGTAATTGGATTACTTTTATCTCCACAGCACTGGGTATTAGTGGTATTCAAATGCTTGCTCAGGTTTACCATATATAACATTTTACATTCTTCAAATAATTCAACAGCCTCCAAAATAGCAAGGAATCAAGAGCAAATCCAGTATGGCTACCAAAAACTTTAGGAACATGGTCGAGTTATTTAATTTACTGATAATTTTCTTTGCTCCAAATTTAAAGATTACTGGCTTGGCGTGGTGGTGCATGCCTCTAATCCAAGCACTGGGGAAGCTGAGGCAGGAGGATTGTTGTGAGTTTGAGACCAGCCTGGGCTGCAAAATGAGCTCAAGGCCAGTCTGAACTACTCAGCGAGACCCTGTCTCAAAAAGACAAGGAAAAAAAAAAAACACAAACAAATTTAAAGATTAGATTTAAGTAAAAATACTATCAAATTTATGTGATTTAAGGGCCAGGCAGATAATACAAATTTTTGAAATATTTGGAAGAGAAAAGCTATACCCCTAATAAAGCCTTTCAGATTCAGGGGCTAAGAGCGGTAGAGGCAGCAGGAAGGTTCCATTTGGTCGCTGGATAAGATACATTGTGAAGCATTTCCAGCCAAGTAAATGGCTATAAAATTGCTACTATGTAGCACAGCTACATTTTTGAGTCCTATATAGATTCATTTGTAGTAAGTATAACTAGATTTAGATTTGCATTTCTCTAAATACTATATTAAAAATAGGGTAAAGGTGATCTTTTAACCAGAAAAATCTCTACTATATAGTTTATGAGTTTAGTATTTCTTGTGAATATTTTTCATTTACTGGCCAAGAATGAGAACTTGAATCTACCATGATGTCTTAAGAATAAAATCTAAACTTTAAATTATTGGTTAGCAACTTTTGCTTGATCACTATTTTATTTTATTTTGTTTTAATTAATTAATTTTATTAGTACATTTTAGGTACACACAGTGATCACATTCATCATAGGAAATTTGTACCTATATATGGGGTGTCTTGATATTTCTTTTTTGTTTTGCAGTCCACTGCCCTCCCTAATCCTTTCTTCACTTCCTTACTTGCAAAAACTTCATTTCCATTTTTTGCTTCTTTTGTCTTTTTAAATTTTCCCTTCCTTTCCTTCCTTCCTTCCTTCCTTCCTTCCTTCCTTCCTTCCTTCCTTCCTTCCTTCCTTTCCTTCCTTCCTTTTCCTCTCCCCCTTCCTGGTTCCTCTTCCCATTTGAATATTTTCTTCCTATTTCACAATATCTATTATATATTTTGATCTTTATTTATACTTTCCATTTCTCACACCAGAGAAACCATGCAATATTTGAACATGCATGTCTGATTTATTTAATTTAGGACTATGGTCTCAAATTTACCTGGGAAAGTCTTGTTTATCCTTCTTTATGGCAGAGTAGTACTTCATTGTATAAAAAAGCACATTTTCTTTATTCATTCATCAATTGATGGGGATTTAGGTTGTTTCCAATATTTAGCTATTTTGAATTCTGCTGCTGTAAATGTGTGTGCATGCTTTCAGTTTTATCTGGAAGATACCAAGAAGAGGAATAGCTGGGTCAAATGGAACCTCTAGTGTTAGCTTTTTGAAGAATCTCCACACTGATTTCCACATGGGTTGAGCCATTCCACGCTCCCACCAACAGTGGAGAACCACTCTTTTTTCCCTACAGCTTTGCCAGCATTTGTTATTGGTTGATTTCCTGATGATAGCCTTCTTTCTGTAGTGAGATGGAATCTCAGTGCTGTTTTAATTTGCATCTTTTGAATGAGTAGTTATATTGAACATCTTTCATATATTTGTATGCCATTTGTACTCTTTATCTGAGAAGAGTCTATTCATTTCAGAGGCCCATTTTTGGATTGGGTCCTTAAATTGAGGAAACTGATGTTTTTGGATTCTTTATATATTCTAGATAGTAGTCCTTTGTTGGAGGAACAGATGGCAAAATTTTTTTCCTACTCTGTGGGTTGCCTTTTCACTTTTTTGGTGACTTCTTTTGCTATACAAAAACTTTTTAATAAGATGAGATCCAAGTTGTTGAAATTTTGTAATATTTCCAGTATGATTGTGTTTTGTTCATAAAGTCTTTTCCTATACCTGTGTCTCTGACAGTTCTAATTATCCTATCAAGGAGAAAGAAACTAAGGAAACCACACCTTTCACAATATCATAAAAAAGTGAAATATATAGGAATCAATGTAATGTAGTAAGTAAAAGAGCTTTACATTTAAAACTACAATAGTCTGAAAAAGGAAATTAAAGAGGGTATCAGAAAATAGAAAGATGTCCCTTGTCCTTGAGTATAAGAAACAATATAGTGAAAGTAGACATACTTCCAAAATTGTTATACAGATTAATACAATCCCAAGCATTATACCAGTATCTTACCCCACAGAATTAAAGAGAACAATTCTAAATTCTGTTGGAACCAGAAGAGTCCTAAAAGAGCAAATGTAATTCTGGGAACCAAGGAAAGGGGTCAGCATCATAATCCCTGATTTGAAATTATACTACAGATCTCCATGATTTTTTTAAAAAGCATGGTACTGGCTATAAAGCAGACGTTAGACTCAATGGAACAGATTAAAGGATGCAGACACAACACCAAACACACTCAGGCACCTTATCTTTGACAAAGGAGCCAAACGTGCAATGGAAGGAAAACAGAATCTTTAATAAATGGTGCTGATAAAACTGGCTTTCTACATACCAAAAGGTAAAACTAGAACCATAGCTTTCATAATGTACTAAACTAAAATAAAAACTTATCACAGATGTAAATGTTAAAAGAGAAACACTATAGGTGGATTTCTCTTAATTAATACTTTCACTGCAAAAGCATGTGCACTCTCAAAGAGGCCCAGACAACCTGGGCCTGGTTTATGACCCTTCAAGAAGGATTTAGTATCCTGGTTTATATTTATTCATATCAACTAATACTCTAGTGGAACTATTATTCATATAAGAAAAAGTAACATTGACCCTTTAAACACATTTCTTAATGTAATTTCTATTTCTGTACGCTGTTACTTTTCCTTTCTACAGCCATGGCATATATTTTATTCACTCGTTCATTTATTAGTGTCTTTCAAACCTAAATTTTAGCTGAGAATATAAGTGCATTTTACCAGAAGCTGATACGGTTGGGCCATAGGCCCACTGGAAGATGAGAAGTATGGCGAGTCAATATGCTGCTGCTGTCTTGTCTGTTTTCATCATTTTAATTTAAATTAGAATTTGTGTCTCAAAGAGAATGGAACCCATATGGGAGTCTGTGTTCTCTCAGTGATAGTCGGAAGATTAGAAGGAAGTGAGATCTCTGTGGCATAGTTGGACACTTCCAAAATTGTCACTCCCCAAAAAATCTTTTATGTGCACACATAAAAGGTATATCTATATACTTTTATTTCATGAACATATGCATGTGTAGACAGGGTCAAGTGCCTTCAGGTATGAGGTGTTTGGGGAATGAACACGTTCTCTGAACCTGAGTGTTTCATGTGCTTTTCCCACGTGGTAATAGAAACTTGCATTGCCCTATGATACAAAATCTCAAAATAATGTTTTAAGAGGTTTTTGCATAATGTTACAGTCTACTCATATTCTAACGATTTTGGGCATTTGCTATGCACTTTGTTTGTTAGGCAAGTCAAAAGTGAAGAGCTGCTTAGTTCTCCTGTCTGACGCACAATATCTTATATGATATATATTATATATATATTTATATATTTATATTCCTTTTCACTTTCCATATATAGGTATATAATCATTTTTAAATTCCATTATACCCACTAAAGATTCTACATATTGGGGAAAATAGGGATAAATAGAAAAGTAAAAATGTTAGCAGTAAAGGTGAACGCTATATGAAGTCATTTTAGTGATGCCACCTGTGTCTATGATCCTGTTATATAGAACATATTTATACAAAGGGTAAATTACAAGCACAATTAACTTTCTTATTTATTCTCTTTAAGAAATAAATTCATATATGTTTAATTGCAATGCTTTGATAGCAGAGTTTATGGATACAATAAACATTGAGACTACAAATCTATTTCTTTATTATCATCTCAGACTTAGAGAAATATTGACAGTGATAATCCATTACGTAGCGTACTGATTCCCAATATGAAAATAAAGTCATAGAAGCATCTATTGTGGAAGTTAATTGCTATGTCTCTTCTCTGAAATTCTTATCAGCGTGTCTGAAACTAAGCACCCTCAGATTTGAATAACTTTTATGCTATGGAAGATGCCCTGATACCCACTTAACAGAAGTTCACCTTTAACATTTTTATTTATTAATAATGGTTTTCAAAGGAAATGTTTAACTGAAATAAAATTGATACTTTTAATAACCCACAGGAGCATAAATTCAAGTTTTGAAAAGCATGTTACAGTGGAGTTAAGAGTACTGTGGTTCCTGTGTGAATACTGCAGTTTGAAAAATTTTATAAAATATTCTTTTTATTCAAATTTAATTTAAAGTTTAATGATGCAGTAAAATTGAGATGTTCACAAAGAAAGCAGAATAATAACAGTAAAAATTTGAGTATAGCTTAGCACAATCTGACCAAAATTTTCTGGTCAATTACATTTGATTGTGTTAAACAGTGACACACGCAAAAGTAATTAGGGATCACATCATAGTAAGCGACTGGATGCTGGGGCAAGTTAAAGCTCGTTTATGCTGTCTCAGATCTTTCAGTTTCCTGAGTCTCTTTAAATCAGCGTGTTAATAATTGTCACATTGTTATTTTTCTTGAGAAGTTTCTTCCTACATTGTTTATTAAATGCAAATTATCCCAGGATTTCTTTTCTGCTGTTTTATTTTTCATAAGAGGTAGCTGTTACAGTGTAGTCAATGACCTAATTACAATTCAATGGGAAAATAAAATCAGGAACTATGTGCAATTGTGTCCTGCCCAGAATGTGTACATTTCTCATTTGGTGGTTCTAAATAATATTGCTGGTATTCTAATTTTCCTCCAAGTGATACATAGAAAGAAAGCTGATTTACACTAGCCTAGAGATATTTTTCCTAATCTGTTCCTTAAATTCACTTCATTCCCAGTACAATATCATCTAAATAACAGTTTTCTGGTTAATGTACTCATCCTGAAATTAACTTTGTTAAGAAGAATCATATTCTATTTGTTTAAAATGTATTTTGATAAAATCATTTAGGTTCAAGCTACATTATGTGAGTAATTAATGTAAAAGTTCTTTAAATAATATAAGGATATACATTTTATGGTACTATTTCTCTCAGGAATGCCAATTATTTTGTATTCTGTCTTTGGATCAGGAAACATTACATTAATTTCTATATTTTCTTTTAAAATATGCTCAAGAGGCAAACCTATAACCCTTTCCTCACTAAAGATGTAAAAGTAAAAATCACATTCCTATATATGTTCAGCAATTCAAGTGTAATATTTCAAAAGGGAAGAACCCAAGTCATTAACTTTGGGTTTATGTAGAAAAATATTAACTGTATCTTGCCTAAGTTAGTACAAATTTAAAGACCTTTTTATATAGTTCTTGATTTGAAGTTCAATAAAATCAACTATTAACCATTTTAATTATTTTGGCAGCAATTAAGTGTGTACTTGATGGTGAAAATTATCTTTACACAAGTGGCTTCCATTTCCATATAAAACTGGAATAGAACTGTAATATTTACTTTCAGATTTGACATATGATTTCTTGTTAACTTACACGGTGTGATTTTAATGATTTTGTGGGTATGAAGTGCCTTCTTGTCGTTGGAAAATATTTTATAGTTTTCCCAAGGGAACTATTTCTAAAATTGAGTTCTTCAAGCTAAATGTTCACTGTGTAACAGAAAGTTGTTTGTACTATTGTAGAACTCATTCTTTAATATTTTATAATATTCTACTTTAATTAGCATGTTATTTTTAAACACTCTTTAGTGTGTTTCAAATACAATCTCATAAAAATATTTGTAGTGAACCCAATTCAAACACCGCATGGGCAGTGAGGGAGCAAAGATAAATGTGCTACAATACTTTTCTTTAAGGTAGTCACTGTTTAAAAGTCCAAATAATTACAATGTAATGTAACATTGCAATCACATCAGCATGTTAAAAGTAGCAGAAAATGGCATGGTTGTTAACTCTCAATTATTTTTAGACATAAGATCTAAATCTAGGGTGATAAGTTTTTTGAGAACCAATCTGGCATAGATCCATATTTAGATAAAAATATATCATAACAAGGTGTATAACAAATAACATATGTGCCTAATAAGTACACTAGTATTATCATATGAAAAGGATCTTTATTTGAAATTATATACTATCCTGTATTATTTGCTTTGCTGTTACATAATGGCTCTTATTTAAACAAAACAGCACTGGAACTAGTTAAAAGCAGTATTGTAACAGGTAATAACTTTAACAGGAATAATATTTAAATAATGTCTCCGATGTTTAACAGTATTTTAACAATATTTCTTTCTGTCCTTTGATACAACCATTTAATTGAACTGCTTGATATTTTATTGGGTTTCTATATTTTATAGGCTGTATTTTAAGAATTTTCATAAATGAGGTTACACTGGAGAGTGTAAGTAAATGAGCTAATAGTACAAAATAGCAGTGACACGTCTCTGTCTCTTGAACAGTCAGATATTTATTCTTAGTTTCTTTTCCATCAATACTTCTCCGAGTTGCCTGAAGCCTTCAGGACATCTTTCTTTTCTCCTCTGTAATGGTGAAACTGAACATAGTTAAACCTATAATTTACTTTTATTTGTAGTTCTGTTCTTCTGAAAGCCAAATTTCACTAATGTCTTGTATCAGCCTGATGGGATACTTTCAAAATGTCTTGTCAGCAAAAAAGACTGCTTAGGATTTTTTTTCCTAAAATTTTCACAAGATGAAGAAAATCTCAGTGAATAGTTTTAGAAATAATGGTTAACATACATAAAATATAGTCTTCATTTCCATGTCTACACTTACAATACATTTTCTGTCTTTCTCTATGGAGCTAGACTGATCCAGCGAGAGCCACAGGCATCATGGTATCGCCCCTCTTTCCCTTAACTCTGTTCCTAGTGAGTCATTAAGTGCTATGAAGATTTTTAAGGATTTTTAAAAACAATAATTTTCATTGTCTGAATATGGACCACCTTCTTGATTCTGAAAGTTATAAATATGAAGATGAATACATAGAAAACCTCTTTTTTTCTTTGAGGGTGTTTCCGGTCTTTCCAGTTTCCATAACGCTAAATCAGTAATCACTCCTGTTAATTTCATATGCATCTTTATAGACATGTATGCAAATCTGGATAGTGTACTGCTTTTCAGAGGTCTTTAAACGTTGTGAAATCCATCTGAGTAAACATTACCAGCCTCCTGCCTTGAGAGTCAGTAGACTGGCTTGAATTCGCTCCTAGTTCAACTTTTTGGGGGTATAACTCTCCAGATTTTGTGTTCTGTGGATCTTGGCATCATGTTCTTGAAGGATCTTCCATTTCCATTTCCCCCTTAGCTATGTAAAGAAAACTTAGGAGAACATGTACTCATTGGTGGCTGAGCAGATTTCTCAGCATTCACCTGCCAACAGAAAGCTATAAGCTTAAAAATCCTTTATATACTTCACCACAGTTACAATCTCTCTGAAAATACAGCTCTCACAAATTCTTTCATTCTCTCCCAGTGTGTGTGATTTCAGCCAATTCTACGAGTCGAAATTGACCCTCTGGTCTGCTTGTCTATCGTCTATCTGTCTGTCTGTCTATCTGTCTATGCCTATATAGGTACATGTCTGTTTATATATAATTGTTTATGATTAGTAATATTTTCATTTTTCCTTTCCAAACAGTGTAATTTCTTTTCCTTATTCAATTTTTGACTAATATCTCCACCATAATTTAAAATAATTCTGATGATAGGAGGCTTTTGTCTTGCTACTGATTTTGTTGACAGTGCTTCTAGTGTTGCACCATTAAGCATGATGGCAGCCTTTGTGCTGAGCTAGATGTAACCTATAAAGGAATTTGTCATCTAATTCTCTTTTATTGAGCATTTTACATAGTTTTTGAATTAGCATCTGACTAGGTGGAGAATAAGATTTTTCTAAAATCTGTTAAATTATAAAATTATTAATGGTTTGCCTAATATTAAAAGTTTTTAGGATAGATCACACTTTATCAGGATCTTTCCTTTGATGTGTACTTATGCTGTCTTTACTAATATCTTATCTAAGTCTTTTCCTTGATATTCTTAAGCCCTGACTTCATAGTTGGTGTGTATGTGTATGTGTGCTGTGTACATGTGTGCAATCTTTGTTGGAACAGGAGGTTATCTTTTTGAACTCATATTATGGAAAATATTCCAGCAGCTTTAACTTCTTTGATTTTTGCAAGCTTAAAAATATTTCCCCATAAGACGCATGTGCAACTACCACTATAAATCTGTGGACAAATTTGTCTCTTTTCTGTAATTCAGTCTTAGATTTGCCATATCATCTGAAATCAATTTTGGCAATTTGTATTTTGTTAGAAAATTTCTCATTTTATGTTGTCATAATTTTTTGCATAATGTTTAGCAAAACCTCTAATCATTCTTTAAATTGACTCTTATTTTCTTTTATTACTTATTTTTATGAATTTAGATTTCATTGATAATTTTTTTAAAAATTAGGCTCACCAGTAATATTTTTACTTTCATATGACCAGTTGTATAATTTATTAATTTTGATATTTTTCTATTTTTTAGTGAACAACACAATGTTAGTCCTCTTTGTTCACTTAGTTGTATTATTAAAGTTTTTTGTGCATGTAAGTCCTGAGATATAAAATTTCTATAGTTTTATATGTATATATATATATATATATATATGTGTGTGTGTGTGTGTGTGTGTGTGTGTGTGTGTCTTGTGTATGTATTAGTTACCTTTGACAATTTTTCACCAAACTTATATTTCTGGTGGTCTTCATTTTCCCTAAAGACTTTATTCAAAAATTATGTGAATAGGATGAAATAACTATGAGCTATGAATTTCCCACTTTTGTACATTCTTAAATTTCCTTTTAAATGTTAGATTGATGGGTTTAATTCTTTAGATTTGTTGGGAAATCAGTCAGTATAGCATTGCAAGGTCCGAGGTTTTATAGCTAGTAGTAATGTGAGAAAATAGACAACTATGTAACTTCCATTTAGCGACTTTGAGGAAGAATAGATGGCGCATGGCAGGACTGAAAGTCTTCTGTGAGAGAAACAGGGCTGTTTCCACCTCCTCTCCCTAGTCCGCCATCATCCTTTTGTCCGTTCCAGCAAAGTGATACCTTTGCATGGAATAGTGTGCTCTCCACGGATGTTTTGAGGGCTCTGAGGGTTAGTTAGGTGTAGATGCAGTTGGGGGTCCAGCATCTCCATGAAGGGATTGGTTCTTTCTCAGGAAAGACGCACCCTGGACACTTTCCCTCCCGTTCCTTGCTGCATGCTGTTGCTCTCACTGTCTTGAGAAAACACAGCAAGAAAGTAGCAGTGTGTAACGCCCCCCCCCTTTGAAATATCACCCTTACTGAAACCGGTCTGCGCTGGCCCCTGATTTCTGACTAACATCCTCAGGAGTTCTTAGATAGAAGTCCCTACTGTTTAAGAAGCTCAGTCTAGGATAGTGTGTTATAGTAGCCTGAGCAGATTAAGGTGATAGGGAAATTTCACTTAATTGATGAAAGTCTCCGCTAACTATTGCCTCTTTTTACAGGTAGTCAAATGGATATTACCATGATAGGAATTAAGAGACTAGAAATATTTGAAAAATGGGATTATTTTGTGTCTTCTTTAACTATGCATCCATATTTCAAAACACATGTCAAGAAACTTGCACAAGTATAAAAATATAGATATATAAAAGTAATGAAAATATCTTCATCTTTTAATTCATAAATTATTGCTCAGTATGGATTTTTAGAAATTCATTTATTTGTGAATGAAGATTTAAAAAGAGTTAAAGAAAATGTAGTAGAAAGCTGCGCCATGTCTGAGTGAGAACACTTTATATAATTTAGAGGAGGAGAGGTTTACTTTATCTCATGGTTAAAGGAAATTCCTTCCATGATCAGCTAGCTCGGAGGCAGAAACATCACCGTGGAAGGTTGTGGTAGAGCAAAGACACTTAGTTGTTAATAACGAAGATGCAGAACAGGGTTAGAGAGGAAAGCGGAAGGACCAGAAGTAGTGTGAAGGTCACGCTTCCAGGACTCACGGAGACACACCCAGAAGCACCTCCCAAGCCAAGCAAAGGGACACAGTGAAACTCACCCACCACAAACAGTATGTTTCCCCAAGAGCACATTTACAGAGCTGTTTTTTTTTTTTTAAGGCTAGTAATTCTTATTGCTTGCCTAACATTAAGATGTACTTCAGAATGGATCCAGTTGAAATGTAAACACCATTAAAAGAGCTTATTCTGAGTTTAACACAATTGAAAATTTAAAGATTTCTTTTAGTCCTGACCCACTAAAGGTATATAACACTCATTAATCATGGTGACAAAAGCTGGCTTTTGTGCTTTCTATCACTTTGTGTGCATGACCACTTTAGTGACAGGTTTTCCTAAGTTCATTGTGTAATGAGGAAACTGGGAGTAAGAAAAGGCAAGTGTCTCATATATATTTTCATCTCTAGATTATGGCAGAGCTAAGGGTTCATTGATCCATATCTTTACCCATTGAATTAAGATGCTTTGTGTGTGTGGTTAATATATTCCTGTAGTTCTGAGACCTGGTCAAATTAAGACTCAACAGTTTTCCTTTGATGAACATTTCAATACACTTTTTGGGAAATAAAATATATATTATTTTACCAAAACGTTTGAGCAGCCTGTGTTTTGTTCGTGTCTTAAATACACACATGGTCTGCCTATCAAATAATCTAGTGCAGTGTAGTGCCAAAGAAATTTACAGACAGATCAAGACATCATAGAGTAGCTTCTTGAGAGAAAGAGAACATACCTTTAAAAAAATTTAGTAACTGCTTGAAGCTCTGTCCTTGCAATATTTATTGATAATTTGATTGAATAGGTCACCCATCACTTCAACAGTACCTGAAGGACTTAATGAAATTTAAAATGTCTACCTTTTAGGTAATAGCTAGGTTCTTCATTCAAAACTTCTGCTTCTCCATGTTTATCTTTTCATATCTGCAGTTCTGTTTGTCAGTGTTTCACAAAGATGAATCTGCATGGCCAGCTCTTTGCTATTGCAGTTTCTAAGCTGTAAATTTGTTCATAGGTCCATTGTGTAGATAGAGGTTTTAACATTGATACCTGCTGTGTTTATTGATCTATTTCTCCATAATTCTGTATCAGGCAATCACACAATTCCTGAACGGTCTGAGAGGGAAGAAACACACACATTACCTCCAGCAGGAGACTGAAGTAGCCCTGCACTTAGGGCCTCCACTAAGGATTTTAGTCTCCTCTGGGTTATGCAGAGTGATTGTGAAGCACCGCAGTGAGAGCTTTAAACAAATCAAAATTACAGCTTTCTTGTTCTAAAATATAAATGTTTCTTTAAGGAATCATTTTGGTATTTGCCTAAGGTTGTTTTACCCTTCCATTTGCATATGATGTGAAATTTTCTAAGTCCAAATGAGGTGGTTAACCAAGCAGTATGCTGTAATGTTCAGTCTTTGCTCTCAGGTGTGCTCTTTCCTTTTCCTGGCTCTGCTGAGTGTCTGAACTTCTGCTGTATATTCTGGGCCAGGTGATGCTCAGGTATTCTGATGTCACCTCTGCTCCATCTACTGGAATAATGATTTTTATTATGTATACTCTTCAGTGAAATCATTATCTTTATAATAGCTTTTTAAAAAACTTTTTCCAAAGCTTGGTGCCAAAGAGCATTAAAGTTATTTAGTTAAATTGAGAACCCTCCTAGCAGAATTAAGATGAAACTAGTAAATTAATCTTCTCCAGTGGTGCCTAAATATATGCAGGGGAGGGCACTCTTTTTTCAGGAAGACATAGAGAGGTGTTTTGTGCTGAATGATAAACTGGTGGATGAGGGCAGAAAAGCAGGTGAATTTTGAAATCAAGTTGGAACACAGAAAAGTTCTGCAGTGTTCGATTTGGTCTGGGGTTTGATATCACAGGCACAGAGAGCTATTTCTCCTATGTATCCTGACCCCTCGCATCTTTTACCCTTGCATATATTCTTTCTGTTTAGAGCCCGCTTCTCAACTGTGCTCACTCCTCTCACACTTCTCAAGACTCTTGCCAGTTCCTCTTGTTCATTCCTGATACACCTCGGCAGGAAATAAAAAGGGCTCTCTTCTCTGTGTCCCTGTTAGGAACTCCATTCTATTTCTTCAGTATCTGTCACAGAAAAGCTGTCAGTGTGTGTATTTTTCTGTCCATATTAGACTCCAAATTTACTGAAGGTCAATATTGTTGGCATGACTTGTGATCAACTTTAGTAAGGAGGGGAGGTCCCAATATTTGAAAATTTTTTGATCCAACAAACGGCTTGGATTTAAGTGCTCAAATCCAGAGAAATTAAGGTGAAACACCTGTTTTCTTCATAAAAATAGGTGAACAGTTTGGGGTAGATTTCTCTGGAAGTTAGAACAAGTGTGGAGAGGTCAAGTAAGCCAATAAGTGAGTCTGAAGCACAACCTGAAGGAGTATTCTGGGTAGCTAATCAACCAGGGTTTGGCAAGTTAACATGACTCAGAGGGTGTGTGTGTGTGTGTGTGTGTGTGTGTGTGTGTGTGTGTGTGTGTGTGGTTTTACCCTGAACCCATGGTCCTTCCCACTGAGCTACATCCTAGAACTTTTTATTTTTTGTTTAGGGATAAGATCTCACTGAGTTGCCCAGGCTAGGCTCAAACTTGCAGTCCTCCTTCACTCTCCTGGAGCTCAGGGATTGCAAACATGTACCACCTCACCTGGTTCTGAGGCATTGTAGAAGTATGTAGATGTTTAACTTCCGACTGACTTTTCCACAAAATGTCCTGTTCTGAAACAAAATACTGTATAAATTAAAATCTCTTTTTTTGGTACTGTGTATGATACCTAAGACATCAGGCATGCTATAACCGAGCCGTACAGCTGAACTACATCCTCATGCCTACAAAAATCTATTATTCACAAGTGGTTTTAGGAAATGAAAAGAGATGATATAGTTTCAACCAAAGTTGACCTGGGATGAGAACAGATGAAATGTCTGGAGATAGCCTGACATCTGGTTTACAGAGAAAGGCCCAGGAGTAATAGAAAACCTAGGACAGTTTTTTAAACTATGAATGAATGAAAAGAATGAAATACTGTTATGGGAATGCATGAGAAGTCAACAGAGTAGTTGATTCTAATGCATCCTCCTTTCCTTTCCCCAAAATTGAAAGTTCTTTAAAATTATCAAGGGAGGTGAAAGGCACATAAGCGACTTCAAATGTACTGCAACATTATCTGTACCTGCAGGACACAGAGACCTGTAAGTCCTGGGCACAGAGGCCTTGCTCAATACCCGCAGCGATTCACAGAAGGGACAAGCAAGGAGCCCTGCTCTGGCTCCTTTGAGTCCTTACAAAGAGAAAAAAATATGTTTCGATTTTGTATTTTAAAATATTTTCTTTCTCTTTCAATGAAATGAAAATCTTTCCACAGGATAATGTCATTTATGTTTTTAAGGAGGCAGCATAATGTAAGGAAAGCCCCTGGGTGTCAGATGTTTGGGTCCCTGAGCCAATATTTCTCATCTTCATTAATTACATGTAGAATAAGTAGTGTAATAGTGACACACAAAGCTACTGTAGAAGCCAGAACAGTGGAGATGTTCAGTGATCTGTCTCTTTCCTCCTTCCACCCTTTCTTCCTTGGAACGAGAAGTTATCAGCACATCACCCTGAAAGAAAAGTAGGAGAAAGTGATCTGTACTATTTCAAAGGGTAACTGTTAGTAGATATAGGATGAGTCATCGTTCAAGGGAAGCCTCAGGCTTAGAAGACGTTCTCCTTGTTCCAGTTTTTGCCTTAAGCTTATCCTCTGAGTAACCTTTTTGCTTTGTAACCTGCCACAAGATAGTAAGAAGAAGCCTGACCAAAACTCAGAGCCGATGCTTTTGTAGTCTCTGCTTAAACCGTGGAGATGCTTCCACATGGTTAAATGGCTCAATGGTTGTGCAATGTGGATGAAGGTTTAGTCTGGATAAAATAGGGCTGACAACTTATTTTCACTTGCTCAAGAAGTAGTAGATACTTTTCATACTGCTATATCACTTAGTTCAAAAAATTAAAGCATTTTAAAATAATTTTTTCTATGGGTTTATAAAATGCTTATGCCTACAATTTATAACAGCTTGGAGAAAAACATATATGTGCAAATAATTATGCCGGCAAACATTGTCTCCAGTTATGAATGACGTATTTTCATCCACTAATTTTCTTCTTTTGGCAGTAGGAAGCGATTCATTTCTCCACAAATTTATAATTAAGTAGAAAAATCTCTTGCATGTGTGCTAACACAATTATTTGTGTATTTTGGCAGCTGAAATTGGTTAGCATTTGCATTATTTTATAATGACTACACTCAGCACTATGTTGTTAATTTGCTCTCAGATGGTTTATCTGAAATAAGATATATATATTTTTGAGATATATATTTTATATAGTATGTTTTTACATAAGAAAATAATCATGCATCTGCTTCTCAATTTATAGGAAAGATGCAGATGCACATTTATTTTTGTGTGCAAGCTTCTCTGATGCAGTCTAAGAGGCAAAATGTTTACTTCTTACCCAGATTGATTTCAGCACTGTATTTTGCCTTGTTAATTGGTAAGGGAGGTTACAAAGAGAATTGTGATTTAGGCTACTGTGTTTTTGTTAGCTCTAGGAAAAGAGAACACAAATGCACAAGCAGGAACTATGTATATTATACATTTTGAGGGTTTAAAGATTCATTAAAGGTTAGTTTTCAATTAAAATAAATTTTCATCTTTAATGCATTATTACGCCAGTGGAATTTAGAAGGGCCAGACCAAATCTAGTAAATGGCTTCTTTCTCTATCATATGAAATAAAGTGAAGGCAACTTTTATTTAGCTAATACCTCATAGTTCACAGAGCATGTCATATACATTTTATTTGAACCTCCTGTAAAGTCCATAAAGCAGACAATAGTTTTCTTTCCATTTTGCATGCAAGGAGTCGGATCCTTTGAAGTGTAAAGTAACAGGCAGTAGTGAGCAGCTGCAATCCATACTCATAGCCTTGTTATTCTGATGTCTTCCTCTGCCTTGCTGTGTCTCCAACTTGGTGAATCAGACGCACGCTGCCACACTACCAGTCTCCTCCCGTTTGCGAGAACGCCTTCCCATCAAGGAGCTGCACTAGTGAGTCTGTAGCATGGTAAAGCAGTCAAACTTTGTAACTTAATGGTGAATTTCCCAACTCAGTCCATTTCAACTACACGGAGTTCATTCCCAGGGAGAAATCACTTCTTTGTTCAACAGGATCCTGTAGTAGTTATTATGGATGCTATGGTTAAGTGACCCAGAGATTTAATGGGTTGTTTGATTTTTCGATGTATTTGTGGGGGAGAATTAAATTGCTCCCTTGTGAACACTGAGAACAGGCAGCCAGGACTTGTCAGGGAAGCCGCTGCACAGTGCCGTGTGGGTAGGTGTTGGGTGGGCTTTGCCAGGCTCCTGGACTCCTTGTCACTGCTTTCTGCGTATTAGGATGCATCTGCCTGTAGTGGAGTTTGGGCTGTGGCTTGGCAGTATGTGCACAGTAGCATTCATTCCTGACTGAGAAATGTTTCTTGTTATAGTTTATTCATATGTAGTTTGGGATTCCATTTAATTCTGTTTTATTTGTCTCAGTTGATTTTCTATTGCTCTTTCTAAGGAATCAAGTCTATTAAAAGGGAATGGGGTCAGGTATGAACTTATCATGTAATATCATCAGTTCTAATGATCCCATATCGCTGGTCCATACTATAAATTTCTTCATGGGACTTTTAACATAACTTTCCCTTTACCATCTCAGATCCTGTACCCTTTATACAGTATGCATGTTACACTCTATCACCTAGTCTCACATGCCGTATTGTTTTAAAACCCTTATACATCAAAAGAAAATCATTGTTTCGGGTAAATGATGCTATACTAGTATCGAACTGTAGCTGCTTAGCAGTGCTATCAGTTATGAAAATTGAATTTGATTATTATTTTTTATTGGAAAATTTAATGGAACACATGATCCCATTTGTGGATTACCTTTTTAAAGTTGTTTGATATTTTCCATTCTAAAAAGATAGAAAAGTAACATACCTGCATGTGTTCACAGTACATGGAAAACAGTTAGCTCCTAATGCTTGAAGTGTGGAATAAGATACATTTTAATGCCATATGGTAGAAAATAGCACACAGAAGCTTATTACATTACACACACATAAAGGTACGTTATGAATTGCAAACATGTAGACAAAAGCGAGAAGAATGAAGAGATGGACGGAGGAGGGAGCGAAAGAAAGGAATTGGGATAAAAAGAAGAAATTAAAGTGTATTATTTACATGCACCAGTTTCCCACCAGAAATGTAAACATTCTGAACTATAAACAAACATGTACTAATATGAGTATACAAATAAATAAAATGTAAAATACAGCACTTACAATATTCTAGAAGCACATTTCAAGAGCCTCTGCTTCTTATCATATATAAATGGTCATGTATATTGAAACATATCTTAAAAAGAGATTATAAAGAATGCTATTATATTTGAATTCTTTATTCTGTATTATATTTTGCAAGTAATGTTCCATATTTTAGAAAGTTTTACATCTCTGAACTTACATTTTTCAAAATACTTCCTTCCAAATTGATAATCACATATATGATGTATTTTTTAAAGCCCTATTAAAGTTTTCTGTTTTTTAATTGGAGTTTTGGCTGTGACTTGGCAATATGTGCACAGTAGCATTCATTCCTGTCTGAGATGTGTTGGGCTAAATGCTCTTTCTGTACATACAGATCTTCCTATTTATTTGTGACCTCTTCACGTAGACCTGTTGAGAAATTTTAAATGACTTCAAGGTCACTTACTATATAATATCTATCATTTAAAAGACTTCTAACATGTAATGTGTAGTAATTAGAAAATAAGTCATCTGTAATGACCTTGAGAAAAGAGGAAATATTGGGACATATTTTTGAAAGAAAAGGATTAGTAATTCAATATATTGCAAAAAACATCCTCATGCTTTTTTCTTCTTTTTTATAAAATATGATGAATGCAGGAGAGCGAAGTAAATTCAGAAGAGTGAGGGGAAGAGTCACATAGCTGAAAAAAATTTAAATTCCTCATTTCAATCCTTCAAAATGAAATGCCACTTTGAAAAAGACTAGGGATTAAGTGAAAATTTTTCCTTTTATATTTAACTAGTGTTCAAAAGCTGAGTGAGATCATTGTTGTGTGATTGAAATAATACTGCCAGGGTCCGGAGTCATTTTTCTGTCATTCAAATTGTGAAGTGATTATCCAGATTCCTGTAATGTCATGGATAGGATATTGCCACTTGTCTTTGTTGGCTGGATAATCTGATGAAGTTGAATTTAAGCTTCTGGTATTTAAAAAAAATGTAACATTCATCTCTTACTTTTTCCTTTCTGTGGATCCCTGGAAATAGCTAAGTGGTAGACAATGTGAAGTTATTTGGAGATATTTATCACAGATAGGATAGTATATACCATACTTTTATGAGATATTCCCTCATGGTTTCTAAAACAAAGGTATGATAGGACCTCACTTCTCTTTATCTGAACTTTTGAATAAAACTTCTAAAGCTTAGCACGACAAGTACACTTGAAATAAACATCATTTAAATATGCAATTCAGAAATTGCTCACACAGCTACCTGCTAATTAGTCATTTATTGATGTAATTAGCTGGATTAAACCTAATTTCTGGCAAAGGAAAAATATTTCAATTCAAAATGAAGATGATCTAAATCCTGGACTTGCCAGGGATGTAGCTCAGTGGCACAGTGCCTGCCAGGCAAGCGCAAGGTCGTGAGTTCGATTCCTGCAACAAGAAAATAAAATAAAAAATAAAATCTGGGTTAGTGACAAATTTCACCTACAGTAAAGAATCATCATCCTCAAGAAAATACTGCTGTTGAGGAAAATATGAAAATTTCTGGACATCTCCTTTCCTTCTATCCTTGGGGTCCTTTCCAGCTCAGACTTTGGAAGGCAGGATTGATTTAGGGAAATTGTGGGTCCTTTTATGTTGCTTCCTAAATCTTAAAAATCATATGAACTTAATCATAGACGTCTGACCCTTAAATTTCATTTTTTGTAAAATGAAGACTTATAAGGTATAATGGCAAGAATTAAATAACTTAAGTCAAATAAAGCATAAAACAATGATATTAATAGCCGCCATTAACTGAACTGTTTACAAAGTGCCAATTACTCCACTAAGCACTTCAGACAAATTATATCCACAAGGCACTAAAAAGATATTAGTTTGGTCTCAGTTTACAGATTAACATTGTTTAGAGGTTACCAAACTGGCCCCAGATAGCCCAATAAGAGAAATTAACTCTAATGTAATTTTGATTAATCCCAGAGCTCAGATAGCTTTAAGATATACCTGTTACCATGTTGCTATCTAAAATAGAATTTGATTTTAAAATAGTTGATTCAATTAAATTAGCTCCTTCCCCTTTTATCTAGGCTAGTATTTGGCCAATGCTAACTATTTAGGGAAAGAAATACTTCAAATTTCCAGGGCCTCTAAGTCTGACGTGGGGTCCTATACTAAGCACATTCTTCAGGGTGTGACTGCATTGCCTGAGTCCTTTGGCGATCTTGTACCATCAGCTCCCTGAAAATTGGAATTTACTTTAGAAAATCATCATATTATTCATGTGATATAAAGTAATATCTTTAACATTTGTAACAGTGCCATTCAAAAATATTATCTTGCTTTAAAAAAATAAAGCCATAATTTTTTTCAAAATAATAGTTTAATAGTTGAGATATATCATTTTAATGAATAATTTACAGTATTATTATAGACATTTACATTGTGGTATATAAATCTTGATCTTGATCAAAATATTTTAAATTATGAAGAATATCTTCAATTCCAGAGGAGATTCAAAGTGAACAATTGCTTTGTTCCTAGTTTTGCTTTGATATTTGAATTCATTTTTGAACCTGTTGTGAATTAACATATTAAAATACTGGAATAACCTTATTTTATTAAACTCAATGTTCAGGTGTCCAGCATTGATCTATAGACTTGACCATACTCTGAAAATATTGTTGAATTTAAGTTTCTAATTCTGTTTGGAGGGATAAAGGAATATAATATTTAATGCAGTGAAAATCTTAGGATTTTATGTTGTGACTAAGATTATTAAGAGGAAAAAGTATTAAAGATAGCATTTATCATGAATTCACTCCTTAATTGTAGCAGAGAAAGTTCAGTCAATTTGCAAAGTATCCAGTATTAATGGGTAGAAAATGAAAATTACCTATATAAATGGTAGAAATTGATGAAATTGAAAATAATTTGAAATTGAATCTTTAAAAGTGTATACCTTAATCTTGTTTTTTATTTGCTTAGAAAACTAAAATTAACAAATAAAATATTAAAACCCCAAATAGTTGTAGAGCCATAATATTCTAGAAAAATAAGAGAACTAATGTTAACTAATCAGTCCTTCCCTTTTTCTTATGAGCAAAATCAAAGCTGGGGCTGAGGAAGAGGAAATAGACAATATAGGCTTGAAGAAGGGTGGGCCTTGGAGTTGTCAGTTCCCCATGTCTTCTCTGAAAGGTTTCATAAAAACACAAAGGTGACTACTGCCTGAGCCAGGGATGTCTACTAGCCATTCTTTCTACACTGACTACTTTTATCAAAGTTAAGATTACCTATCCATATTTACTTACTCACTGGATCCCAAGTAGAATTAACAAGTGGTAATTATTTTGAGTAGATGTTACATAGTTGCTGATTTTCTGTTCAGTTTGGTTTTAAACTAGGCAATTTTTGTATGACAGTTTTGCAAATCCTCTGTATGAAATTTAGAAAAATATAGCATATCACACTGCCATTTAGTTGAAGTTGATAATTCTCAAAAGTAAACTTACAGATATAGTGATCATTAATAAAATTAGCTACCAGTAGGAGAGTAATATCAAAGATTAAACAAAATTAGAGGTAATATACTTCTTCTGGTATATGTTTTATGGCTAGGAACATCAAAGAGAAATTTATTTGTATGCTGAAAGATGATCTGAAGCAAATACAGACAAATTTTCTACATGGAACTTGGGCATTATGTATGTACAAATTACTTCCTACCTGTCTTTGTTTATACTATTTCTTTGAAAGCATGAAAATAATACAAATAATTTAATGGCCAGACAAATGGAACCAAGCAACCAAGTGGTTTAACTTGTATTAAATAGAATACATGCACACACATAGACCATGGTCATTCATGAAC
The DNA here is from genome assembly GCA_004027595.1 of Dinomys branickii. Classification (NCBI taxonomy): domain Eukaryota; kingdom Metazoa; phylum Chordata; class Mammalia; order Rodentia; family Dinomyidae; genus Dinomys; species Dinomys branickii. The sequence continues at coordinate 44,819 of PVLD010000126.1, read as the reverse complement.
CTCGTAAACCCTCCATCAAATGAAAATGTTCTTTAAATGGTTGCATCAAGGAATATCTTTGTGAGGTACTTGCATTTAGAGTCTCATGTAAAGGCTGGGGAGGACAAGCCTCATTACCAGTGTGGAGACAAAACGCTCAGGTTTAGCATCTGAGGATCACATTAGTAATAGGGACTCTTCCAGTCATACCCTTTTCCACCCTCCACCGCTGTCCTCAGTTCCCTGCAATTGCTCTGTATTAGCAAAGCGCTCCTCGTGGCTCTAAGATTTTCAGAAACTTTCTATTTTTAATATAGGAGCTGAAAAGGTGGAGTGCTAGTGAGCAGAACACCAAATGTATTTGTAATTTTCTGTGGTAACTACTGTGTTGGTTAAGTGTAAGATCCTTCATGGCAAATCCTTGTTATTTATTTTTGACTACAGAATGCTTACAGGCATGTGCCAGGATGCCCAGCAAATGAATTTAGAACAATTTTTGAGGTAACATAGATTTGTACATTAGTCACTAAATGTTGTGGTTTCCTTTTGCAAAATGATAACATGGGAAATTGTTGCATTATTTTCTATCATATGAATTTTCATGCCATGCAGCACCTGCCTGGCAAGAAGAACATGATATTCTAACCCAACAGTGTGACAGTTACAGTAAGGAGAAGGGAGAATAAAAGCTACCTGGTACTGCCCAGCAAGCCTATGAGTAAAGCTACTGTCGCTGCTTGACTGATGCTCCTCCACAGAAGCCGCAGAAGAGAGAACTCACGTTCACTGGGGGTCTATCTCCAGATCATCTGACATAAGTAACTCTAGACAGCTTTAAAATTTTGGGTATTTTGACCACAAACTGCAACTATTAGTGCGTTTCAGAAGCGGCAGTAGAGGAAAAGATCTTTTACTCACCCTGAGGAATGCCTCTTATAGCGTCCTCCCTTTTAAAAATCTAATTCTGGTATCATTAGTCAAATCTTGCATTCACTTGTAGCACATGTTACCTGTATGGGGTTGGTTTTGCTTTTCAGAGGACAGTCGCTTTGGTGTGGCTTTTGGCCCGTGAAGCACTAGGATTATGAGATGGTCTTTGAGAAAGTTATTGCAATGTGTCCTCATGGCTGTTAGACTTTACCTTGTTTCCCACTGGATCCTTAGAGATCACTGCTTTCTTCAGGTTATTGCTTTGATCAGTAATAAGAAAATGATACAAACAGCTCACTGTGGAACACATGCCATAGATTTGTCATTATTGGCTTAGACTCTCGTGAGATATGAGTCAGAAATGAATTAAATAACTGGGGTAGGGAAAGTAGTCTGGTGTGCACAATGTGTATCAACAAGCAAAGTTATTAATTTAATATTTTTTCAGGCAATGTTAAAGGGCACCTGCTACAAAATACCCTTTAAAGGACCTAGATGATTACCAGCAGATATTTTATTTTCATAATTTATTTCTACCATTATTTTCATTTAAATTCCAGCTGGATCTTCTTAATAGGTCCCGATTTAAAGTCCTCATTTTTAAATCATTCATTTAACAAATATTTACTGTGTGCCTACCTTGGGACAGGCATTGTTCAAAGTACTTGGCCCACTTCAGAGGTACAAAACTGAAAAGAAAATCTTTCTTCTTTGGGAGCTTGTGTTTTAACAGGACAGAATACAATAAAATACGGACAAAGGAGCACACCGGAATTTTTTAGTCTTCCTGGGTCTTTGGCAGAATCTTTCTGGACAGCTTTGCGTTTCGTTCAGGATACAACTCCTGAGTGAGCCGCTAACCTCATTATGCAGCTGCAAGGTGCTGTCTAGAATTGTGTGTTGCAAACCCTCTGCAATCCTGAGTGCAAACCTTCCCTGGCAACTTTCTGCAGGTCAAGTTTAGAAAAGACAGCAAGTTTGGAAGGATTCCCATCTGGCTCCTTGAGATTGGATAGGCCAGGAACTGGGTTTAAAACTTCATGAAAATAAAAGCTAATTATTTTCAGGAAGAAGTTTAGTACTTCCTTTTTATGGAAGAGTTGACTATAATTAAACAAAATTTTGATTTAATGACAAGTGATAGAGAAAGCATCAACTTTTTCAAATTCTGTCATATCCTTTGGGAAACATGGTAAATCTATCAGCAAGACTAATTTTCCTATCTAGCCAGAGGTTATTTCAGTAAATTTTTATCAAACTTCTTTCACAACTAATAGAGTATCTAAAACTGCATTATAATGATCTTTAATAAAAAAAAATTGTCCTTTTTGGCTGTATTACTGTGTAATAATATTCAAATTCTGAATCAAAAGTTCTTATTGTCCTTGACATATCACCATGCTATAGCACCCAAATTTTACACATTGTCTGTGAGGCAGACTCTTGCCAGTCACAGTCCACTGACTTCATAACATTCAGTGGAAGGTTATACTCTGCCCAGAGTATACCAGAAGAGTCGACTAGGATGGCCTGGCCATAGCGTATCACATTTATTCACAAGGGACCATGTCTGACACTGACATATGATAACATAAATATTCAGATGTAGACTTCCCCTTGGAGTATTATTTTCTATTTCTCCTTTTTGAATCATCCCAAATGAGATTATGAGAAATATAGAGATTCAGAAAATTTTTCTAGCATTTCCTATATTTTTATGTTTCTATGAGGTAGGAAGATAGTTTATCCACTGAGAGTAAAACACAAAAGTTTTGGCCCTGGTCAAAACTTAAAAATTCATGGCTATAATCTGGAACAAAAGATGGGGTTGCTGCCAATAGAACAGAAATACAGAAGTAAAGAGGCCTATTAAAAGCTACGTGTTGAGCATGCCATATCTATAATGCATTGCACCAGATGTTTTTTCAGAATCCTATTATTTTGAATTTTGGATTTTTAAATTAAATTACTCAATGGATTGTCTAAACGAATATTGCAAAACCCAGAAAACTCCCAAATATGAAGCACTCTGGTCCCAAGCATTTTAGATAAGAGGCATTCAACTGTATCACCTCAGTTATAGTCTATCCTGATGCAGGTTAAGTAGCCTAGGAAAAATAGTTGCCTAAACAAGTTGTGGAGGTGGAAAGAAGGAAGTTGCTGAGTACATAATCTTCCAGGCAAGTTACCGTTTCTTTATTCAGTGTTAGCAATCTCAGTATGCCTTTTTTCAATTAGAAGATGATAAATAATTTTGGAGAGGCAGTGTTTATGTCGGCAGTACATTGAGTGTGGAAATCAGATAACTTATTTTATAAATAAACATAATTAGATAATATAATAAATATATAACATGCCCTTTAGCTGGAAGGTAGTGCAAGTTAGTGGTTAAGAAAATGAATTTGTGAATGGGATAGACCTGGTGTCATCTCTGCTAGTTATTGATATGGGACATTTAGGATTAACCCTAAGCTAAATTATTTACTTAATAAAATGGAAATTTTAACATCTCACCTAGGGATTATGTCAGATAATATAAGACATGTTCTCTAGGACTTTCTCCAGAATAAGTGGTCAATTAGTTGTTGCTATTAACATTATTTTATAATTTTAAGATGCAGTTAGTGGGTTTTAACAATAATCCTGTTTTTCTAATAGAACAAAAAAAAGTAGATTATCACATTTATTTTTCTAAGACAAGAATAACTACAGAACATGTTGAATAGTTTGAAAAACTTCACAAGCCAGCAAAATTTGGTTTGCTGGATTTGGTTTCTTTGTGTTGTATATGTGATTGCTGAAGAAACAGGATTTGGTTTCTTTGTATTATATATATTTGTTGAAAACTTTTACTTTATTATCATAGGATTAAGCTTTTCAGTCTTTCATTATTATATTCTCATTTTTGTTTATAATTTTTCCAATGTTTTTTCTAACAATCTTTTATATTTTAAATTAAATGCAAATAACATTTAACAGATAATATGCATTAAGTTCATTAATTTCTCTCTATGGGTTATTTTCTTTCTTAATTTTAGGTTGAGTGGCTAAATTTGGTTTAATTTATATGCATTTTAAAATAAAGGCAACTAAAGATATGAAATAACATCCACCTCTATTTGAATCCTTGAGTATGGAAGTGAATATCTTAATTTTAATTTTTTAAAAATGTTTTATGTATTTTCAGTGGTCTTGTTATTTGATTACCATAGTTTTACTGCTATTGTCATTAGTACTTGTTAAGAAGCATTTTAAAATTAATTATGCTTCTTTCAGGAAATGTAGTCTGTAAAATTGTTTTTTAGATAGAGTTTTTTTTTGCTTGTTTGTTTTAAATTTATTTGATGCGATAGGACTAAATCTAAGGTCTGTTTTAGCATATTGGGGAAAAGCGTTCCTTCCTGTTTTGTTTGAGTGATGGGACAAGTCCAATTACTTACATAAACTGCTTTTTATTAAATATTTAAGTACATTGTTGGCATATGCATCTATTTTTCTTTTTTTTTTCTTTTTTTCTTTTTTTTTATCTATTTTTCTTAATATTCCAAGCATTTTAATTTTGGTAAACTTTTGGGCTTATCAAGGACCAAAACTAGAACTTATTATATTCTGAATTGTGCTTGCTTTGGCAGCACATATACTAAAATATTATATTCTGTACTATTTTTATTTTATTCTACCTTTTATTTTTTTCACTTCATAGTATGATTTATGTGCCATCATGAAGAATTAACAAAGAAAGTCACACACACACAAAAAAAAACGATTTGGAAATTTCTGTATTTTCGCTCTTCTTAGTAAGATCTATACATTTAGAGGGCTTCATTTCATCCTTTTGAAAACAATTACATTTTTCCATGATTTCTTATTTTTTAATTTATTTTATTTCTTTAAAAAGTTTTAAATAAATTTATGCTACTTTTTTTTGGCCTGAACTCTATTGTCCATTGTCTTCTCAATAAGCAAATTTCAGATTATATAGGCTTTCACATTTTTGTATAACATATTTGTATTATTTTCTGTAAGTGTTACAATATGAAATTTTAGGTGCCTGTTTCCAAAAAGTATATATCAAAGATAAACTTATATATGAACACACATGTAAATTAGGAAATGGTTTGTTACATCCTATCTATCTCAATATTTAGCAAAATACAGCTTATAGAGATACGCCTCAGACACATAAGCCATGTTTGTGTATGAAGAAACCTACCTATAATCCCCTAGCTGGTTTCAAAGGTGGTAAGACCCAAGGCATGGAAACTTGGTGTTAGACGCTGTCTGTGCTCATGCCACGTGCAGATGTGCAGTGCTATCCAGCTGGTGACAACAGAGCAGTGTGTCATCATTAATTTTGATCAGCGTCAACAGATATGAAAATACTAAATTGGTGGGGAAAATAGTACTTTGGAGATCTGAAGGTCCGAAATTTAATGATTTGGGTGAATGTCCCTTTTCACCTGTGAAGGAGCAGGGTTGGTAGTATTTTATCGATAAACTGATTCACGGCTCTTCATGAGAAAGCAGTTTAAAATTCAGTAAGTTGCTTATATTTAAATATGTTATACTAAAATAGAAATATTTTAATTTGATTTTTACACATAATTATAATTATTTGCTCATGTAGTTTTAATATTGCCATGTGTTATAGTCAGGGTTTGCAAGAAAACAATATAACACAGGACACATAGTTGATAGGATTATTTTACAGTAGTCACTCAAAGAGTCAAGCACAAAGCAGAACAAGAAATCTGTCCATACACTACAAACCCAAGGGCCTTGATGCCTTGGCAATGGCCTGCATGAGTCCAGCTAAAGACCTGTAGCCCATGACATTGTCTCACACAAGTCCATTTCACCAGTCTGTGCTGGGAAGACCCAAAGGTCAGTGGTGCAAGCTAGAAAGGCTGTGCCAGCGGGCTGAGGGATTGTCACTAGAGCAAGCGAGTGACACTCAAAGTAAGGACCAAAACTCCTCTGAAAACTACTATAGCCATCGTCAGTGACAGCAAGGTCTTGAGCTCCTCTGATGATAAGAAGAGCTGAATTCGTATCAGGAAAGCATGATAAGCTCCTCCAGTACCAACAGCCCCTCTTCTTCCTCTCCAGTTTTCCTTTTTATGTTACTGGCAACAATCCTCCAGTGGTCTTCCATACCTAGCACCATGCTGATTCAGTTCAGTTGGGTGTCACAAATTGTCAGCGGTTGTCAATCCACCACACCGTGTGTATTCAAGGTGTGATTCTAATCCAACTGTTTTGGTTAAAAATTATCAGTTTCATAAATTTATGTCGGGGCTTTTTGTTTAATAAAAGAATTCACAAATATGTAGTCTGAATTAGTCAGTGTCTTTCATTATTAAAATGATTGTCTATTTCTATTTCTTCTATTATTGATTCATTGTCCTGCTTAAATTTAATAAATTCCTCAAGCCCAGGCTTCTGGTTGTATGCTAAGTATGTAGATAAGAGGCAGTGTAAATATCCACCTATCGGTGAAATACACAAAAACGTGGAAATCAGTCTCCATCTCTGAGGAGTGGGCTATGACATAAGCTGGAAGTGGCCGCAGCAGTATATATTGATATAAAAATCTCATCTCTAATGAATTTAACAGAGAGTTCTCTTCAGTGCCTGGGTGGTGCAAGACCCATGGTTGTTATCGCATGGAGGGAAGATAGAGGACTGATGTGCAGATACAGGAAAGCATATGTGAGCATAGCTTGCTGCGGTGGAGACACTAAGTGTTGCTAATAGGTACAGTGTATAAACTTGGTGATTTCATGGCAAGAAATGTATATGTTGAAGTAGATTGGAACCTGATAGTAAGTGCTGTGTGTTTTACTGAGATGACCAAATTTTATCCTATACACAAATTGGAACCATTGGACATATAGAAGCAGGAGGACCAGATCTGTCCTGTTATCTAAAGTCAGGTCCATAATGATAGCACAAGGGAAGAAGCTAATGAAATTATTGTTATAAAATGTAACAGAGTATAAACCTCAGTAGGATTTTCAAGGTAGTTTAAAGAAAAGTGGAAAATTCTATGGATATTTTTATGGAATAGCTTTCAACATTTCATGGTTGGCTAGATTTAAATAATGGTGGGAAAATGTAGACATGATTCACCTCTTGAACACACCCAATTCATCCACCGCATAGATCATGTAGCCGTGATCGAGCTCTGTTCCAGGTAAGGGAGATACACAGACAAGTAAGACACAATGTGCCCTTAAAAAGCTCATTGCTTTATACTTCTCCTATGGATGTTTCAGCTTTACGATCATGATAGTAACTAATGTATACTTTGCTGATATATGTGATAATACTAATTTATATAAAAATGAAGATGTATATCAGTATATTAATTTTAACTGTTTTCTTCAACCATTCATCTTCAATAGTTTTGATGGCTCTGGCCTGGGATGCTACTCTCTGTTCGCAATTAAATGACTTAAAGTCCGAAAATTTATATATGGAGATTTTCCAGAATAATCTATTACTGCATTAGAAGCAGAAATGTATCACGCTCCTCCCAGATTTCACCGCAGTTTCCTTGGTGTGATTGTAGACGCAGATTGAGTAGAGAAGATGTTAATTAGCATGTGGATTTTAAAAATTATCTATAATAGGAAGCTAATTGATGTTTTCCTTAAAGAATGAATTTAAGGAAATGTGATTTGAAAAGTGCAGTGTTGTTAATTGCACTGATCCAAGCAGCAGAGGCTATTGATTGAGCAAAATAAACAGATTTGATTGTTTTATTTGAGGCTCCATTCTGAGATACTGTTATTAAATGGTGGTAATGACTACTTAAGACATGATAACTCTGACTTAAGCCTAGGCATACTTTCAGAAGGATTAACTCATTAACTCAGGAAATCTGAAATCTGTATTCTGGTGTTGGTAGATACAGATAGATGTATAATTATATATTATGTTAAAGTGAAGTCAAGAACACAAGCAATGAACACTTGAAGACAATTAGAGAAATATGTTCTTTGCCTGAGTATGTTCTGCTGATGTAAAGCACCAGTGGGTCATCTGTCAGAGGACTGTGTAAAATCACACATTAGAATATTTTGTACAATAGAGAATAATTCTAAAAGGAGTTAAAAGAATTTAAGAATAAGGAGAAGGTATCAGTGTGGGTCTCGATGGCTACTCATAGATGTATTTGTGGGGAAGTACGAGGAATTCCCTGATAGACACATAGGTTTGTAGAATAACCATAAATCTGGGAGTGTTGAGAAAAATATAATAACAAAACCCTGGAGGTTATGTAGACCTACTTGACTATGGTCATGCAGAGAGTTAGAAAACAAAGGGGGAGAAATTGAACCATGGAGTTCAGGCAAGAAACAGAGGCCCTTGGAGAAACTCAAAGCAGTTCTTTGGCCATTTAAATGGTGTGAGACAGAGAGCACTGTTGCCATAAAGACCATATCTCATAGAGTAAAAGAAGTATCCTTCCTTTTATTAGATAATTGGGAAGTGGTAGATGTAAACTCCAAACAGCATTACATCTAGGGCAAAGTTTCCTGTCAAATGCAGACAAAGGCATAAAATCTACGTATGAATTCTGCACAGGGCTTGAGTCTTCCATCTGAGCCACTTGGAAGGTCACTAGTGTCTTAGTCATTTTCTCTTGGCTGGGACCAACACCGAACACCCACAGCTTCATGGAGGAGAGGTGTAGTTTGGTTCCCGTTCTCAGGCCATGGTTAGCTGGCTCTGTGTCAGGAAGGCATTGCGGAAGGGCCTGGCTGAGGAAAGATGCTCACATCATGGTGGCGAGGAAGCAGATAAGACAGCAAAGCCGGAGAGAGCTGTGTCCTTCCAGCTGATGTCCCCAGTGCCCTGTCCCAGGTAACCAGAGCCCAGCTCATAGCAAGAAGTCAGATACAGTGCCCTGTGACTTGGCCACCTTCCCAAAGTCTCACTGTGTGTGAGCACATGAGGCCTTTGGGGGTATTCTTGATCTCAACCCTAACAACCCAGAAGGCAGATTTCTCAACACAGTAGACAGGTGTTATTTGTTTTGAATAATCCAACAGTGATCTTGCCTTTTTCTGCCCTAGCTTTTGAAGAAATGCAGACTGTGTAACAGGCAAATATCTCTTAATTGAATGAATTTGAAATCCCCCCTCATCATTTTGCATTGCCCCGATATCCCTGAATCCCCATGATTTCCTCATGAGGCAAGTATCTTAAATAATTATTGGGCTCACACTTAAGATCTTCATGGACTCTTCTAAACTATATATTTTGTGTATTGCACCTCCCTAATTCCTAATACTACCTGTCTGGCTAGAGTTCCTTGATGTCAGGATCCCTTTGCTCTGCATGAGACCCTTTTATGTGGAAGGGAGAAGCATTCTATGTTGCTTCCTTATATGCATGAGTTGCAACACCGACTACTCTCTAGGTATCTAGGTGATTCAACAGAAGCCCACATATACCTGCCATGACCAATGGGAAAGTATGCCTTGCCTACATTGCACTCTCTCTAATTCTTTTTCTCTGCCTCTTAAGTAATCTCAGAGGCAGATCTGTTGGTTAGCTTTCCAAATATACATTTAATTAAAGAAAGAAATGCCTGAATTTCCTGAAAGCAATCCATATTGTCAATCTCACAATAATATCTTCATATGCTAATGTTGATTTTGAGGAGAAACAACAGTCGTTATCCTGAACATATACTTTCCATAAGGCAGAAGGTTTGAAGAACCTGTTTCTTCACAGAGCTACTAAGATGATGTGACAGTTTTTGGTTGCAGAGCCAGTTTTGCCTCCTTTCAGTAATTATGTGGCTTTTCTCTGCTTTTAGTGGCTCATAACAAGTTCCTTTAAGTGAGTAGTATTTAGCAATTGTGACAATTCAGCTCCAAAAGAAGAGTTTCACATAACATCAGACTGGAAGTTGATATACCTTCATTTGCCATTGAGTATGGACATCCTAAGTTCTCCTAATCAAAACACACAAGCTTAAATTTCACATGGCTCATTCTCTCTGAGAAACCGGAACTGTAAATAAAGAGCAAGATAAAAGAGAGATAATAGGCCAAGGGGAGAGAGACCTTTTGCAAAAGGGAAACAGAACAAGAGATGGAGGGAGGAGGCAGGGAGAAGAGAGGAAATGGATGAAAAAATTAATACAAGTTACGTGTATACACCAACTCCGTGTAAGAGATGTAATCATTCTGCACTGTAAATATGTACTAATAAAAAGGCTGGGAAAAAAGAAAAAAGGAATAGAATCAAAATCTTCTATATAATCAGTAAACATCTGCTCTCAGAATTCTTGGCCCTTCACATTGTGCAACCTTAGAGTAAAACGTTAAAATAGCACAAAGTTTAACTGAGTGATTTTACAAACTTGGTTCTAATTTTCCCAAATGGAAGAGTTAAGCTGCTCTACACAATAAGAAGTGATAGCTATCAGTAAAAGAGGGATAAATGCCCGCTTTCTGTCCTCTAGTGCCACTGTTGTGAGTATAATCTGTTTACAAATACAGACAAGTATATTTCAAATACTTTAAAAGGTTTATTGTGATAATTCATACAATATGCAATTCACATCTTTAAAGTACACATTTCCATAGCTTTTTAAATATTTGGAAAGATGTGTAACCAATACCACAGCCAGATTTTACAACACTTTTCTTACCCCGATCACATCACACACCCTTAATCTCTTCACAACCACCAATGCTGACAACCACTTATGTACTTTCTGTCTAAATATTTATCTCTTCTGGGAATTCTATAAAAGTGTTGTAATACAACATATGACTTTTTTGACAGGCTTGGTTCACAAAATATTTTAAAGTTTATCCACATATAACATGTATCAGTAGTTTGTTAATTTAGTGGTGAGTAATATTATAAATAAAATATAAAAGTCTCCTGTTGCAAGTTGATTTTTTCCATTTTTAGAAAAGAAGAGATAGAATTAAGCATGCAAAAGGTTTATTAGTAACCTATGGTGAATATCTGTTTAAGGAAAAGAGCAGAGATAGGATTGCGTAGGGGGCATGCCAGACCACACTGCAGGTCTCCCAGCGGGGCCTGGTGGAACAGAGATTGACGTTAGAGGAGTGCTCCAGTGGGAGGTCAGGGCTGGGCTCTTGGGCCACGGCCTTGCTCAGTTAGTGGATAGGGGCACTCCTGAGAATAAGGTGACCTGATCTGGAAATCTGAGGCAAAACCAAATAGAGAAAATAACTGTTAACTAATGATGCTTCTTGCAGCTGGGCACTAATTCCTTGCTTAGAGAGCAATATGAGGGTCATAGTTCTGTAGTTAGCCTTGTTAAAGAAGCATCTATTAAAAATAACTTAGGCTATGTGGGACATGCACACTGAGGCTGTTGAATTGAAGATATGCTTTCATTACAAATTCACTTCTTGGGTTCACTCCTTCAGCAAGTCCTTGAAAGCAGAGGCCCTCACCTTCTTTTTTGAGCCAACATTCTTCAAATAATAATCTTTATATACATTGTGTTTAATAAATGCTGATGGAGAAGACTAGTCAACCAAGGCAAACTTCTCTTATTTGAACATGAAATATTTCTTTCTTCGATCTCAGTAGAACATTGTGTACTGCCCACAATTGTAACTCTGTGCTAAGTACTGCCAGCATGCAAAATGCATCTGAAAATTGGTTGTCAAGGTGGTTATGTTACTTTTTCAGAGGTCATGCAGTCAGTTTAGGGATTCTGAAAATAAAAACCATCATTCTATACAATGTCTGCTACTCACAGAATGCTGACAAACCACATCCCACAGTGAGTGGTCCTGTTTAGGTTATAGGCTTTACAGACTTACATCTTGTTAATTCCACAGCTTCTTAGCTTTAGAGTGACTTACTGAAATAATCTTATGAATAGCATTGAAGTATGTCCCCAGGTGCCTAAAACCTTTCTAAATTCTACATACCTTCTTGTGAACTGGAAAACTAATCTGTACCTTCCAAGCCATGAAATTTGCCACTCTGAAACTACCTATTGATACTTGTGGAACTGTAATGACACATTATGTGACAGCTGATCTAATCTCCAGACACGTACAGGTAGTGCCTTTTGTTTAACTTACTGAAGATGGAAGAGTTTTCTCTCATTTCTGGGATGATCCTTGTATAATTTTTTTATCAATCATGGGGGGTATTATAATAAAATTAAGAAATTCTACTTACTCCATATGAATGACTTCACTGTTTACCATTTGCAATAAACTTGTATCATAGTTTGCATATGATACATGTTTTAAAACGCAGTTCAGAAGCTCCAGTGGTGCAATCGGTTAGCACGCAGTACTTATATAAAACACAGTTCATTTGAGAGTGTATAGCACGCTGAGAGACAATAAAGAAAGCCTTAAAATTTTTCCTTTAAATTCCTTTTGGAGTAAAAACAGTGGAAACAGCTTTGGGGGACATGGAAAGCCATGTATCATGAAGAATTCATTAACTAAATTTTTGCTTTGTACACCATAATTTTAATCACAGTAACAATAAAATAACCATGTGCACTTGTCAAGTACCATAATCTTTTTAAGAAACAGGATAGAGTCAAATGACTGTATTCAAAAGTATTCGTGCTACTTTGGACACCTACAGAGAAACTGCATATTGTCCTTACAAAGAAGCCCTATCTGTAGAATACACATCAAAGAGCATTTTGAACAAAATGTGCATGTGGTTTATACTTTACCTAAAATATAGATGTTGTGTACAAAAGAAACACGAGGCAATGCTTGCCACCAAGTATCCTCCTTCCTGTATTTTGAGATATGGAAGTCATAGAAGTTATGAATAAGATTGGATTTCATGATCCTAAAATTTGAAGGGTTTGAAGTATTTTGAAAGAATAATTTATACTTGGATACTGTTACTACTTTAATATATATTTAAATTGGTTATAGGTCATCAAAATTTCTGTTTTATAGAGGAGGCTTTTTTGTAATCATTTTTTAGAAGATCATCAACTGTCAGGTGTAGAAAACCAAAAGTACACTTCTCGAAGGTGATAAAAAGTCAAATATTCTTAGCAATAATCTAATATAGCTCAGAAGAACACTACACAGCTACTGTGGGAAAACAGTAAGTGGGCTGTTAAACTGCACTATGCTTTCTGTCCTTAGGAGTGGTTTGATTTCCCGAACGCCTGAGCCCACAGAAATGATAAAATATGGTGGAAGGAATTTCAGCTCAGCACCTTCTCTTTTCTGCATGCAAGTTGATTCATCTCTTGCAAACTGCACCACTCCGTCCACACATGTGTGCAGGTGCACACCCTCCTCTGTCTTTACCATTTAGTAACACTCACCACCAGTTCTCATCTCAGATGTTTTCAGATAACTCTAAGGAAAATTAAAGCAACCTCATTCAGAATCCTTTAAGGTGAATCCCCAAGAGTGGAAGTGATCATATTACAGGGATACAGGCATGCCATGCCCACGCTTATAGCAACATGATTCACAATAAGTCGATCTTGGAAACAACATATATGCCCATCAACAAGTGAAAAGATAAAAGAAAATGTGGTATTTGTACACAACAGAGTACTACTTTGACTTAAAGAAAGACAATCTTAAGGAATTTCTAGGTGAAGGCTGAAGCTGGAGAACATAATGTTAAGTGAAATGAGCCAGAGACACAAGCTTGTATGTCATACAGTTTCTCTTACATGAAAAACTCAAAGTAACGCAATGGAAGTGGGGCACAAAGTGGAAGTCAGATACATAGAAGGAGGAGGGGCTCAGGTGTTTCCACGATTTACCTATTCAATTTCTTCAATAACATTGTATGCATGTGCTAATTTGTTTCTTTTATACTACTAGTTTCTATTAGTTCGCTGAAAAGAAACTATTATTCTAATCTCTTTCTTCTTAGCAAAAAATAATCTTTTCTGTTAATATCTCATAATCTGAGTAACTCCTTCAAAGATAATAATACACAATTTATTCAATATTGTTACCTCATTATTTTCTTATGAAATTTTGCTTGATATTTTTATTTAAAAAAGGAAATAAAATCAGGCATTAAGTTGAGAAAATGCTTATTATATTTGGAAGCAGTAACACTGAGCCCCTGGTGACAGTCATGGGTTTTATAGGAAACGGTGGGGACTTAGGCTGCAAAGACAGTCAGGGTCTGTGCAACATAGGACTGCGTGCCAGAGTGCAGCAAGCCAGCCTGTCAGTCTTTGAGAGGTGAAGAAGGAATGTTTCTGTCTGCTACCGACAGAAGAACACAGGGATACTCTGTGTATCTGTCCTTTACCTAATACAAAATTGTATGTGTCAGGAAATAGTTTATGTTTCCTTTTTTTTTTGCATCATTAAAACTTTAGATGTACTTGAGGCTTTTCTCCTTGTAGGGAAGTGTGAAAATACACAGCCTCTGTTTTTGACTGTCAGTTGCTGTTTTCGTTTCACTGCTGTGAGCAGTTTATTTTTCAAGCTGTTAAAGCACTAGATCAGAAAACAGAGTTTAAGCAGCAAATAGATGATTCAGAGAGTTATGTTGCTCCTCCCTGAGTACAGATTATATTTCCATCAAGGTTGTTCTCAGAAGAATGAAACACAATTCAGATAGAAGGCATACGAGGACCTAGTGGGGCTGAAGGGTAGCTCAGTGGTAGAACAGTTGCCTAGCATACTGTGAGATCTTGGGTTCAATCCCCAGCACCACCTACATAAATAAGAAAAGAAATAAATAAATAGTGTAAATTTTGTATTTGTATGTACAATTTTTATTTCAGTGTGCATTTTAATTGACTAAGGGCACTTCTGTCATATTGGCTTTTACACGGTTGTCTCATGTGCAAAAGCAATTTCAGTATTTTCACTGATGCAAGAAAACTTTTTATAGAAATCTCTGAATATATTTATATTTATTAATGCATAAAATATAATGTATTGAATATTTCTTAATTTTGTGAATCACTCACCAACTTAAACAGTAATACAGTTAAGTTCAGCAATGAAATGAATGGATTCTATCATATTCAGCATAAGACTCCTGGATTCTCTTGGATGACTTTACTCATTTCCAAGATCAAATTATGTTACATCTTATTTAACGTTGGGCTGAATGCACAGTTAGTCATCATACACTTGTGTAATGCTATCTGATGTCGTCAGCATCTTGTTTACATTACATGTTGTTTTAAGTCATTTGTATTATCTTAAGCATTTGTAACTTTTAAAACTACCATGTTTAAATGTAAAATAAAAAATATATTTGGTACGATGTTTCAGTGAAGAGTCTCACCTGGGTGGAGATATTTAGCACAGCAATAGTTTTCGTTTCCTTTGTGGCTTGACCCCTCCAGGCTTCTCTGATTTCCCCAGGTAGGTGTACATCTGATGAAGGTGAGAGCTGCTTCGTGACATGGCCAGGCTACAGGGTGCTGTGCCAGCGACAGCTGGTGTTGTACTTTGTACAGAATTACGATTACATCTTAGCGAGTCCTGACCCTTTGCAGACAGCTTCACTTCTAGGATTAGAGTGCTTCATACATGGTCCAATCAACTAGTATGTCTTTTTTATTTTAAAGGTAAAAGAATGAAAACATATTAACAAACAGACAGCCATTTACAAAGTATGCCTTTTGTAACTGACAAATATCTAGCATATATATGCGTGTGTTGAAGTGTACATAGGATGTTATTATCTTTGATTCTGAATAACTTAACACCGCAATACATCTGTTGAGTCTCTTAAACTGCCTTACATGGAAGCATCAACCTTATTTGTTTACCCCTAAGATCATGTGGGCTCCTACCATGGCTAGATGGGTGTGTTGGAGAGGATGTGGGGGTGCCAGTTTGTTCTCTATACAATCCACGGAATTCTTGTGTTGAGTTTGGAGGGATTTGAGGACATCTATCTTTTACAAAATGGTCCCATCTATTTTCATATAGAGTCTGGGTTGAAGATGGCTTTGATAGGGAGCAGTATGCTTTACTGGGTATATTAAGTAAACCATGTGCACTAGTTCAAAACTTTGTTATAGTAGTTCTCAAAGAAAAGAAAAGCTCTCAGATTTAAAAACGACACAAATCCTCATTGAATGATTATATATGCACCTTAAATGTGTCATGTCACTTAGTCTTCACACCAACGGAAGACTTTGGTATTGCCGTCCTGGGCACTTGACCTTCATCCCTACATTATATTGTTCTCTCACTGTTTCCACATCCCCCAGCCTCACTCTGCTTTCTTCCTCTGGTATATTTAGTTCACAGAATTGTTATTTTTTAAAGCTTAAGTATCTGTGTTACTTTTCATTTCAGGTTCTCCTCTAGAAGGTAGAGTCCATGGATACAAGTTTTCTTTTGCTCATTGTAATATTCCAAAGACCTAAATTAGTGATGCTTCTGCAGCTGGAGCTCAGTTTGTATTCTGAATAAATTTCTACTCATCCACATTATCCTTAACTTCCTACTGTCTTTTTCCATTTCTGTCTCTTCTCTTTAGAAAATATTAGAACTTAAATTGAAGTCAAAATGTTAGGGCCAAGAAAGAAAGAAGGGAAAATATATATATAGGATAGCTAAGATAGTTGTACTACTGACTTCTGTTACTTTATTGAAAGGAACAGTTAATGTTTAATTGTTTGATCAATCTTACGTGCCTATATTTGTTTATCTGAGTGACCAATTTGAAGATATCAATATGCAATGCAATACAGCCACCATTGTTAATTTCCTTTCACCTTGTCTGAAATTCTGTATTGATTGTATTGTTTTTGTGTTATTTTGTAAATATCTGTGTGTCTTTTAATATGTTTTGATTCTTTTATCTTTAACTTAAAAAAAAATTAGGGCCCTACAGAAAAGCAAATCTTTGTATTTTTTATAATTATGGTCACTCATTCTGAAGACTGTGGTCTGTAGGGATGATTAGAGGGAAAATGTGTGATAAAATTTCTTCTTCACTCAAAAAAATTTCAATCACATTTCTATTGGTAGCTTTACATACCTCACAGAGGAATTATAATGATTAATGTATGTTTAATAATTTCACAGTGATAAAGCAACCTGACTCAACCCCCAAGGGAAAAAAAGAATTCTAAAATGTACATAATTAGTACCTTATTTTTTTCATTTGTAGAGCACACAAAAATACCTATTCATATTCATAAGGATTTAACTGGAATTAATTAGTTAATGTTTACAAAGCAATCATAATGAAGGGGAAACACATTCCTTAGCTATTGCGAAGGTGAAAAGGCAAATCGTGTTTGATATTGATAGATTTTTATTTATACATCTAGAATGTTCAGAGTAGGTGCCGCTTCTGTAATTATTATCTCAAACTGTATACCAGATCGTACTCATCTCACTTCTATACGTGGGCACATGTAGTAGCCCTTTGCTCTGTTTCTATAAAGTGGAATTAACCAGTCAATGCATAATTATTAACTCTTTTTCCCAGATGTAACTTATTTTAGCAAATGTAAAGGTTGTTTTAGTCATTTGTTATTTTTCCTATGTCAAGATGATAGACTTTATTTTGTTATTTGGATATGATTTTATGTAAAGATACTGAGTTCAACAGTTTCTATTCAGGCAGGTATGGATTCGTTACTGTTGTTGCAGTCCTTTGGTTCAGAGGCTGTTATATATGATTTTGCATTCCTACGCTTAAATTAATGGGCGTTAAGATGTAGGTTCTGAGAGAATGAGACACAGGCTACAATCATGTTGATTTTCTGCTATATTTATGTATTTATTTTGACATACGCTACTTCAAATCTTTGACATTACAACTAAATGCTTGTGATTTTTAAATGATCCTAAACAAGAATTGGGCTTTAAAGTTCCTTGGGATACTCTGCTTTCCTATTCACGTTTACCCCTTCATCACCTCTTTCCCATTGTTTTGGACAGAATGTAGCAGTCATTCTCCGTTGATAGTTGTTTCCCTACTTTACTGCAGATTACACAGCCAGTGATTGTTTAAAAGCACAGGGGTTATGTGATTAGCTGTGGTATTTTTATACCAAGTTTTAGTTAGTTAACTGGTACTAAAAGTGAAGGACACAGTCAGGAGCTCTGCTTAAATTAGCACTAAGCTGCCTTGATGACTTTTGTGTAATTCCTTGCTTAGCAAAAACTTTATGGAAAAAGAAAAGAATGATTAATATATTCTACATCTCTTTCCCAGGCATGTCTTTGTCTCCCTCCATGGCTAAAAACTTAGGCATCATGTTTGTTTGCTTGCCCTTGGTCTAGGAAATATTTTTGCTAATAATAGATAAAATAGGGAATACTAAGATACACTGATAAAGATCAGATACAAAACTAAATTATGAAGTTATTTAAATGTCAGAGTTACTTTGTAGGTTGAGGAGGACATGTAAGGTTTATTTGAAGATTAGATAAAGGGTTATTCCCTGCTTTAGTAATGAAAACAAAGAGAATATCACTTAGTTTTCCTCCTTCTATTTATAAAATAAAATATCTAACTTCTCTGGTATCTTATACAAATATGAATACTCAGAAATAAACCAAAACATTGGCCACTTATGTCACTGTGATTGTTAAATCACACAGAGATGAGGTAAAATTTTTGAGAGTTAAAGTTGGATTTGAATTCTTCAGATGTGAGGAACTTGCCAGGATTTTTATTTTTCTCTAAACTGACAAAATATTTCACAAGTAAGGGAAACATTTAAAGTGTAATGAAAACACAGTGTCCAAAACTGTATACATGTATCTTGTTTTATTTATATTTCTAGGTGTTGCAAAATTAAATTATTGGATTTCTTCATTGTTTTGACAGAGTTGTGTTAAAAAATAAGCTAATACTTATTTTATGGTGCTGTTAAATAGGGTTGTACCTTGAAAGACTGAAGGGCTTGAAGTGTTGATTAACACAGGGCTTGCCAGGAATGTGCTTTGCTCTCTTGAGCTCAAGATTGGCTAAAGATTATTCAATTTGCTATGTTTAACTTTTAAAGCAGTTCAATAGAAGAAGGAAATATATTACCATATGCATGTAGATAAATATTTATGTCTTTACAAATAGATAAAAACACTGTATATTTAACTAATGTCATGTTCTGTGGTGCATTATTTTTCCCACTTGACTAATTTATTATGGACTTATTTATAATTATGTAAAATAATACCACACACTTCTATAATAAAGTGTTCTCTGTCTTGAATCAAAATTTTGACTTCTTAAAAAAACTAGGTAAAAATAACCATACATATCAATATACCCCTTTGATGTGGCCTTCACGAGTGTATTTGTCTATAAACGTCCTATTACATTATGTGAAGAGTAGTCTTCGTAGTACAACTCAGCTTTCGGTTGAAAAGCCAATGGCTGCTTTTACTTTTTTATTTAATAGTCCACAAATCATATTTCCACAGTCACCCACAATTTGATTACTCTATAACACGTACCCCAACAGCTAGCAAGTACTGCACAGAATAAAATAATCAGGTTTTGAATAAATATATTAGGCTGGGTGTCGTGGTGCTCGCCTATAATCTCAGCACTCAGGAAGCTGAACAGGAGAACTGTGAATTCAAGGGCAGCCTTGGCTACATAGTGAGTTCAAGGCCAGGCTGAGTTACATAGCAAGACCCTGTCTCAAAAACAAAAACAAAAGCTGAAAGGAAATGAAACGAAATGAAATGAAACAGTACAAAACACAACACAACAAAACAAGACAAAACCAGGGCATTGAATAAATGCATTGAAGATGTGAAACTAAACTTAGAAATCATAGAGTAATTGGTTATCAGGGGAGGAAAGCATCAACATTGAAGGAATTAAGCTTAAGCAAATGTTCGAAGCTTGCACAGATTGAAGGTCTGATATCACAGTATGACAGGGCTCAAGGAATATTTTATCAATTGCAAAAATACAATAAATTGTTTATGTTCAAAAAAAGGTTCTTTATTCAAAAATAATAATGTGGGAATGATTCTTTGACTCTGCATTTAAAAATCATTAGTGTTTTTTGTGCCATGAACCTTATTGTGTATACCCCTTATTCACATGATTAATCATGCCTGAAATTTAGTGTTTTTTGAGTTGTTGCCTGGTTTAAGTATTTAGTCCTTCCATTGTCTTTGCCTGCTTTTATAGCATATCCACAAACAAGATGTCATGGCAGAGAACAAGACTTTTATACTTGTGCCTCTGTGTGTATATTATATACTCATATTTTATATTTCTATTTATCTTTGACAGTTTGCTCTGAACACAAATTTTTTAAATTATTGCAAATTTGATAGCATTTGAAGCATTTCAGGTGACTATGTACTATAGCATACAGTAAGACTGTATCATAGCCATTACAAGTAACCATTGTATAATTTTGATAAACTTCACAGCAAATAAAGGATGATGCCTACAATAACAAACAACAATAAAATATTCAAAAACAAGAAAGTGATCTTAGACTTCTAAAGAACTGTAAGTTAATGAATATGTGGTGGAAGAATTGAATGTCAAAAACATCTTATCTTTGTTGGAATGTGGGATATAGTCTGGTAGTAAGCTAGCTTTATTCTCGTGTGCATAAAAGTGTCACACTAATTTGCAAGGCTTATAACAAGCACATTATTTTCTGAGGCTTCTAGGGCTCAGAGTATATTTCATTAAAGAACTCTGCTTGTGTACGGTTATCTGTGATCAATCTCTTTCAACAGCTAAACTGATCTAGAAAACTAGATTTTGTCTCTTTAAGTGAAGAATGCTTGACTAAAAGCACAGCAGAGGCAGAGTGCATTTGGGGAATTAATGCTCATTGAATGTTAGAGTGTAAGGAGCACCTGGAAGAAAGGCAATTTATCAGAGATTTCCATGAGCAAAAATATCACAGTTAGGGTTCCTCAAAAAAGGCAGGAAAGACGTCAATGCAGACATGAAGAATCATTGCCCAGGGAATAGATGTGTGACATTAGAAGCAACCCTACTGATGTGTCTTAAAAAAGGTAATCAGTATAAATAGATATGCTATATTGGAACATCAAAAATATTACATAATTTAAAATAAGTTTGTGTTTTCTCAGCTCAAGTAATTTAAAAAAGTTCACTGAACAAAATCACAGACTGAGAATTATGGGAAAAAATGGTTATGAATCTATGTTTTATTTCTGAGATAGGAATCAACTATATTTTTCAAGCTTAGATTTATTAAAATAAAAGAGAGAGAGAGATGTGAATGATAAACAGTAAATCTTTCTGAGCTGTTATAGAGTCAGTAATCAACCTGAGTGCAAATATGCTGTACATAAGATGAAACTTTCTGTGTCTTCTAGTAACTTTTATGCCTCTTACTGAAGTATTTGTCTCCAACAGAATTGGAAAAAGGGAGATTTATTTGCTTAATAACCCACTCAGCAGTTCAGAATCACCTTTATAATGTTTGGGGTGTGAAGTTAGATGGATGGCTAATAGATACATATGAATAAATATCCTGATGTTCTCCAGATGAGACTAAATGAAGATTAGAGACTCTTGTTAAACTTACTGATCAAGAGAATGATCCTGTGGCCAACTATCACACACCCTGGGAGGTCGCCCTTAACTGGACACCTCTCCATAGAATTTGGACTCCCTTAGGCCCAGTGAAATACGATGATGATAATTTATAGATTGTGACATTTGGGGGAATGCTGATGAGAACAGAAATTTATTAGACAAAATGCACAGAAAGAACATATATTAGTTGTGTAAAGCTGCTTTAATCAAATACAGACCAGGAAGCTTCAACATCAGACATTTTTTTTTCTGAAAATTGTGGCTGAAAACTAGAAACGTGTCCTCAGGTTTGGGCTCTTGTTGGCCCCTTGTTGCATGCTCCAAGGTCTTTCTTTTTTTTGTCTACAAATTTATCTTTTCTTTTTATAAGAATATCAATCATATTGGATTAGCTCCCACTCTACCCCCTACCTGCATTATTTTTTAATACCAGGAATCGAGCTCAGAACCTTGCACTTACCAGGCAGGCACTTATGCTACTGAGCTGTATCCCCGGGCCCCTCTGCCTGCATTTTAAGTTATATATTTTTAAAGGTCTTGACACAAATTTTGTGGAGACACGGTTCAGCCCATAACAAGATGGGAAGGAGAAGGAGGCTGAAGAATGCTTACATGTTCAGGATTATCAAATTGGGGTGGACAAACACAGAGTTCAAAATGAGACAAGTGGCCTGAGACCAACCTACACAAACTTACCCCATGATTGCCTGGATTTTAGGACTTCCCCCTCATCTTCAAGGTATTCTAGTCAGTTTGAAAAGGAAAAGCAAATAAAATAACGATTTGCTGTAGAACTCCTACTATCACAGAAGTATGCAGCAAACCTTCAGTTGATAATTCATGATGAACTTGTGCAGCTGGGATCTGCTTGAGGCCAGTGTAGCCTCTCCTTCTGCAGATCATAGTCACTGTAAGGAAACTAAGTGTTTTCCTAATTTGTAGAGCCGCATTTGCTCTGCCTGCGGGCAGTACACATGGCTGGAGAGCGCCGAACTGGGAGAGAACGTCATTCAGAGAGAAACCATGGGGTTGAGGCCCATGTGATATCCTTCACGGGATTTAATTTTTTCTCTTCTTTACATTCGGTATGTTTTTTAAAACTTGCATGAGTAAGAATCAATCATTTTGTCTCATTGAAATAGTATTTTCTATATTAAATCAGTATGAACTGTTTATAATAACTTATAAATCAATACTATATCCCAGTACGGTAATGTATACCCAGTCAAAGTTACAAGCAATGTTGATAATTTTTTAAATGGAAGTTATGTTGACATTTTTATAATTATTATCATATATATGTATATATTTTTCCCTATAGGTATTGCTGAGGTAGAGTTTACAGCAAAACAAAAATTACAATATAGGGAAAGATGGAGTAGACTCTAGTTGAGTTTTGGAGCATTTTAAGGGGTGTTAATTTTTGAAGTAGTTGTCATAGGAAAAGGCAGTTTCAAAAGCCCATCAAGCGTATCCATTGTTAAGTGAAATAAATCAGTCACACAAGCTTCAAGAGCAGAATATCTCTTATAGAAGAAATCCAAAGTTATCAGTAAAGAGAAAAATGGCAGAGAAGAGCACACAGGGAATAGATCTCTTGCAAAAGGGAAGGAGGGCGAGAAGGCAGAGAGGAGAGGACAAGGACAAGAGGTGAAGAGAATGAGCGCCACGGAGTGCCTCGGTACCCCCCGCAGAGTGTGTTCGTTATGTGTTGTGCATTTGTACTAACAGAAATAAAATTTTAAAAAGGAAGTCATGTCTAAACAAGAGTTATTACACTAATGTGTCTCAGAAAGTTTCCTTCCATGACATAAAATATTTAACAAGTTTTCATAGTATTTCCACATACAGAGTTATGTAATATTTGGAACCCTTATTATGAAAAATTATCATGAAGTTGAAACATAATTATTAACCCTCCAAACCTTGGCAACCAGGACCCTGGTTTGGCCACATTCGTAAGTCCACTGCCTGGGTCTTTTCCACTGTGACTGCAATTTGTCTTCCCGAAACGCATGTGTTGAAATCTTAGCCCCTAAAACGGAAAGACGTGATGGGAAAGTGGGGATGTGTGGAACAGGCTGAGCCTGTTGGAGGCCAGTGGATGAAAATGGTGCCCTTGTAGGACAGATCCCAGAAGAACACTTCACCTTCCTGAGTGAGGACACAGCAGATAAAAACCACCTGTGAACCAGGAAGTAGGTAGATAGCACGCTCATACTCCAATGCACTTTGACCCTGGTCTTCCCTCTTCCAGACCTATGAGAAATATATCTGTGTTGTTTATATGCCGCATATTTTATGGTTTTTTTTAGAAACCTAAACCAACTAAGGCAATAATATTTGAACACAATTCTCCAGAATTTGCTTACATTCATTTATCTTTGTTTTGTTTTATTTCCTTACCAGAATTTTGGACTACTTTCTATAGAATAGAAATAGCCACTGTCTTCTTATAAATGGTGTGAGCATCAAAATATAAGTGTTCATTTTCAGTCAAGGGAACCATTATGAGTTCACAAGGTATTTGCAAAGATAACAATGTTGTTAAGTATATAAGTACTTCGTGCCTTGTGATGTGATATATTTATAGAGAAAAAACAAGTATCCCAACTTGTTTAGTCTTGTTACATTTTTTTCTTTGACAGGTTATATAATTTATTTGTATTGGAATATGGTAATTTATCATAAAAATCATGTATATTATATGATAATATGTGTTATTTTTATTAAATTCTTTCTATTGGATAAAAAGATACAGGTGCAAGTATACATACATTGAAGTGAAATGTTATTTAATGTTTAATGATGCAGGTCTACTAGAGATGAAAACACTAGTTATGAAGAATAACTTCCATCTAGAACTGGGGTAGTTCAGGTTGTTTAACAATACGTTATTAAATTTATCTATTTTGTAGCATAGTAATGCTCCATTATATAAAAATACCACATCATTCTTATCCATTCCTCAGTTGATGAGCATTTGAGTTGTTTCCAGTTTTTAACTATGACAAATTGCGCTGCTATAAACATGGGTGAACATATATCACTGCATACTAATAAGTGAAATAAATTGGACTCACATGTGTATACACCAGATTGTCTCCTTAGTATAAGAACCAGAAAGAGGGAATAAACCCAAAATGTACAATAGATAATATGAAAGGGAAAGAAATTGCTCAAAGGAAGAAACCATTGGATGAGGGAAAGAAGAAAAAGAAGGAAGGCAAATATATATATACATGCATAGAATATGCATAAAGAAGGGTAGCTGGAATAACTGCACTGCTGATATCTAGTGATTTATTGAAAGGAACAGTTAATTCTTAAAATTTTTTATACATTGGCCAATTTTTCATGCTTATATCTGGTAATGAGCAATTGATTTGAAGACAACCATATGCAATAGAACAACCCTTGGTGAATTTCTACCATCTTGTCTAGTGAAACTGTATTGTCTCTAATGTTTTCCTTAATAATTATTATTTATTCTCTTTAATGGTTTGAACAATCTTCCATTCTTACATCTGGTAATCTAAGCAGTTACGTTGAAGATAATAATATGTGATATAACAACCACTGTAAATTCCTATCATTTTGTTTTGAAACCCTGTATCATTTTTAATTTTCTTGCTCTGATTTGTTTATGTCTGTGCTATTGGTATTTTGCTATTGTTCTTATTTTACTACTCTCTTTAAAATAAAAATTAAATTAAAAAATATGTTATTAAGGTATATCCTAGTGACAATTTTTTTTGCATCAAACAACACTTATTTTCTGGGTGATACTTTATGGTGGACATCATGATAGAAGTTTTTGAATCTTTATAAATAAAATCACAAATTACAGCTAAAGCCAACATCAAGTCGCCTGTTTCTTGGATACTCCGAGGAGGTGTTAAGTTGTGTGGTTTTCTGAATGAAGACGTCCCAAGCCTGTGGCTGTTTCATAGAGAATTCCACCCATAAACATAGATGGCACTTCTCTACAGTTAGAAATCAGAACAAAGGAAAATTATAAGTATTACTCAAAAATGATTGTCATCCTGAAATTATTACTATGGCTACCTCTCTTAAGACAACATCACCAAAAAATTATATCAACAAAATACAGTTTAGTTGTTCTGAAAAAATATTTTTATTAATTCTGAGTTTTTCAGGTTGTGTTACATAAAACACAAAGTTTACAGTCTAAATGGACACTTTTATGTCGGCACAGAAATGATAAGAATTGCACAGGTTAAAGAGATACTTGAGTTATTTAGATTCAATGCTATTTCTTTCCTGCTCAAGATATTTGTTTAACTGTGATTTTCCTTTTGTAAGAAAGAGAAGTTAAACTGGGAAGTCTCATGTCTAATATAAATTATACTAATACAATTAATGTTTCTGTCCCGCCAGAGAAACGTGAGAAGTCCAGGCTACAAAGTAACAAGAAACCCACTTATTTTTCAGCTGTGGATTCATTTTATTTTTCAAAGTAGGAAAATTTGGTTTTATGAGACCTTAAACTATTTCTAATGTTTGATGACAAACAAGCTAGATTCCCAGAGTAAGTTTACCCAGTGTGATTGTTCTAGTATTTACTCAGTACATCATATTAAATAACTCTATTTTCCTTTTTGCTTTATTCAGTTTTGGAAAATAAGAAATGCATGACTTTATAAAATATAATTATTGGATTGATGAACCAAAGCAAATATATGATTATCACTCTCTTTCACATCTATTGTTTATATTCTAGCATTATTAATGTGGAATGGGGAATGAGAGAAAAGAATTAAGAATAAAAGAATGAAATGAGTAATTTTTAGAGGCATTGATAACCAGTTGTTGGAGGCTGGCTCTTTTTCCAGAATCACTGGTTAATTACTAACACAGTGTCTTTCTCTGTACCTAAATTTCAGCACTACAGGAAAACTTGCTCTGCATGGAAGTTAGCACCTATTAGTCACTGTGATTCTTCCAATATTACTTCATTAAGCCAAAAATTGATATTTGAGATGTTAGGAAATAAGATACTGTGAATATCTGAGATTCTTAGCTTAACAATTAAAAATTATATATTTTTCTTGTTTTTTCCTATCTCCATTTGTTGGCTTATTACTTCTTAGAAAACCAACATTAAGTTCTCCAAAAAACCACGTTCTTCATGTGAAAATTTACTTATGTAAAAGTTAGACAAGAAGTTGTAAAAGAAAAGTAACATTTTTATAAAGGTATGTCATATTTAACCTTTTCAAATACTGTATTACAATAATTCACCACAATTTTGAAGCATATGTTAATGAGATTTTTATAAGGATGGTTTTACAGGGCATCAAAAACTGTGAACCATATACCATGTGATATTTCTAATTTGATTGAAGGATTGTGATTGGTGTTTATTTGAGTCAATGCTGAAAATAGATGTAAATTCCTTGCCACCTCTAATGACTAATCTCATCTGTGAATATTTTTTCACAGTGAAAAAAGTTCAATTAACATTTTCCAAATTAAGATCATACCTTTCCCAAAGTTTTTTCTAAGTTTTCAATTTCAGAGTTTATAGCACGCCTATTTAAATCTATCTTTATCATGCACACGGTTCTCCACTGCTCACAAGCCACTTCTGGTGGAAATTACAATGGCTCTCTTCTCTTTCATTTCACCCTTACGTTCGACAAGTAATTACTGTTCCTCTACTTTGTACAAAGCCATGTCAAGTGTTAAGAATACAGAGCAAACAAATCCCGCAAGACTTCTCATTTCTTGAAGTTTCCACTGTATTATAGGAAAAGCATTAAACAAATGGAACAAAAATACATGTCTAATTACTGGTAATTGTGACAGGTACTATAATAATTGTAGGAAAGGAAACTGAAAATCTTGGGGCATATAGGGAAGAAAGTAAAACTTGTTCATCACTCATTATCACCCCAAATCTATTGCGGTCAATAAAATAGGATACATATATAACTTCCATGTATAATGCTGTGTAGAAGTCTTATGACATACACACTAAGTGTGACTAAAGAAGGAACTAAGATAGAAATTTATATGTAAACATAAGAACATTAAACATATTGGTAAAATCCATACGGGAAAAAAGAGTAAGATGGAAAATTTGGAAATACAGTTTTCCTAAAACATACTTTTCTTGCTCTTGTCTCTTCTTTACCATCTTGCATATTGGTAAGAGAAAGGAAATAGAATGGGTCATTTAGCTTTTCTAAAATTAGGATGACAAGCTGTTGTTGGTCATAGTGCAGCACGCATGAATATGACTCGGTCATCCATGTTCACTGTTACCATATAACCCCTTGGCACAACTTGCGCTATCCTGTACACCTGATAGCTGGCGAGTATTTTTTCAAGAGTAAGATGTCATGTTAACGTTTCAGAAAATAACATGTACCAGCTTGAGATTATTTTTGTAAAGTCTCCTTTGGGCTGCCTTTTTCTTTGTATTAAATCTTTCCTCAAATTTTCATAGGAATTTTGTTACAAAATTATAATCAGTTCGCTCAGATGTGGAGGCCATGACCTAAACAAGACTATTGTGGAACCCAGTGAATTATTTTTATCAAAGTTCTCCATCATAGGTTGCATTCCTAATTTGAAAACAAATAATTTGGGATAACTTGTTAACTGTACAAGAAAGAAATGCTACTTCAATTATGTAGGCATTTTATATGAAAGTATATCTTAGCCTATGTTAACCAGCTAGCTCCTATAGTTCCCTATTCATGCACTTTGAGCTTAAATTATCCTATAGTTGTTGAATTGGATAAGTACACTTTGTTTTTGTTTTTGACTGTGTAAATATCTTTGATGCTTCTGTAGTAGCTTCAATTATTAACTGTTGTAGAAGCTTATAAGTTCAAAATAATTGTTGTGAAATAATCATAATACTGTTCATGTAGTGTGGGATGATGAATTAGGTATAATGTGTTTTGTCAGATACAATATAATCAGACAAAATTATTGAATTTTTTAGAGTCACCTGGTAAGGCAGAATAAGCATCCTTGTCACTAATTATGGATTAGGGAACTGACACAGAAGTGATTAGACATCTTGACATAGCCAAAAGCTTACAATTCAGGATGAGTGTTCTGAATCCAGAGTGTGGATGCGATCATTTATTAGGAATGTGCTTGTCTATGTTAGTGGTTCAGCCTGTAGGATTTGAAATTTTATTAGCACACATACTTGCATTTTATGAAGTTCTACTTTAATCGAATGAGAATCTATCTCTTACATCAGCGTTTTTACTGCCCTACATTTTTCATGAAAACCATCACAGTCAGCCTTTGATACATTCAACTTCCGCTTCTACTTAACAAAACTGTACACAGAATTTGCACAATAAAGTGGAAAACCTGAAAACCCCACTGGCTAAGGACTCACATTTGTTAATAACAGGTCCTGCTTATTCCTCACACGGGGCACTCAGGAGTGTCAAGCTGAAGCGTAAGGACAGGAGCCTCCCCACTTTTATCAATGTTCATTCAGGTTGAAAACTGTAATTTATATTAATTTTTTTTGCTTGTCTGTTTCTCTGCACATATTTATCTTTTAATTTTCCTGACATGCAGTTTTGCTAATAGATTCAGCAAGTTTTTCTTGGAATTTTGTAGCTTGCGAGTACATGTGATTTGTTCAAATACTAGAAGTGGTATTGTGCAGAACAGCCTTGAGTGATAAATACGTCTTTCTTTTATTTCTTTGTTTCACTCTGCATCTTTTTTTTATATAGGTCTTTGTTTTCTTGGTTTACTTTTTAATGGGAATGTAAGAATTTACTGAGATTCAGAATATATGCATGAAAGGTATTTTCTGTTTAAAATAAATCAGGATGGAGAATTGCTTTTCTATGTAGCCTTAAAGTTAAAAAGAATAATTTGTTGATTTTATATATATATATATATATATATATATATATATGCAGTGGCAGAGCAGCATGCATCTCTAATATAAAAGCCAAATAAGCTTGGACTTTTTCTCAAAGCCATACAATGTTAAATTTTTCCAGTAATGATACCTGACTTTTGAATTTTTAGATTGGTGCATTATCCTAAAAAATATGTCATACATGAAATTTGCAGTGCTCTTAATTATAGAAATCTGTCAGTGACAAATGAATAATTTAGTACTTGAAATTCTTAGGTATTGAAAAAAACCTTAAAATTCTCACATAGAGGTATCTCTTACCAAGCACAAATTCACTATGGAGAGTTAAAATTTATGACCTAACAAAGTAGGATATGAATTTATTCTCCAAATTATGAAAATTGAACCTGAGCAAATCATGAAAACGTCCTCTCTCTGTCCAATGCGGTTCCTCCTTACCTTATGTTATATGACTTTCGTTCTGGTAGTGTAGTAGCTGCTAATCGTCAAAAGAAGCGAAGAGGGAAGAAGTCATAACTTAAAGTCTACTTGTTATTGGACTTTAAAGTACAATATACAGAATTCCAGAGTAGTCTACTTATGAAAATATGAGGCTGATACTGCACTAAACATGTACTGCATTGCAGAGGTAATAAAAATCTGTAAACCAACTATGTTTATTAACAGTCCTGGTAAAGTAAACTGACCATTATGAAATTTTCATACTCCCAGGAACTAGACATATTTTGAATACCTTTGTTACTATACATTTTCACTTGCTGGATTATTTCGATGAGAGAGGAAGCACTTGTGATTTTTAGTGAAATGTGTGAAAAAGGATTTATTTTAGAGAACACTTTTACAACCAGTTTTTTAAGATTACATTTATTGTTTTAAAAAGTAAAAAAGAATACATTATATATTTGTGGTGGTAGTGTGCATATGGATACACTTCTCTATGTTTATGTGCTCTACTTAAACACTGATGCATTTAGCTTGTGTAGTGTGAAATGCAGAGTCTCACAGAATGTATGCACTCTTCAGGAAAAGAAAAACCTGCACAAATATTTTAATACTAAATTTATTGAGATATCATACAAGTTACCTTTGGCCCCTGCTTTCACAAGAGGTATTCAAAGCAGCGGCTGTTAGCATCTAGATACTTATCAGGATATAGCGAACTGCTGTTTGGGTAACTGGCCCACTGAGGTTACTGCCCGTGCATTTCAATTTCTCCTCTAAGGGTCAGCAGTGTAGTGCATTTTCTGAGATATAAGATGTCTTCTAGGGTCCTCCACAGGAGGGTAACACCATTTGTTGAAAAAAAAAATCACATAGTATTTTTCTTTCCTGAAAGTGTGTATGAATTTTTGGCTGGACTCTGTCATTTTGTAAGTCATATTTTTCAATGTAATTTAGATGCATAGATTTGTGTCTTTTCTCATCTATATCATTCAATTACATAACCTCTAATGTTCATCTTACTGGAATATTTACCTAATTTTGAAGTTCCATTGATTTTGAGCAGTATAATTAATAAGAAGTAAACATTTTGTGTAGGAATTAATTTTACAAAGACTGATGAAATCTTTATCATGAGCTTGAAGCAAGTGTTTTTGGCTCCATCTTCATTGGAAGACGGCTGCCCTGTGTTTTTTATTTCTGGTCTTTAGGATACAGTAACTGCAGTTTCTATTACAAATGAACATTTCACTTTATGAAAAAAATGATAGAAACATTTAAAAGATAGAGTTTATCTTGTATTAGGATGCAACCTAAAACAGTATGGTAAGAACCTGTGCTGCTATCTTATTGGAAATATAAGTGTGTTCAGATTTTACCAATGTCACTTTGCAACAGCACGGTACAGAGGTTTGATGAGCTCTGACCTTTCTATAGTGATGAAGCGTGTGTGCAGCTTCCTGGAATTTTCTGACAACCCTTTGTAATAAGTTGGTTTATATAATTTCTTTTCACAGCATCATCTTTAAGGAGTTGGAATCATACATAACATACAAAAGAACCATGGTGAAATACTGACATTTTTATTCTCTAATAATTGCTTGATACATAAATAGTATTTAGGTCATATTTAAGTTAGTTGGCATTTCTTGACCCTCACTACTCATTTTATAAAATTGTTTATTTTCCCAAATTGTATTTTCATTAGCCTGTCTGTGCTCATGCTACTCCTAACCATCCCTAGAGAGTCGCTACATTTCACAATTTTGTCTATGTTGTTGGCGTTTTGCTACTGTTCTTTTTTTTTTAATTCTCTTTAAAATAAAAAGTGGAGATAAATAAGAATACTATTGAAACATTTGCAAGTGAGTTATGAATACCCTCCACTTTATTATTGATCACATGTCCCCTCTCTCATATACTGCATTATAATCAAATATATTTCTGGTTATGGAATTTTAATAAACATATGAATTGGGGTGGGCAGGGGAAAATTCTGAAGTCCAAGAAAATTGAAGTGTATACCCTTTGCAAATTTTCCTGTGTGAAATTCTATAATTTATGAGCTTTAAATCATCCTAATGAAATGATTAAAGGACACTTCATGAAGTAGGAGCAAAAGATGACAAGCTTAAAGTGTTTTATTCCTGACAAATAAGTGAAAGGTACATGTTTTCCCTATTCCAGCGATATTCTTTTCTGCTTTTGTCTACTGGCTGACCTAATAATTAATAATGTCCAGTATGAGTCCATTATGTTAGTTTTCTTTAGCTAATGTTTTTTTAAATTTTATTTTAAAGAGAGCAGTAAAAGAAGAAAGAAAGAACAGGAGCAGCATACCAACATCGCAAATATAAATAAAACAAAGCAAGAACATTAAAACATACAGAGTTTCAAAACAACATGATAGAATTAACAGTGGTGGTCATATATTATCTCCAACTGTTTCTCAGCTAATGTTTTAGAAAGAATCTAATTTTAAGCATTTTTCTGCAAGTTTTACAGCATCCTTAGGTTTACCCCTTTATAGAAGTAAGTGGCCATCTGTTTAGCAAGAATGTAATTTAGCTGAGGTATTAGTTTGCTCGAACTACCATAACAAATTACTACAGGCTGGGCAGCTTTCATAACAGTAATTTGTTTTCTAACAATTATGTAGCTGGAAGCACAAAGAATTATTCCTTTAATAAATGATCCAAGATAGGGATTATCAATGAGGATACTGACAATTACATTAATTTATCAGTGTCTTCAATAAAGCAAACCAAGAAGCAAATTGTGAATTCGTATTTAGATATGTCGTATTCCCAGACTATTGTTTTAGCTACTATTTATGTCTGACTTGTCTCAAGCTGCATTTCTTTCCTCATGCCTTTACCAGTCCTTTACTTACATTTCATTGCATTCGTTATTACAAGAGGGAATTTCTAAAGCCACCCTAGTACTGAAGAGTACACTGACATGCCCAAGCTGCAAGCCTCATAGTATTGTAAAAATGTGACATTATTGTTTTATTCCATGTTTTTTGTCACTAGGTGTTTTACAAAATGAAGAAACTTAAAGCTACTAAATTTGACTTTGGAGCTTTTTGATTTCTTTGGTTGAAGCGGTAGAGTTGAATATAACAAGCATATCCAAAAGGAAAGGAATGCATTATGTGACTGGATCACCAACAGGAGTCTACTGAAATGACAGAGTCACCCACAATCTTAATAATGCCCTCCAATTAGTGTTAAATCTTTTATTTTATTACAGGATAGTTGCCAAAATGTAAATGCTAATGCTTCATAAATTGCATATGTTAATGTGATTTTTATTTTTTAAAAACTAAAGGAAAAATTCTAAAAAGTACATGGCAATAATATTAGCAAGAAATACTTTCCCAAAGAGCCTTAAAATATTTGTTATCATCCATAAAGTAATGCATGTGGGGTTTAGGCTTATATGTGTAGCCTTTACATTGTATAAACCTTCAGATTATCTGTTTATGTCTCGTCAGTCAGCATTTCAGAATTATTTTCTACCTCTTACGTATGTTCATTTTGTAAAAGTGGAGTCATGTGAAAACTTGTTTGTTTTCTGTAATAGTTACATATATATATATATATATACATATATATATATATATATATATATATATATATACAGTAACTGTATTTCACACACAAAAAATGCATGATTGCATCTTGTTCTTCAAAATGCAACCTCCTGTGTTTCCTTTATCTGATAAATACTTCAGACTGGTCACTGATTTGCCCCTGTGGGCAGTACTAGGTGATATGTTCTTCGAGGATACAGACTTTGCACTCCGTGTTACCTCTGCACCCCGTGATATCCTTTGAAATGCCAACAACTCTGAAGCTGTTTAATAAAAATCATTGGCTTGATTTTCATCTTTGCTGCCAAGTAGAGGAGGACAGATGCACTTTCTTCTGCATTTAAGATGGCCAGGCATTCCTGCAACAGATTAGGAGCCAAATCTCTAGCTTCTAAGTCCAGTTTTGAATGCTTTAACTTAATGCAGGGTTTTCTCCATGAAGCTGCAGAGGTGAATGAAATACCTACCTCTCTGTGTGGACTGGGTTTCTAACAACAACTGTCTGCATTAGCTGGAATTTTCCTTAATATCGTGTGTTTTATCTTTTGGAATTCCAAAAACCCATAGGTGTTATGTTGTATTAATTCATATGTTGACTTTAATATGAGAAGCACCGTGCATACATCCAGCATCGAGTGGAACAGATGCAGTGGAAAGCCGTGGCGCGTTTGTCTCGCAGCCCCTGTGCCTGTTACCGCCTCCCTGCACACATCACACTGTCTCAGCCCGAAATGTGCATTCCCTGCTGTAAGAAGCCCTGGTGAGATTATTCACGGCAGTATTTTTGCTCTAGGATTGACTGTAGAAAAGTCTTTAAGTCTAGAAATTCATGTGGATACTGTGATGGCCTTGGACTCTTCGATAGTGGTGAGTTTCTCAGGATCATACCTTCCGTTCTGAAGTCTGTGAGGGTAACTGCAGGGGGCACGGGAAGAGTGGGGGCCCGGACAGAGTCTTCAGATCTTCTGTGCCTTATTTCAGAGGAAGCTCCGTTCTTTTAGCTCCGTTGTCTTTAAAACTTCACTTCCTTGAAAGTTTGTTTTTCTAGTTTTGTTTGTTTTCTATTAGACATTTACTTTTTATAATCTTTTTTCAAACAAAATTGTTATTTAAACCAGTGAAAGGAGCTAATACATCAAAGCATAATGTCACAGTGAATTAGAGCTCTGTGGGTCATACAGATGCACTAGGCCTGACTTCTCATGCACTAACACATACTCACCATATTCATAAAGCTTTCGTTCAGCTGCTTCAATAATGCAAATTCGTAGAAGGTCAGTTCTACTAAACTATATAGGAACGACTTTCAGAATATTATTACTACTACTACCAAAAAAAGGTGGTCATGCCAGCAGTATGTGGGTAGTAGATATGTTAATATATTGAGGCAGATATCTATTGGTCAAAATCTGTTAAATCATCAGATTAAGTAGACATTCCTCAGCCACAGCTTCTTCTTCTCAGGAATGTATTACAAAATGGAGCATATATAATTATAAACACAGAAACACATGCTATATAATTTTTTTTCATTTGCAGGAGAACTGTACAAATTATAATTCATCAGAATTTCTGTGATTGTACTATGAAAATGAAGTGACATAACAAACACTGAGGACATCTGTGGCAGCTCATAAATGAGAGAAACTGGATAAAGGTTTTCCTTAACTTGCTAACAACCCTAGAAACATATGTACTATTTGTGATGATGAAATATGAAACTGAAAAATAAAACCTAAACTTTTCTAATATAACATTAATGAACAACAAATGTCACCAACGGCATGACCAAACAAAACTACTTCCCTCTTTACTGGTTTTGTTAAAAATATTACAAAATCATTGCATTGACATGCATTTTTTAAACAATTAGAAATGATACAGAGCTTTACTAAACAAGATGGTAGGAATTCAGCAATAGTAGTTATATTACATATTGTTGTCTAATTTTTTAAAATTACTTTTTATTCATTTTAATAGTTTGATCCATCTTGCCTTCTTACATCTGGTCATCTGAGCAACTTCTATGCAGATAACAATATGTAATATAACAGCCATTATTACTTGGTACCAACTTGTTTTGAAATCCGGTATTATTTTTGCGTTGGTTTTTTACTTTGCTGTTGTTATTTTGTTATTTTCTTCTATTTTAAAAAAAAACATAATTTAAAGGGCACATAAACAAAGCACAGCTAAGAAAAGAGGGAGAAGAGTGCTACATGAGTTTGCCAGGTAATTACTTTATTTAAAAATAGCACTACATTATTTTCTGAGTTATTGTGATGTACATGTTGTATCAACCTTTTAAAAAAGTTGCCTGTTTCATATTCACTCCTGTAACGAAGTCTGCACTCACACTTTTGTGTTATTTTTCATAGGAGGCTGTTTCTCACAAATCGTATGTATTTTAAGCCTTTAAACAACTGTCCTCATGACTCCCACATATTCAATAGCTGCAGTTAAGTCTTTTATCTGGCCTTCCCTAGGTCGATGTCTCTGGTGCTTTCCAATTTGATATTCTTTCTATATTTTCATCAAGGACTGATTCATGGGCCCTTTTGATCATTAGCTAAGTACTGGCTTTCCTGAAAGGACTGCGAATGAGCAGAATTTGATATTTTGGAGAGGGGACAGCATGGCTTAGTAATAATAACTGCAAATTTGGCTTTAGAACTATATAGGTTTTCATCTTGGAATGTTGGTTATTAATTCTATTATGTAACATATTCCTCTTTCGGTTGAGAGCTCCCTCCTTCATAACAATATAAATGATAATACTTGGCTCGAGGATGAATCATATAATGAAAACACTGTGTAAACCACCTAGCTTAGTACTTGGCATGTTGTAGATGATCTGGTGATGTTTTCTATTCGTTTCATTTCTGCTTAAACGGAAACATATGCTTTGTTCTGTAACTTTCCCTGAGACTGCAGATAGTTTGATTACAATTTTTACAAATGTGATGTTTCTCATTTCACAAGTAGTGAAAAGCCGGGTTTCCCCCATGAGCTATCAGACAGATTGAGCAAATGAACCAGTAGTCACTGAAATCAAGCCTAGCTAGGCCTGAAGGAGTTTCAGGCAATTATGCAGAGTTCTGTCCTCCCAGAGGACCCTGCAGTTGTCAGCTGACACCGGAAGCTTATGGTAGAACTTCTGGTGATCCTGTGGGCTTTCTGTGTTCAATCTGGGCAGGGGGCCAATTATCTGGAAGGAAAGTACGAACATGAGATGTTGTTTAGACAAATGTATTTGTTTATATGTTAATTACCCAGTTTTAGAATTATCACTAGCTTTACTTCTGACAGGCTCGCTTTTGATCATTACATGTTTAATACATTAAGCAGAATAAGAATAGGCAGGGAGAGAATTCGTAAGGATAAATGGGCATTTTTAGCAGTGTTGAAAATAAGTTTTAATGAGGAAACAATTGTTAAATTTAGTTGTAATAATAAAGATAATGTAACTAGTTATATATAAACAAGTAACATATATTATTATACTATCTATCTATATATGTTACTACTGGCATGATCTATCTATCTATCTATTACACTACTAGTATGTATGTTATCTATGATCACATTTTCACAGCCTAGAAGTGTAAATGTCAAGTAAAATATAGTCTAGGGTGACAAAAATAAATGCAAGGAAGAACTGATCTGTGAAAAACACACATGTGTACACAGAATGCAAATATAACACTGTCTGACAGCAGACAGACCCAGAGTGAAGCATGAAGATGGCGGTGAACCTAGTGGCTTTGCCTAGTGCATAAAAGCTACCCCACTCTAGGCAATACTTGCCTTGTGAAAATACTAGATCATTTTTTCTGCTCTAGCAAAGCTGGAAATCTGGAGTTTTATGGGAAGTCATGTATTATAAAGATGTCCAAATATTTTTATAAAGGATACAATACCTTATGGGCCAAATATAAAGTCTGAGAGAGCTGAGCTGACCCTACCCTTGTGTGGTATTACTATTAGAAGACCATAAATGGGCACTGGGGTCTTGGGAAAGGAAAAATGGCAGAGAAAAGCAGATCAGAGGAGATATCAGTGACTGAGCTGGATTTTGAAGGATATGCAGTGTATTCTGTGTGTTTGTGTGTGTGTGTGGGGGGGGTGTTTGCATGTGTAATGTGTAGATGCATCATTGGTAGTGGAACCAAATATGCATAAGCGCAGATGTGTGCAAAGAGTGACATTTCCCTCGATGCTTAGTGCAGAGAGCCACTGTAGGAATACCGAGGGTCTGGTGAGAAAAATGCGGGTCAAGATGGTTGAACAGTGTATAATGTGCACCTTCTTGTTTTGTTTTGTTTTCTAGAGAGAGTTGAGAGTTTGTGAGCTTGTCTATTAAAAGGAATTTGTGTTTTCCTTCGTGTCTGTACAATGGAAATACAGTGATTTTTCAGAAGTAAAGAGAAGAAAAACAAAGGTGGAAAACTCTAATAATTGTTATGTCCCTGTCTTTTATCTAATTAAAATATTTAAGTATACTTTGTGAAAATACTTTCTGGTAAAGGTATTAAATGTTTGTCAAAGTTTCAGGTAGTTTATATAGAGAGATGCATGCTTTTCCAAGAACTTACTTTTATCCAAGTGGATATAATTTAAAATCAGATTTGCCTTTCCTCTCAAGGGTCTGGATTTTCCCATTTTTGTGTCTTGTGTTTGTAAAGAGGGACAAAATGCAACTTCTGCTATTCCTGAGAAAAAGGCATTGCAGTCTTCCTCATTGTGGAATCCTAATTAAAATGTTCCATTCGAAGGATTTTTTTGTCAACCAAAATTCTTTTTAAGCAAATGCTTTATATTCTTTACTGGAGCATAGGCTGCATGTTCCTAGAGGGCAAATTTGCACAACGACCATCGAACCAAATGTATAACACCATGTATTATTTTTGTATCTGGAAATGTAGATTATTTCAGAAATGTATAATGCATAGGAATGTGCTGGGCAATAGGTTTTATGCATATTATTTTGGAAAATTTTAAGTAATACCTCTTATAATAAATGTCCTCTTACACACACACCCTACAACTTCTGTACACACCCTACAACCCTACAACTTCTGTACACACCCTACAACCAAGAGCATATTCTTCTAATAGATATAAAAACAATTCCATTCTCACATACTTCTGCATTTTTAATTATAAGGGAAGAAAATTGAATATTCTTTTTATGTAAAAAGTGTTATTCTTTTCACAATAGACCTTAGAGTCCTTTGGGTTTTTAGTTTATCTTTCAGTCTTATAGGAAGCAAGGATGAACTTGAGTGATTTTTCTGTAGAATGTATTGAAATTTAGTTATTTTAAAACATATCAATTCTTAACCTTTTCTAATGTCAATTAGATCAACTCTTCCTTTTTTAATACCTCCTATTATTCCTAGGAATGAGGACTACAGGGAGCTAATAATCATACTAATTTCAATGGATCAGTATCTATGTCAAATTGAGTTCCATAAACTAATTTATGGCTTTCTAATGATAATAATAGCTTATAAGTATATTTAATAATGTGTCATTTCTAACATCTGTTACATTAAAATTATAGCAATAGAAAACTTGCATATAGAGAAATTATGTGTTAATCTAAATATTATTAAATATAAACTTATTATTTTATTTTTAGTAATTTATCGAAAGGACATTCCACCTCTAAATGTGACATGGTTACCTTTGTTAACAACAGAATGTTACTGATAGTTTATTTCCTTTTACAAAAATTCTGGGGAGTATTATTTAAATATGATATCTAATCCTATAAAGCAAGCTTCTTAAATGTATATACTAGATATGTAATAAATGTCACATTTCAAATGTATGAAAGATATGACTGGTGACTTTCTTAATTATACTTTTGAGATTTATACATCTACCATAGGTATTTAAAGTAGTTTTTGGGTCATGTATCAGCATGATTGATTTATATAAACAAGAAAGAACATGACAAAGTTAGTTTATTGTATTTATGATCAGCTAAAACACACCAGATAAGTCAATAAATTAAGGCTGAGTTCATTAAGTGAACCACCTTCTGATTATTTTGTTAGATAGGCTTTAATTTCTGGAACTTGAGTAGCACCATTCAGCAAGACTGTACTTCAGTTACTAACGGGATAAAATGGTAGCACAGTACCTCTAATTCAGCAAGTGGAGGGTGCTGGAAGTGATTATTTTATAAGATAAATTTGTTGTTGTGAAAATGTAATCTTTTGATTAAAAATCTTAAATTTTGAAGAAATTCTATTTTGAGCAACAGTTAAAGAAATATAAAAATATTAAATCTGTTAAAGTAATTTGATAGGGCTGTGGATATAGCGGAGAATTTGCTAAAACAGAGAGAATTTGGCTTTCTTCCCTCCTTTTGTTCTATATCCAGACCATCAGTGAACTGGATGGTTCCTGCCCTCCTTAGTGAGGGTGGACTTTCTGACTCAGTCTACTGATCCAAATAGTCCAGAATACCACTACACATTCACCCGGAAGTACTACTGTGGATACTCTCCGGGCATCCCCTTATCCCATTAAAGTTAACACCTAAGATTAATCATCACACTCAGCATGCTCCGCTCCCTGACCATAAAAATGTCTATGGCTGATTCCTCATTTTTTTCTCTTCACTTGATTGTTAGTTCATTAAACATCTTTGACACTGCTGTCCACCCCAAGACATGGAAACCTTATTCATCTTTCACACCACATCCTGCTTTTTCCATACACGGCCTAATTACAGTGCGGTACTTCTTTGGTGCTTGGCTTTGTTCTCCTCTGTCTCTCCAGTTTGAATATGACCTCCACGACAGACTGTATATTTATTCTGTCTGAGTAAGCAGCCTGTATATTCTGTACCCATGACAGGAAGCAGTAGAGATACTTGAAATAACTAAAAAATATGATGACTGTTTAAATTTTTAAAAATTATTACAGTGAAAGACACATTGCTATTACTCTCCGTCAAAATACTCCGCTCACTTCAAATACATTTATCTCAGTACCTTTGCTGCTTTCCAAAGCAGTTCTGGAAGTCCTCCTTCGTGATTGTCTTTGAGGTCTAATTAAGTGAATGCTGCTGCCAAGCGTGATGCCATGGGAAGGCAGGCTTGTAAAAACATTAAGGTGGGAGTGTATCTGAGACTGTCTGACTTGTTGCTTTTCGCCAAGTCGAAATGACATAGAAAGGTAAATGTTTGAATTGATTCAGGCCATCAAGGCAGCCACAATAGTACAACTAAAGACAATTATGACAAAAGATTTTCATAACTGCTTCAGAAAGCTGCAAGAACTGTGAGATAAAAGGATTCAAAGCATCAAGGAGCATGTGGAGGGGATTCGGAGGATATGTCTTTCACTGTAATACTTTTTCTGTTGTAACCACCCCTCATAGTTTTCAGTCACACCTCATAAATAGTTATAGATCACTAAGTGCTAGAATGACTGTATAAGCCCTCATCCAAGGGTCTTATACTATTTGTGTTTGATCTGTAAAAGGGACATAGGAAAACAACAATTACTTAAATTAATAAATGCAAAGCACATGACATATTATAAGGCCTCATTAAATGTCAGCACACAACATATCACAGTGTCTAATACATAACAAATAATGAATAAACATTGCGTTCATACTCATATATGAATGAATGCAGAAATGAAAGACACAATAGGGTGCTGGTAACAGAAGAACTAATATGTGAAGGCTGGGGATTTAGCTCGGTGTCACAGAGCCTGCCCAGCAAGCGCAGCATCCTGAGCTTGATTCCTGGTACCAAGAAACAAAACAAAACAAACAAACAAAAAAAGACCCTAATGTTTGAATCATTTATGACCTGCACAAAATTATTTAACTTTTTGAATTTTAGTTTATTGGTGTATAAAATAGTGTTGACCTTCTTGATATTTTATAATAATAAAATGCTACTTATAGCATTTTTTACAGTTAATTTTTTAAGAAATCGAAGAAAAATGTCCATAATTTCAGACTAGAAGCAGAAGCTTTATATATTGTTCCCACTCTAGGACTATTGTTTTCAAATATTCCCCTCTAAAATATCCAGTGATAATTATCCTGAACAATTCTAGCCATTAAATCTCCTTGATTATAAGCAACAAAACCAACTCAAGCTAACTTTAATTTAAATTAACAAAAAAATAAATGAAGGCACATTAATTGTAACAGGAGACTGAATGAAAGTCACTCTTGATAAGTTCACAACTGTATTTTCCATTCTCTCTTTATACTCAGTGAGTTCCATCTTTCTCCTTCCTCGTTGAAAACCCTGGCAACTGTCATAATTTTTCTTCTCCCTCCAACAGGATAAACGATTCCTAAAGTTAACTTTAAGTGATAAATTTAATTAAAATTCACTACTGAGAATTGCTAGTATATTAGTTTTCTATTTCTTCTACAATATTGCCACAAAAAAAAATTCTTCTCTCACAGTTGCATGGGTGAGAGTGTCAACACAAGACCCTGGTTGTCCACAGAGCTGTGTCCCACTGTGTAAGCCTGGGGAGGGGTCTCCTTGTCTCTACATGCTCCTGGAGGCTTCTGCTGGCCCATGGTCCCTTCCTTCATCTTCATCTTTCAAAGCCCCCTCTGATGCTTTCTTCTGTTTCTCTTCTACTGTCAGGACTCACTCATGTCATTAGCCTGGGTCCACCAGGAAAATCCTGTCTCATGATCACCTGATTGGTAATTATATTCACATGTGCAGCCTTAGTTTTGCTATGTAGTATCATGCAGAGGATGTCTTTGGGGGCCATTATACTGCCTGCCACATCTTCCCTAAATATCTAGACTTTGAAATTTTTCCACAAATAAAGTTTTATAAGCCATCAGCCAGAATTTTCATTTTTCTCTTTCAAAGTTCACAAACATACTTCATATTCCAGAGCATTTCACTTGGTGCATATTAAATTCCAGTCTGCAGAACTGGGATCCAAAGGAATCATTTTCACAGTTTTCCACTAAGATGTGGGGCTACACTCAAAACACAGAAGTGACTCTGTAACGAAAACTGTCAACCCCTTCACAAATGTTTCCCAACACGCTCTGTGATCAATATCAACATAATTAGGCAGACCAAGGAGTTACAGTAATCAAACAGGTATTCAAACTCTATTCCTTATGAATTTAATTGATG
The DNA here is from genome assembly GCA_004027595.1 of Dinomys branickii. Lineage (NCBI taxonomy): Eukaryota > Metazoa > Chordata > Mammalia > Rodentia > Dinomyidae > Dinomys > Dinomys branickii. Next base: position 2,299 of record PVLD010000126.1, on the reverse strand, counting down.
TATCATCAAAGAGGACTTCTGAACAATCATTCAGCAGGAATTATCTATGTATCCTCATACATAATAATAAGCCTCTATATTATAGAACTTAAAGGCTAAGACTTCAGGAGGACTAACATTAATTTAAAAACACAAGTAATCCAAACTACTTCTATCTTCTTTTTTCTTTTCTTATCTATTTCTTCTGATAAAACAGTCTCATTTCTCTTTATTACATTTCTCTTTGGTCCCTGTTCTCATGAATGGATGTAGCTCTGCACACAACTGAGCAGTTTACATGTTATAAGCCTGGCCTTAATTCTCTCTCAGCCCCAAATCAAGGCTAGAGCTGTATGCACAAGAGCCCAAGCAATTATAACCTGAAGGTTGATCCATATTATACAGTAGCAAAGATGCGACCCATATGCATCTGTGCATAAGAGAGGATCTTTATAACCTGAGATAATACTCCACAATCTAAGTATAACTGTTATTTGTAAACTTGTTAATAGCATAACACAGCAGTCATTGTAGTGACTAAATTTTTTGAATCTTATTATGAATAAGTCCTATATTATTCTATTGAGCTCTTAATTCAGCCATACAAAGAAGTTTCTTTTCAGGTGTTACCTCTATTTAAAGAAGGAGAAACGAGAGCAGAGAAGTAAAATAATTTGCCCAAAGACACACTGAAAGGAAGTAATGGCCAAGACTTAAATCTCCATATCTTTAACTCCAAAGTTCATTAAAAATTTTCACTAGAATAATATTGACTGCATAGTTTTTAAAAAGTATATTTCAAAGTGTTTGTACACTATTACAATTATATTCCTACTCACGCCCATGCCTGTGACCATACCCACAGGCACACCTCTCCTTTCAGTATTGTATCTACACCCATAGCCCTTCACTCACTGTCTCTGTAGAAGTCATGTTTAAACATTAACACTGACTCCTGACAAAGAACTCATTGGATATACATATCTGACCCTTTCTGTCTGTATATTTAAATGATCATGGCTTAGCTATATCATGAGAAAGTAATTTTTATAATGAGAAACACCATTCTTATCTTGCTAAGTCTCTGGAGAGTGTCAGCATTTCCTTAGGTGGTTTCTTGTGTGTTTCTTCTGCAGCTGAATCACATTTGTCCTACTGTTGTATTCTAGTAAGAATCCAGCAAATCAACATGGTACCCAAGATACCTGTGTGACAGTATGGGTTTATAAAACACAAGCTGTGAAGTATCTGCTGAGTGACATAAATAGAGCATCTAAGTTTTAAAGGTTTTTCATTATAAGAAAATTATTTTCTCTTAGGCCCCTTTTACTCAGTTATTTTTAAAATTTATAAAACTTTGTTTTCTTCTTAACTTATCAAGTATTTATTTACACATATAACATTTTCCTATATATTGGCTTATTTACTAATACTGAAAAAGCTCATTTCTTTTAGAAGCATAGAGATATAAATTATAAATGCATTGTACAGATAGCATCTTAGTTATTTTTTAAAAGAACGCTTAAGGACATCTTGCCTTTTCTTCTCCTAACTTAATATAAAGAACAATGAAAAATCATTCATTTTTTCTTCTAATGGTAAATAAGTGCTTTCTCTTTTTTATTAGGAAAGCAATTGATCACTTTTATACAATATCAAAAATCATAAAGAGAACAAAGAAAATTCAGATAATTGTCAATAGCCGAGAGCAGTCAGAGAGGCTGGAGGCAGGAGAATCTTCTTCTGAACCTTGGCTCTATTCTTGACAAGCTGAGTACCTCCGAAAAAGTGTCTCAGAGGATAAGACGCAGTGTGCTCAGGGTACATTTCAAAGGCATTAGGAGATCCGGAGAAGATGGCGACCAGGTGAGCAGCAAGGGAGCGAACCTCCTTAATGAACACCACCAGCTCGAGACAGACTTGGCGAGCGTGAATGCCGGGACCTCGGCTGGGAAGTTTAAACTGGGCGTATTTCTCTGAGATGCCGGGGGAGATGTGGTAGGGCGGACCAGGCTGCCGGGGCGAGACGTGGGAAAGCCCCAGACGCTGAGAGCCAGGGACGATCCGCGCGGGGAAGAAGCTTGGCTCGGTCCAAGTGCCGTGGGAGTGCGGCCGCCTCGGTCCCTCCCGCCTCCCGAGCCGGCGCAGCCCCCCGGCGACTCCCGACAGAGATCGGCTTGTTAGCGGCGGAGACGCCCGGCAATCCCACGTTTCGCGCGTGTCGGGCGGGCCGCGCGGAGGGCCCCAAACGCCGCCGGGAGCGGAGAGAAAGATTTGCTGGGTCCTAGCGCCCCGAGAATACAGACAGCTCGATCCCTCC
>PVLD010000125.1:312140-382344 GCA_004027595.1 Dinomys branickii | reverse complement strand
CTCGCCCCGGCAGCCTGGTCCGCCCTACCACATCTCCCCCGGCATCTCAGAGAAATACGCCCAGTTTAAACTTCCCAGCCGAGGTCCCGGCATTCACGCTCGCCAAGTCTGTCTCGAGCTGGTGGTGTTTATCAAGGAGGCTCGCTCCCTTGCTGCTCACCTGGTCGCCATCTTCCCCGGATCGTCCACCCCACTCACTTTTCATAAGGAGAAAAGAATGGGAAGAAAACAACAGACTATAATTTTCAAAGAATTAAAAAGGAACCAACCATATAATCTAAATTTTATATTCAATGAAAGCTTTTGAAAGTTTGAAGCGATATCTGATAGAACGGAGACCCACATGGAACCGGACCAGACCTGCTGACAGGAGAGAAGTCTTTATTGGGGGGTGTGGCACGGGGGTGGGGAGGGCTGCCCAGTGGACCAGGGCAGCAGCGAGCTGAGCGAAGCATGGGCTTTTAAGCTCTTTTTCTGGAGCTGTCTGCTGGCCAGAACAGCCTGAGCAGGGTGGAGTAGGGTGAGGTGCGTTGTTTGTGGGTCAGAACAACCCGAGCAGGGTGGGTTATTAGTCCTGCCAAAGCAGATGAGGGTGGGGTTGGCCTTTGTGGTGAGGGGAACTGAAGTGGAACAGGTAAGGGAAGGAAAGAAATATTGAGAGTTACAGTTTTCCCACGAGGTGGCTGGCTGCCTTGTGACTTATCATTATCTAACACAAATAAATAGGAGAAATAGGAAAGCTCCTAATTACGGTTGGAGATTTTATCAGTAACTAATAAAATAAATTTTATCAGTAAAAGAAAAGCCAAGAAAAGGAAACCAAAACTAAAACCAAAATCAACTTAACATAACTACCAGCTTATCAAATACTTTACTAACTGTATTTTACATTTGTTTGGTATACTATAGAAATGGTTGCCAGAATACACATTTTTCCTCTCCAACTATACATGGAATGTTTGGCAAGATAAAACATTTGCAACTGTAAAATAATTCTCAGTACATTTCAAAAGATTTTACAGATTACTATGAGGTCCAAAGTCCTTACCTTAGCCCAAATGATCTAGACATCTTTTCCATCTCTGCCTATATCCTGGCCTTTTCCGTGTACCTAGGCAGTGCTTCTGACCAAAAACGAGCTGTCTATTTATACACCTGTATTCTAGGGTGGCCTTGAAACTTGCTTTGATAAAAAGTAACAGACTGCAGAGCAGTGAATCAGTTCTGAGGCTCGGCCTCAGGAAACCTTGCACGCTTTTGCTTACATTCCTCTGCCTTTGCCAGGACATGCCCAGTTTAGCTCCTTGTCCCCTGTATGAAGTGAGAATTATCTGGAGCACAGCAGTCACCTCGGTCATACCAATTAGGGCTACCATAGGTCAGCAACAGCCATCCAACTGAAGACATGTTAGCACATGCAGCCAAGAGGGTAGGGTCATCCAGCCAACTTGGGGCTGACCGCAGATACATGAACAAGTCCAACCTAGAGCAGCTAAACCCACCGACTTGAGGGACAATACGTGCTCTTTTATTGCATGCCTGAGATTTTGTGTGTGTTTCCTTATCATGTAGTGTTAATGTGGAACTAGATAACTGACTGGATCCAGCTTCTGTCTATATCTCTGATGATTTCTGTCCCACAGCACTCTGTGTGAGTCAGTCTAGCTATGGTGGCATCCTTTCTATTTGTCAGACAGGCTAGGAATCTTTTTTCCTCAGGACTCTTGTCCTTTCTGGAGTGGTCTTCCTTTAGGCAGGTGCCTGAACAAGACTTTTAGATTGGCTGGCAGCTCAACCTCTGTGAGCAGGAAGCAATAACAGAGGAAAACACGGTTAGGCGCTTTCCTACCAGAAGAAAACAGAGCCTATCCCACTATAAGTGAAGGGTGGCACATACCATAGTAGAAAAGAAGACTTCATGCAAAGTGGACCTATGTCCTTAGCTTAACAGGCAGGGCTAAAGGGAAGGATTCCACATAGAAATAATCAAAGAAGAGGAAGTGGAATATGCTGTAGTCTCTTGAAAAGAGAATGTTCTTGACTTTCTCAACAGGATTCGGAAGCTAGGCTGGCTGGGAGTAACAGGGAAGGTTATTATGGAAATTGGCTGGTAGGCTCCCTTACTAGGAAGAAAAGAGACCATGTTTACAGACTGGACAATTGCACATGGAGGATGATAAAGAGAAAAAACATTTCTTTTTTTTTTAATGCTGAGAATTTAAACCAGGGCCTTCACACTTAGCTTTACACCCAGACCTTTTTTAGTTTTTATTTTAAGACAGTTTGAGCCAGGGTCTACTACAGTTACCCAGGCTGGGCTCAAATCTGAGGTCCTCCCACCTCAGCCTTGTAGAGTGTGAGAATCACAAGAATGCATCACCAAATTCAGGTACCACACAGGTTTTTAGTCCTGGATCAACACATCACTGGTTTGTTGTCTTGTGAAAGTTACCTCTTACATAAGATTTTAACCTTATATAGAAAAATATGAAAAATATTTCCTAAGTTGTAGCTGTCACCCTCCTTCACTTCCTCTTCTTGTTAGTATTACCGCCTTCCAGAGCATGGAGCTGTGGACGCTATTGGTGAGATAGATATATATAGGGTTTCATTCTCTGCACTAAAAACTTAGTGGGAAGGGTGTTATGTTTGGGAGTATAAGTCATAAAGAAATAATAATAATAACAAAAAGCCAGTAATGGCTGCACTCCTGTAATCCCAGTGCTTGGGAGGCTGAGGCAGGAGGACTATTGTAAGTTTGAGACCAGCCTGAGCTACAAAGTGAGCTCAAGGCCATTGTGAACTGCATAGGAGACCCTGTCTCAAAAACAACAACCACAACAACAACAACAGCAACAACTCAGAATCAGTGAAAGGAAACCCAAAGCATTTGCTTTGGGATTGTTGTTTCATTTTTTATCAAAATACTTATTCTCACCAAAACACTAAAACTCACATCTGGGTCTCGTCTGGGTCACATCTTTGAGCCTAGGATTCTGTTTTTGAGATATTTGTGGCTGTGTTGTATGGAATATATATCCTATGACATGAACTCCAACATTATAGGAAAAACAGGTGAGACCAATACGGAAAACATGCTGACAATGGTTAAATCTGACGGATTCATGATTTTATACTCTATAAAATCATTAGGAATGCTTAAAAATGTTAACCATGAAAAAATAAATTTTATTCAATAACCCAGGCAACCCTACGTTCTGCTTATTGCTTCCCTCCCTGGGTCTCCTTATAGTTTCAGCCCATCAACTCTAGATGACTCTGAGTAAGGAGCATCAATTGTGAAGCGAATGTGAGGGCCCAGGCCTCTAATTCCAGCGTTTGGGAGGCTGAGGCAGGAGGATTATGAGTTTACAGCCAATCTTAGCAACATAGTAAGACCTGTCTCAAAAAAAAAAAAAAAAAAACAAGGAAACTAAAGTGTAACTTGTGCAAAAGAATAAATACTTTTATTTTCCCCTAATTGTTGCTTCCAAGTTTCAGAGGTGGTTCAGATTCTGGTTTTCCCGGAGTTGGCAAAAAGATGTTTGTTCATCTTATTCTCCTTTCACACCTTGACGGACATTTCCTGTGCCCTTCGCAGCAGCAGCCTTTCTCACAGAGGACCCTAATCCACTTCATCCTGGCTGCTCCAGCAGCGGCTCGCTCTGCTCAGCTACTAATTGCCCTTCTCTAGACCAGGACGGATGTACACAGGGTGTGACCCAAGCACAGAGGCCAGCCAAAGACAGGACGACGGGGAACAAAAGAAAACTGGAAAAATTGGCAGCTAACGTGAAGAGAAATCACAGAGAAAGAGCACTGTGTTAAAAGTAAAATCAGGTCACCGGATGTGAGAATGCAAGATGGATCAAGCCATTACAGAGAATAAAAAATCCCAACAAAAAAATTATGAACAATGCAGAGTTTCACCAAACAAGATGATAGGAATTCAGTCACGGTTGTTATATTGCATCTCGTTGCCTTCAAATTAGTTGTTCAGATTACCAGATAGGAGCATGCAAAATTGGTCTTTTTTCCTTTCCCTCAACTTTGATGCAGATGAAAATATGCGGTATGACAACCACTGTCAATCCCTGTCGTTTTGTTCTGAAGCACCGTATCTCTCTTATTGCTTTTGCTTTGTTTTGTTTTTGTCTATGTTGCTGGCATTTTGCTATTGCTCTTTTTAAAAATTCTTTTTTAAATAAAAAAATTAAAATTAGGATAGGGAAATGAGGATTATCCTTATTATAACAGCCAACAGAATGGAGTTGGGAGAAAACATTTTAAAGAAGGGTTCAATCTACTGTCTCTAAGATGTACACTGTCAAATGTGGTCTTTGCCTACAGAATAAAATCAAACTCCCCACCATTGCCTATGAGTGGAGCCCTGTCCACGCCTCCCGCCTTCCTCACTCAGCTCAGCCACATCGGTGCCGGCCCTCCACCTGCTTCTGGGCACACACACAGCTCCGGGGTCCTCATCTCATCTATACCCTCTGCCTGGGCCATTTCCCCCCATGCCTCATGTGATTCGCCTCTGCACATTACTCAACCCTCTGATTAAATGCCGCCTCCTCAGAGGTTGTGCCCTGCGCAGCCCCTGCACCCGCTCTGTCCTCACCTTTCTGTGAACACAGAGTGTATAGCTGTTTTCCTTTCCACATCAATGTCCCCCATGGGAGTAGAAGCTCTGTGAGGGAGAAGACTTGCAATGGCAACCGCTGAACCCCGCTGCTATCTGTAAGAGTGCCTGACATGAGTGCGTGCCAACAGTGAGTTGTATGAATGAATAATGCATGTGCATCAGTGAAGAGGGAGAGTTCTGGAGGTAGGTATCACCGGTGGTACGTGCCTGGAAACCTAGCTCTCTAGGTGGCTGAGGCAGGAAGACCTTAATTTCTTCTCTAATACAACAACAAAATATCTTTTATTTCTATAGTATCTTCAGGTAAGAGTTATTGCTGAGTGAACAAGGATAAACTTTGTTTAAAAGGGTCACGTGAGTGAGGTAAAATAAATTTATTTAAATTATAAAGGGAAAGACTTAGACTAGTAGGAAATTTCACAAATAATTACATGTGATTTGCAAAATATTAGGCACTGAGAGGAAGATAAAGAATTTTCTTTGATGAATTTTCTTTTTTTTTTTTTTTCGGCACTGGGGATCAAACTCAGGACCTTGCACTTGCCAGGCAGGTGCTTATGCCACTGAGCTATACCCCCTGCCCTCTTTGATGAAGTTTCTTATGTTTTTTCTTTTAAATAGAAAGGTACATGAGGAGGATAAAATTTAGACAAAAGTTTTACTGAAAGGGAAGATAATAAGTTTTTTGATCTATACAAGATGAAAATGCTTTAAGGAGACACTCATTGCTAGACCTTACTTACTGCTCATTACAGCCTACCGGGGGCAGGAGGTGGGATGTGATCTCCTTTCTGAAGTCATTACGCTGGCTCTATTTCTTGTGCCTGGGGTAGCCCAGCTGTGCCTAATGCTGCAGAGGGGTATGCTCCCTGGGCGGTGTAGCCTGGGGGCAGTAGCAGTACCTGGCCTTGGAAAACAGGTGACAACCAAATCAAAGTACATGAGTTCAGGTTCATCACCACCTTAATTCCCCCCACTCCTTCCTTTGTTCTGCCTGTGTGAAACGGGAAAGTGGCACCTTAACCGGGAATGCCAACCACCTATGTCTCACTGACGGCAGTAGAGGAGAAAACACATGAAATCCGAGAGAGGATCTATATCCTCAAATAAAAATATGATGATAACACAACTCATAAAAACAACATAAAAACTTTCATGTCAGGTTTAAATCTGTAGTTTGGAGAACAGCTTTCCTCTAGTTGAAGGAACAGCATATTTTGAAAAATGTTCTGAAAGGAATATTAAGTATCAATAGATAATCATTGCTCAGTTAAGTCAGGATGGATCACTTAAATAGTCTTGGGTCTCTTGCCTGTTTTGATATTTCTGAGCACCTAGGCCTGATTAATAAGAAGCCACACAGAAGAAAGAGGTTCATCTGTTGCGTGTTCAACATGTGTTGGATATGCTTTGAGTAGATTCACCAGGATCACTTATCTAGCAAGCTGGGCCAGGATTTGAATCACAGTGTCTCATTCTATTAGCTGTGGTCTGAATCCTACACTGTAAAGTTTTCAGGCTTCATACTGCCACATGTAGGCTGTGCTACCTTTGCAAAATCATTTGCTAAACATGATCAACTCCCTGAGATCCTTATATTTTATTGCCATATAATTTGTTTTATCAGCAAAAGAAACCTTGTTTAGAATGAACTCCCTGACTATAGACTGTCCACAGAAAGAAACCTCTCATATTTTTATCTTTTATGTATTGGCCAGTTTGACTTGCCTGGTGTGAGGTGGGTTCCTCCTTCAGATTTTCCTCCAGGTCCACACCAACTCTGTTGAAGAAAAGAGAAAATCAGTAAACGCTCTGCTGCAGGAGGCATGAGTTGATCTTGTGCATCAGATCACACGATGCATGTCTGAGTACAGACGTGGCTGGAAACTGTCTTGCTTTCTTTGAATTACAAGAACCTCAAATGAATCAATAACCTGTAACGGTCACCTGTCCCTTCCTGGTATGTATGCTGGCTGACATACACAGTTTGAAGGAGGAAGAGTTTACTTATGCTCATGGTTTCAGAGGGTTCAGTTCATGGTTACTGGCTCCAAGGCAGAGACAGGATGACAGGAGAGCATGGCAGAGCAAGTCACTTACTTCATGGCCAAGAAGCAGAGTGCATAAGAGGGCCAGTGATGTCTGTATCCTCTAAAGTCATGTCTTTGGTCACCTGCCTCCAGCTAGGCCTCGGCTCCCAAAAGCACATTCTATTGTGCACATTGGTGGATTAATCTGCTACTGAGTCCAGCACCCCTATCATCCAATCACTTCTCAAGGAGCCTCTTAACCCGTCAAACTGGCTATTAAGATTAACTGGCACATTAGCAGAATGAGAACTTGCACGGCTGGCCTCAGTACAGCTGGAGAGACTATACATCAACAGCAATTCCCAGCATTTCCAACAAGAGCAGGGCCTTAAGAACCTGGGGTGGGAGGCACCAGGACAAAGAGCTTCAGGGCCTGGATAACAGATCCTAGAGGGAGGAGACCTGGTACTCTCACAGGACCCACTGCCCAAACTCTCCCAGGACTGTGGGTGCTCAGACTGGAGCAGGGTTCCCTGAGGCAGAGAAAATAAAAACTTTGTCTAAATTTCACCAAGGCTGCCCAAAGAGAGGATTCTTATTGCAGGGCCCAAGGCTTATAACATTTGGGGTTGAGGGTTGCCTTTAAGGAAATGAGTATAAAAATAGTAGTATAAATTGGGATGGAAAGTAACTCTTTAGGAGAAGCAAATAAATTACAAAAATTATATATTTTTAAAACCTGGCAAATATAACGCCATCTGAAAATCAAGGAAAAAAACCACACACAATATTTTAATTAGCTGCTTGCCACAGTAACTATTTCCCCTGTAATTTTTGCTTGCATACTGTGATACTCTGTACGATAATGATTTTGTATTGGAGAGAACTGGAAGACAAAGCAGCCTTTGCTCTGGGACGATTGATCAGAATTATTGATAGCCAGGAGGCGCAGAAAGCAAGCTTCTTTACCCATGGCCCTGCTTGCTGTGTGCAGCACTGTAGCATCCTGCAAATGCAAAATTTTTGATAAATTTCACTTCATGCAATTTCCATAAACAATACACAGCACACTTATCAGTGTACCTGGTTTCTTACTAAATATATTTCTCAATTTCTATTTTGATGGGGCATCAGTGAAACTGAATTTTAAGCATCTCATGATTGAAAGAATTTTCCACAGTGGCTTCTGGCTCAGTGCATTTCAAACCTTGTTTTTCCTCTACTACCCACAGACTTCTGATGCCAGGCACCAAAGTATGCATTCATATTTAACTCAGTCTTTCTGCACTATTTCCGTCAGCCTTTCCTGCTCTGGACGTCCACAGTGACTTTTCCCCTTTCAGAAGTAACTGTGGCTCACGTGAATATATTCCATTCGATGCAAACCTAATTTATTTCCCAGTTCGGCTTCCCCTGAAGTGGGGCTCCAAAATGCCCACAGCCATTTGACCAGGGAGAAACATGAGGGGGTGGGGCTGTAGTGGAAAGAAGCAGCACTTAAACCTAACTGTGTTTAAAATATATTCTTTCGCAGTTCTTACAAAAACATAGGATCCTGGGAACGCAGTGCTGGGGCTCTTCCCAGGGCCCTGGAAGGGGCAGAGGAAGTGAGAGGCCCTGAAGCTTTATCTTCCTCTTCTCCCAGACTGCACCTCTCCCTGGGGGTGGGCTGGAGGAGGGATTTGGGGTGACTGATGCCTGGCTCAAGCACCAGCAGAGCCCCTCCTGTGAAGGTCACCTTTGCTAAACATTTTGGGTCTTGCCTTCAACTTCTGCCGATCAGATACTTCCGCAATGACCCTCCAGGCCCGGGCACCAGAGAAGGGAGCAAGGCTAGAAGCTGCTACTCAGAACCACACAGGGAGCAGTCACAGTGAAGACAGCTTGTTTAAAGCACTACTGATTAAAAAAAAAAAAAAATCGCATTCCCTGGGCAGTCAGCCCCATCTATGCAACCGAAGGGACAAAATGAATAGCTAACGATGTATTACATGCCGAACTCTTAGCGTTCAGGTACTGCGAAGGGCTTCTGGAGGGGACTGACTTTTGACTCTCCACCTTAGAGTTGAAAAGCTGTTCTAACTCTCTCATTTAAGAAGGGGGAGCAGAAAGGGGTAGAAGAGGAAGGGAAAGATCAGGGAGGAGGGAGAACGGAAGGACAAGAGGTGAGGGCGGAAGGAGAGGAGGAAGGGCAGGAGTGGAAGGCAGTTAGACTCTGGTCTGCCCAGTTCAGGCCGTGACCATGGGGTGCCGGTAGCCAGAGTTCCTCAGAGGGGCCCATGTGTGGGGGTTCTCTGGCCACACTCACCCATGGGAGCAAGCCACCTTTGTATCTGCTTCATGGACTTGAGCTCCGTGGAAGATGCTGGAGCCCCCTGTGCGGCTTTTATTGCTAAAATAGCTCAGATCTGCTGCCCTCCCGAGAGTTACTGGGCATCCAACTAGCCTGTGAATTGAACCAGTGGTCCTGAAGCTCCTACGGCTACACTTGCTTATGGCCAGTTTTCTAGTTCTCTGTCTAGACAATTGGAGGGAACAGACATCACATTCCATAAGAAACCCGGCAATTAAAGTTTGAGGCAGTACTGAAGTTTCCCACTAAAACTTAAGCTTCTTTCCCCAGCAGCAATCAAAGCAGGCATTTCTAATTCCAATTACTCTGGCAACCAGATGGAATTGAGGAATGATGGCAGGGGATTAAATTCTTCAGCTTTCAGAGGCCTGGCTGGCAACAAGTCTGTACAGCCTCCCTCAGCCCATTTGCCCACTTGCTAGGATCCACTCCCGGTCAGTCTGGCAATTCCTTGGTGGCCTGGTGCAGTACGGGTATCGCAAGGGGCGGGAAGAAAGAGAACCCCTGTCAGAATCACTTGCTTCCTGGGGCAGTGAAGGTGAGCAGAACAGGCATGGTCTTGGCCCTCACGTCCATTCAGTTTGGGAAGTTTAATGAGAATAAAATGAAAAACTGTCTCCCTCTTACCATTGTTGCTTTTGCTGTCTTCCACCACCGGAACTGTTGCCCCTCTGCCATGCACCACCCTGCCTTGAAGCCAGCTGATTATGGACTACAAAGTGTGAGCCAAATAAACCTTTTCCCTCTTAACAAAAATAAAATAAAACAAAATGAAATAAAATGAGAAACTCTCATGGTTTGAGCGCTACAGAGGAAAGGCATGCAAGAGAATCACATAGGAAGGATACCTCTTTCGCTTGAAATTTTGGCTACACTTGATGAGAATACTGATAAAATGTATTGTTTGGCTCCTTGCCTCCTTAAACACGTTGTGATGGGGGTGTTCTCGTTGTTACTGGAGGTCTCAACATTGTCATTAGTCCTATAAAGTGTAACACTCGTTGCATTATAATGATTTCTGAGACTTGTTTGAACCTCTTTATGACCACATTAAATGTTCCCTGGCTACTACTATCTTTCTTTTTTTAAAACTTATATCTGCCAATTAGGCTGCCTTGATTTTTCTGGCTGTGATCATTGTTTCTATGCCCTCCCCCTTACCTTACTTTTAATTTAGTATGAGACTAATAACCTGATGGTCAACTTTAATAATTTTTTCAGGTTTACAATACATGTATGTAGAACACAAAAGAGTAAAACTTATAATCGTAGAAGGGCTTCCAATAGCACACTGTTGTTCTTTGCCTCATCCCCACTCGCCCCTAGACCAACTTCCTTTTGGTTCAGAGGATCATTTCCTGCCCATCTTGATTACGTTATGTAACACCCGATGTGAACACGCACGGCCAACCCTTGGGTTATGCAAAGCTGCTGGCTGCATTTGTGTCTTTTACCCTCCTGTTGGAGAAAGTGAGTCAGAACGGGAAAGGGGTGCACGGGAGCCCTAACTTGGCTTCTATTCATTTCTGTGCATGAAAAGATCACTTACAGGTGATGGGCTTTTGGAAGATTATCAGAAGGAAGACATGATGTCACCGCAGCTTGTGATGCCTCATGTGCGTACAGAAGTTCCCCAGGGGAGGTCACAGGTGTGAGGATAGAGTCCAACCTGCTCAGATGGTCTGGTACCTGGAATGGTCCTGGTTTCTGAGCCCAGTGCCGAACACTGTCCTTCAGTTCTGGCTGTGTCCAGATCTGCCTGCACCCCTCCCACATCCCCAAACCCTTCTCTCCAAAGTGCAGAGTGCTGGTTTTGGCCTTGCTGCCTACCACCAGTCGTCTGCGATGTCCTGCCTGCTTTCTCAAACGTCTCCTCCCTTCTGATCACCATCACGGCCCATCCATCATGATGCTCTTCCTAGGTCTCAGGTGTCCTGTCGCTAGCACTAAAGCAGCTGTGCTTGTTCAGATCTGTTCTCTGCTTCCAGATGGAATGGAATCTCTACTGTGTGCACCGCTGGTCTCCCCTCTCTGACCATGACAACCCTGGCCTGTTTTTCGTTCACCTGTCTGCTTCACCCAGCCATGCAGGGCAAGTGCGTGCTCGCCATGACATGCTCAGCCCCAGGTAGAATCTGAGAATTCAGGACCTGTGAGATCTTCAGGATCTGAGAATTTCAGAACCACTTCTTGTGGTTGTTGAGGGGTAGTGGCATGCAGCTGTTAAGAAGGTGCAGCCAGACTGCCTGGGTTAAGAACATGGCTCATCCTGTCCCTTGCTGCATGGCCTGAATCACTTACTGTGCCTTGGTCTCAGCTTCCCTACCAGTGCCAAAGGGAAAACAGTACACCCTGCTTCACAGAGGTGTCGTGAGGATTAAGTGAGCGTGTTTGTAAAGTGTTACCCTAGGAACTGGTACACAGCTTGTTGAGATTATTGTTTCCTTTACTATCAGCACTTTCTGTCAGTGGTACCAGAGCTCAGTCCTACCTTGTTCAGTGCTCATTGACTTCTTAGATAAAGTCTCTTGTCATGAGTCCTGCACCGAGGGATCCTTGCATTGATCGCCGCAGTCACAGGTGAGCTATAGAGAGTCGCCAGCACACAGCAGGAATTTCAGGTCTCAGGACAATGCATCATTTCTATCTAAGGAGGGCCCAGCTTCGCAGATTCAGGTTTACTTATAGTTTACCGGTAGGGATGGGGGGTGAGCCGGCAACAGGAAGTGACCGGAAGGTATATAAAGAGCAAAGGGAAGGAGAAAGGGTAGAGGTAAGCAGGAAGAAAACACAGAGCAGGTGAAAGGGAAACAGTAAGGAGAAACAGAAAGGACCGCACGATTATAAAGGAGGAGTACGGGAGGTAGGTAATTAACCTTACAAGTGCACCCAGGGTTAGAGAAGGAGAGCTGAGGGGAAACAGGTGAATAACCACATAGCCCAAGAAAGTATCTAAAAAACGGAGAAAGAACGAACCAGGGAAGGATTACACTGAAAAGCAGCTAAAAAGCCTGGTTAAATTTTTATATGATGTTTTGCATTCTTGATGCACCTTTTAATTTTAAGCAAATGGAATACTGCCTCTGTGGTATTCAAATGGAAATGAAAGTGAGCGTTACACTACTCCCAGCTGTGCCCTCCAACGTCTCACCCCGGGTTCCTCATTTACAGCAAAGCATCCAGCTTCATTTTCAGAGCAAAACACCTCTCTTGTGCGCCATCATGTACTTCCCTTCCTATCCCACATCCGTTCTTTGGTGAATTTTATTAGGCATATTAAAAGCTTGGGATGCTCCCACACTCAAGCGCAGCCAAAAAGAATGCTCCGAAGTTGGGTTTTTCTTAGAGAAGGAGCCAAGCAGGAACAAAATAAAATTTTCCCATTAAGGCTAACAAAATCCATTCTGATTCTTATCACTTAGCACCTCTGGAAAAAGTGAAATATTACTAGGACTTAGTTTCACTGTGTGAATTCCAAAAGTCTTTCGGTGCAGTTTCAGTTCCTTTGAGCCCCCTGCTGACAAGGGCTGGGTAGTAGAAATCATTTTCCCTAAGAACTGCATTTGATGGCAGCATATTAAAAAGGACACTTTCAGTAAGGGAAGAGTGCCTGGATATAGAGCACACAGAAATACTTGGCAGTGGAGGAGTCTGAAGACACCTGCTGGGGTCTGGCGAGTCTTGTGTGTCTGTGAGTATTGCGTGGGAGCCCAAGCCTGCCTCTACGCTCCACTCTGTCCCCGTCCTTTGCACCAGTATCACTGGATCTTGTGTATGACCAAAATTAACCTAATTAAATGAATAATTCAGATATTTTAAATTGGATTTTGGAAAACAAGAAAATGAACTAGAGTAAGTGGGAAAACTCCCTGTACATTTTTTGTTATTTCAGTGTGGCCTGCAATGAAGAGTTTTGCAGTCTGGAGCCAGGATGCCTGAGCTCGAATCTCAGTCTAATCTTTTACTACTGTTGTCACTTTGAAACAGGTTTCCTAACCTCTCCATATCTCAAGTTTCTCAACTGTAGATGGAGACAAGCATGTATCTGCCTTATGGGTTCATATAAGGATGAAATAAGTAAATGGGTTAAATATTGGCTGCCACCTAAGACACAATCATAAAATAGTTGATATTCTTGGTCTTAGTGCTATTATTATGAGAAAGGAATTGATGTACTTTAAATTGAGTGATAAATATAAGTTAAACCCAAGAAAGGGTTTCCTATAAATGCAACACTAAGGAAAAAAGGTCAGTAATCGAATTCCTATTATCAGTGATCCGATACTTAACGAGGAACTCACATTGGTAACACAGATTTCCTAACACCAGAACTGCAACATGGTGTGACAAGCATTGTACACAGATTGACCATGCTAACCAAAACACCCCTAACATTGGTTGTGGAGATATTAGGTTTTATAGTGTGGCTGGAGATTGAAAAAGAGAGTGAATTTAATGTTAGGATAAGAGGATCTTTGGGGAGGGCACCCCAGATGCAGCATGGATGGGAAAAGTCACATAAATTTAAGAGAACAAAACTTCGGATGTGGTTAGAAAGCTATGTGGTTACACTGTGAGCCTCATGCACACTGAGGTAGGCAGTGTTGCTCCCGATAAAAGCAGAAAATCATGTGAGGCCAAATTATGAAGGATCCTGAGTGCTCTACCTAGGCAAGCATTTTGTTTTGTGTTTTTGTAGGCCGTGGGAGGAGAAATAGATTTATATGTGAAAAAGACTACTGTAGGCATATCTCGTGACACGAAGGGACTGGAGGTGTGGAGCTCATTTAGTAGACTACTTCAAGTGGCCCAACTAAGAATCCATTACAGTTTAAAGAGAAACATAGATTTCAGAGATAGGTACAGGGTGGGATGGTGCTGGGATAAATGACAGACTGACCATGGAGTGCTGAGATGTTTTTGCACTTCTGCTTAGGACATTTGAATGGTTGTGATGAACCTTAACTGTATGAAAGGAGAAGAAGTATGTGTGGGGAATTTCCCCAAGGGCATCCCAAGAAAGAAGGAACTGAGAGTCAGGGTCAGGAGCGTCTGAGCATTTCTACTGTGAGTGAAGCAATGTCAGCTTTTCACATTGTTATCAAGGAATGATACAATGATAACATTTTCACAATGTTATCAATGTCAGCTTTTCACAGTGTTATCAGGAAAAACAGGCCCTCCCCCTTGGGAGTTTTGGCCATTTGCTGTCCAAAGTTACCCAACTGTAGTCACTGTGGGCTTAGTGTCAAGGAAGACAACAGCTCTCCATCCCTAGTTCTTTGGGCTTTCAAACTAAAGTCCTATGGATCACATGAGCATTATTGCACAGTGAGCGTGTTGGTCAGGGACTACATAGATGAGGTTATAGTTCTGCTTAAAGACTGGAGTATTAGTCATTTTCCTGCCACTGGGACAAAATACCAGGCATAAGCAACTTAAAAAAAGAGAGGTTTGTTCTGGCTCAAGGTTTCAGAGGGGTTAGTACATGGTTGGCTTGTTCTAAGACAGAATTGGTGTAGCAAAAGGACATAGCAAAAGAAAGTTGCTCAGCACACGGAACCCAGAAAGCTAAAAAGATGAAAGAAACTGGGGACAAGGATATACACTTCCAGGTCATGCCTGCTTCTTCTGACCAGGACCCACCTTCCGAAAGCACGTTCAGCTATGAACTCAATAATGAACTACTCAGTTGCTGATTCTATTGCTCCTAAGTCAATCACTTTCCAAAAGTTTCACCTCTGAATACATGAGATTTTAGGGGGTACATTTTAGATCTAAACCAAAATAACTGGTTTCAGAACACAGATGTGTACTCAGTGGTAACTCTGATTCAGAATTTGGAGAGGCACAAGATGAGATACGCCAATGAACTAAGAAGAGAAAGTGAGGTTCCATAGTTTGGGCACATGAAGTGTGTGGTATGATTGAGCCCCTTACCCCCACCTCAGGAAGTGTGATATAAGAATAGGGATGTTTCTGAGAGTAGAATTGCCCTTCTGGGTATGAACATGATCCTCTGTTGGTCTCCGAGATACTCTGTTAGGTTACATTTTCCCAACTCCGGGACTTGTCTGACTACCAAAGTGCTAATGGCTAGATCAAGAGTTCACGTGACATTTCCATCTTGGTGCTCTGAAAATGCCACATGCTTTTGCATGGAGGTGGAACAGATTCCTTGGGATGCTGTCAGCTTGGTAAGACTAAGAAGGGCCTGATATCCCTCAAGGACTGTGCTGACAAAGTTCACTGAAGTTACCACGCAACAGTTAATGAGAGGCATCCACAGTAATTTTTAGGAGTTAGACATCTCAACTACTTGGTCCCAACATTTATTTATATGAATGTAGGGACAAAGCTGTTTCTCATTTTCTTTTTCCACAAAGTGGAGTAGGAAAAGTAACTACCTCGTGGGGGAGACTGTATAGAATGCACATATGGGGCCGAGGGAGTGCTTGGCCATGGTAGTTCCTGTTCTTGAGTTGGTTGTTCATGTTGTCCTCTTTGCTACAGAGACTTCATGAACGAAAATTGAACTGTGAGAATCTTCAACTTAGCAGTTGTGTATTACTCTTCCTCAGCCGGTCTTAAAGTAGATTTTCCCTGTGCCTTCTGACTCCAGTGGATATGTATTGGTCATGGAGGTTTGGGAATGTAAAGATCCAGAAAAGTAGGTATGCTCTGGGTGCACAGATGTGCATGTGGCCAGTGTTTACACACGTCTGAAAGTTCAGGAATATATTTGGAAATGTATCAGTATGCTGAAAACATCATGTTCTGTGGAAAATAAACATCAGTAAACAAGCACATGTCACAGACACAAATGCTGATCTATATCTTGTGTTTTGTGTTTGGCAAAACTTCCTTAAGTCAGAGTGCTCAGTTCTTCCAAGACGTAAGGCTAAATTCAAGCTAAAGCTAAGATCATTAGAAACCGGATTGAGAATGAATATTCAGATTAATTTCTTTCTTTCGACCTAAGCCACAAGCACAGTGACACCCTTTGGTGGAAAGACAGATGTAGCAGCTCATCAGGGCATCTGGCCTTTCCTCCCTAAGGCTCCATTCTGGATGCCCTGCCTGGGCAATTAGGGATTTTAAAAAGCCAAATGCACATTCCCTGAAAAACTACCCTTGGCTGTGGATTAGGTTGTTTAAATTCTAGTGTGTTGCCAGGTGGGATATCTTCTCAACGCCTGAATATGGTATATGGGGGAAAAGAGATGATTTTATTATTGAATATAGAGTAATCATAGGAACATGCTTTATAGGTTGTTACAAAATCAAAAGTGGCTGAAAAGAAAATCTGAGAGTGTGAGGGGATTGCGAGAGAAGAGGAAATCTTGAAACCTGCAAACCACTGTGCTCACATCAAAGTCAAACAAACCACATTATCTGACAGTGCCAGTGCATATCACTTTCCTCACTGGGAGCTGTTCTCAGTAATGCGGGATGCAGGCACAGCTGTGTCCTGATGCTGGCTTTCTATTAAGACCATACTTGCAGCACAGGCCTGGAGGCAGATCTTAGGGTCTTCATCTTGTGTTCTCAAATATATTCTGGCTGTAGTGTGGAGCCTGTGTTCTCTTGAGGCAAGGGGTTGATTCTCATGCAAGCCATTTAAAAAACTAAAAAAAAATGGATTTGGACAGAAAGGGAGGAACACATGGAGCATACACAGTATTAAAGGACATTCAAGCTTCTTTATGAAATAATCCAAAAGAGGAAAGTTGAACTTGAAGGAGATATTTTTGTGAAGAGATTTCCTAGAAAGGGCCCTTTGAGGTGAACCACAAAGTTTTCAAAATTGAGGAATGTTTGTGTACAACACAAATCTTGTGAAAGGTAAAACACTCCACGCCCAAAGCACAATTCCAGTGGTTGGTTCTGAATGCGCCATCTCAAACCGGCTTTACTTGTTAGTAGGGAATGTTATCTACAAGAGGTTTTGAGGTGATCTCCCCCAACCATGACCTTCGCCAATGGCTAATGCCTGACTATGGTAAGCGTGGGCAAAGGCTCTCCATTCCCCACCCAAAATTAGACCTAACAAACAAGAACTCAGGAGAGATAATATTTGGGCTTGAATTCACACAAGTGTCTGATTGAGACTTATTCCTGAGAGCAGAAAGTGAGCAGAAAGCCCAGTGTCGTCAAAGGTCTTGAGAGAGAGCACCATGGAGCATGGCAGTGAGGGAGGCAGAGGCGAGGAAGCAGCTGGTGACAGCAATATATGCAGTCTGTACTCGGCAATATTCATGTGTTATATAAAGCATATGGGAATTGGGAAGAGCATCAAAAGTTACTGTAACACCAAGTATTTTGGTAATTAAAAACAACAAAGGAAAGAAAGATTTATAACCAATTTCTGTAAGTTAGCCATTAGGAAGCATTTGCAACTGGGTTCTATAATACTTTTGCACCAGTAAATCTCTTGCTTCTGGCTATCCATCACCAGCCTCCTACAAATGGTACAACATTATTAGCCATGTGGATTTAAAACAGCTAAAGAAGATTGCTTCACCAACACTAACAAATCATTAAAATTGAAATTAAAACAGCTGTGGGGTAAATAATGGTTGCCCAGACCATTATTTCAGCCCACAATCAGAAGTAAATTGGGGTTCATAATCTCTGCAAACTAACAATTGACATCTTATTTTCCTTTGGAGTGGTTCACACTTTGTAAGACCACACTATATTATTAATAATTAATACTCAATTTTGTGATATTTATGTATTTTTTATATATCTATATATCACATATTTGTTTACTTTTTTAATGAAAAAGCTTCCTCTTTTGTCCCAGAAGAGTTAAGTCAGAAAGGCTTAATAATGCATGATCTTGCTTGTTTTTGCTAACAAATGAAAAAATATTGTAACTTAATTTTAAGAGGGAAATTGACAGAAACAGATAATATATAAACTAGGAATCCACTACTGCATGACTCATCAAAACAGAAGAAAATAATTTTAATTTCTTGTGAAGAGGGATTCATGTAAATCACCAGAAAAATAATGCTTTTCTCTAGCCAAAGCTACTTCTGTTAGCAACGGGGCCAAAGTGCATGCTTGCATGCATGACTGTGCTAAAATGAAATTAAATATTTAAACTTTAAAAAGTTAAAGAATTCGTGGCTGATGTGAAAATTACACTGAAAAATGCACTCGGATTTTAGAGCCAATGGTTTAAAGTCAGAAAAGTAAATCAAGAATTCATGAAAATGCTGTTAGGAAGAAGTTGTCCTAAAGCAGAGGAGAAAGGGCATGATTGAAGCAGTGGGTAAATGTGCCGTAGAACAGGTTCTCAAATTATCACACAGACCACAGAAAGCACCCAGCATGCGATCAGAATTAGCATCAGTCTGGTAGGAAATGAAATAATGAGAGTTAAATGGAGGTTCGTGGCTGGTGCAATTCGGAGCCTTTTTCCGCCGATCATTCCAGAACATAATAATGACAGCTTAAGCAACCACTGTATATGAGCTGATATTTTCCCTGAAGCCACCCAAGCCATGTCCTAACAGGAAAAACAGGCGCTGGAACAGGTTGCCCCCTTCCTTCCTTCCTTCCTTCCTTCCTTCCTTCCTTCCTTCCTTCCTTCCTCCCTCCCTCCCTCCCTCCCTCCCTGTCTTCCTTTCTCCCTCCCTTCCTTCTTTCATTTATTCATAAAATACTGGTTGGAGATCTATCAAGACCATTATTTCATACTGAATATTGTGGGAGACGTGAAAAGTGTGTTATGTTTAATACATCGTCAGAGTACCACTGAATTTTATCACACCTAAGTTGACATCAATTTTAAAGCTTCCTATTATTTTACCTATGTTTAAGAAGAAATACTGCTAATTTTATTTGGGACATTACAGATTTATGAGATACATTTTTACTTCAGAAATTTTAAGAAGCGAAAAAAATGCCCAGTTATGATCAGTGACTTATGCCAGTGATGGTGAACCTTTTAAAGCTTTCAGTGATAACCAACAGCCAGCTGTGGCACACATACCGTAGGTTTGCCACCAATGACTTATGCCCCCAAGGTAAATCAAAATCCAGAGTACAATAGCAATGTCTGAATGGTGAGCATATTTCTCCTCTGGATTTTTCATTTCTAGCTAGTATATTATTTTCTGTTTTTGGGGGAAAAGTCAAAGGAGACATTTTGAAATCTTTTCAACAAAATGTTTTGTCTGTACTTATGGATAAAAAGGTAGTTTATCTCCTTCCTCAGTCCTGTTGAAGCACTCTAAGCCACTGGGTAAAGTCAACCAAGTCTAGAGTCGGTGTTAAGGTTTGTGCCTGCATGTACCCCCCACAGCCTCATGCGGTCATGGGTGCAGCTTCTAGAGTTTATGATTGATTCATGGTCCAATGCTGGGGTTGTGGGTGTGAGAACTACACCCTCCCTCGGGCAGGCAGCCTGCATGCAATATAAGGGAGAGGAAGAGGCTTGCTCTTCTGGCTGCCTTTTGCTGTGGTTGTTTTTGCTGATTTCTGCTGCCATGAACTGTTACCCCTGCATTTGCCATTCTGCCTTGGAGCCAGCCAAGTATGGACAAACTGTGAGCTAAATAAACCTTTCCTTCCTTAATTCTGGGCGTTAGGTATTTTATCTCAGCAAGAAGTAACCAGGACAGTGGGGAAGGAGAGACACCCCATTTCTCAGGGTCATGCAAGTGCTGAGCATGTGTGTGATCCAGAGTAGGACGCTTCCCTACATGGGCACTGCTGGGGTCTTGTCTGCTTTTCTCTAGTCCTGACCTTGCATATAATCAAAACTCTCAAGTCAGTTTTGCAACTTCTAATCTTAAAACTGTGTCACTTTTTCCCCCCAGGGCCTCTGTACATCTACTGTCCTTTTTTCCCTACCATCCGAGGTTCTGAGATGCTGACCAGGTAGATAGCACCAATTAGGTTCTCATGACTTTTGGCTTTAGATTCGGTATGGCCAGTTGGAAGCACTGGCAGGATGTTGAGAGAATATTAAACACAAGGCATTTATTTTCCAGACACCTTCCTCCCAGCTCACCATAGTTCTTTGTCCCTCACCCAAAGCCTCAGTTTCGAATAGGCAGCCTTTCTGCACAGCTTCCTGCCCTGGGTTCTGAGAACTCTTCTTGCCCTATGCATAGGGTGATAACTTCCCTTCACTGATTTTAGCCCTGGGGTACAGCACTTTCTCTTGTTGGTTTCTTTTTTTGAGACAAGGTCTCACTGTAGAGTTCAGGCTAGCCTTGAGCTCACTTTGTAGCCCAGGCGGGTCTCAGACTCTGAAAGATCCTCCTGCCTCAGCCTCCCAAGTGCTGGGATTACAGGCATTTGTCACTATATATGGCCTCTTGCTGGTTTCTTATACCAGTCCAATGTTTCTAAATAGTCCTTTTGTTAAGCCTTGTTAAATTACTAGTTCATATGTTCCACTTTTTCCCACTTGGACACAGACAAAAATAGAAATTTATTCACATAAGCAAGCACATAACTTCAGAAAGTCTTGGTTGGACTGAAAACTAAGTTTGTAGGCCCATGAAACTTCTGAAGGAACCAATGACTATAATAAATCTTAAGTGAGTACAGTTTTATTTCCAGCCTTAAAGTTAGAATTGTGCTTTAAGCTGTTTCTCTAAAGCATATAAATATTCATGCCCGACTTGACATAAACTGTTCTCTGTCCTTGGCTAGATCAGGTTTTCACAGGGAATTCACACATAAATTGTGAGCAACTGCTACGGATGCTAGGAGCGAAGGTCTGAGCACAAGACATGATAGAACCTCACCGTGAGGGATGGAAGGGTTCCAGACCAGAATCTATTCATTATGGCCAGAGGCAAAGTGTGCTCTGTTAAGCATTTCCACTTAAACCTCTGAATTCCATTGTGCTAGGAATTCTCACAAGTCTGTTTAGAAGGCGAAATTTTACACTACTGAAGCAGTGAGGTGGATTTCAGCGGCTGAGACTGAGCAATCCAGACCTCGCTTCCTTTCCTAATGGTGAATCCATTGCAAACCATCCGTTTTCATTGGGGAAAACACCAGGCTCAGAATCATATCTGGGAGGGACCTCAGATTTTCTCGTCCTACAACAAAATTATTTGAGAAGGATATTGAGAATCATGGAGTTTAGCTAACTTGGGAGCCATTACATAGATGACTATAAAACTAAGACTAATTTGTACAACTAGGTACTTTTACTTTAAATCGATATGTTGCCTATCTTAAAGAAATAAATAAATATGAAGGATATTGTAAAAACTTTTTTATCCTTTGTAAAACTACTATGAGAAGGAAAAATTAAACTTAAAATTAGTGGAAGATGATTACTGCTTGAGAAGTCAGTAGATAACAATGCAGAGAAACTTGAAATTTGAAAATAACACAGCTTGGCGTACTGTGGCCTTTCTCAAACTCGGGTGGTTTACTTAGCAGCTTTACAATTTTGACGTAACCGAGGGCCACCTGTGCCATTATTTCCTTAATATTTTAAAATTAACTTTTCTTGCTTTAATTCTGTCCGTTTTTGTTGCATGCATGTTTCTTGGGACTTGTTCTTAAGTGCATTTATAATTATATCTTTCAAATAAATTGACCATTTTATTATTCTGAAATTTTCCTCTTTTTCTCTAGTAACTTTTCTTTTTTTCTTTGGTCTGACATTAATTAACTATCTAAGATTGCTTATAACTACTGCATAATCTAATTTTTCAAATTTCTTCCTTTCCACAAATTTGGAGGTGGTTGGATCTAGTTATTTTTTCCCCCAGTCTGACAGCTTCTGCCTTTTGATTATGTAGTTTATTCACATTTAATACTTTTTGTATAATCAGATTTACTACCATCCTTTTGCTATTTGTTTTTTATATGTTTACTGTCTTTATTTAGTTTTTACTTTTTTGAGTATTTTCTTAAGGAGTGATCAGCACATCTTCATGTATCAGACTTTGTTCTGGATTTATACTAATAAATTCCATGAGATTAGGAAAAGCTGCTCTGCTGTATTTCTTCCCCCCTCCTTTGTGCAGTTGTTATAAACACAGTGCAACGTTGTTGTTGCTTTGTATTATGTATTTTTAAGAAATGAACAAAAGAAAGCAGAAAAAAAAGATTAACAAATTTTTCAATTAACCTTCCTTTTTACCATTTCTGGTGATCTTTATTTCCACCTGTGGGTTTGAGTTACTGTCTCACGTCACTTACATGTTATGCTACAGCTTCCTTCCCTTCCTCTTCCTCTGTGCCGATATCATCAAATATATGTATCTAAATACTATGGGCCTCACAGTTCAGTTTTATAAATATTGCTTTAGGCTATTGTTTGTGCATTAAGAAAAGAAAGGAACCACTGGGCCAAATCCCAGGTACTTGGAAGGTTGAGACTAGAACATGGAATGTACTAGGTCAGCCTGGGAAACTTGGAAAGATCTTGTATCAAAATAAACTTTTAAAAATGGGCTGGGGATATAACTCAGTGGTAGAGCACTTGACGAGCATGTGTGAGATCCTGGAATCAATTTCTAGTCTGCAATGAGGAAAGGGGAGAAAAGAGAAAAAGAAATCTGTAATTATGATAATCATGCTCTCTTTTATCATTGATACACAATTACCCTGATCAGCACACTTTGTTTGTCATGTGGATTACAATTATAGCCTGGCATCATCTCCTTTCATCTTGTAGAGCATCCTGTTGTATTTTTGTAAGGCAAGTATGATAACAGAGTTACTCTTCATTTATCTGAGAATATATTTCATTTAATTTCTGATAGTTTGACTGGACATTGATAGACTTTTTTGGGGAAACAATCTGCATTACCTCGCTGACATTCGGACTCCTTTGATTCTGATAAGGAGTCAGATATTCATCATTTTGGGATTCTCATATATGATGAGTAGCTTTTCTCTTACGCTTTTGAGATTTTTCTCTTTGTCTTTATCTTATGACTTTTGAGTATGCAGCTCGCTATGGCTTTCCTTCTGCTTTCCCTATGTGGAAGTCACTGGACTATGTGAATGTGTAGATGGATATTGCTCATCCTATTTGGAAGGTTTTAAATCATGATTTCTCTGAATACTTTTCTCCCTTTCTCTCTTGTTTGCTCTTCTAGAGCTACCATTACCTACGTGTGGGCATGCTGAATGACATCTCAGAGGTCACTGACGACCTGTTCATCTTCCCTCATCTTTTTATTTATATTGGTTTTTCAGAGTAGATATGTTCCAATGATATATCAAGTTCACTGTTTTCAATTCTTCCTGTTAAAATCTATAATCGAGCCCCTCTAATTTTTTCTTTTTAATTATTGTGCTTAATTAGCTCCAGAATTTCTAACTGTTGGTGTACTTTCTATCTCTTTATTGCTGGTCTCTACATAGCAAGTCATTATCACTGTGCTTCTTTAATCATGATTTCTCTTGGTTCTTTGAATATATTTGTAATAGATGCTTTGAAGTTCCGTCTCCCAAGTCCGACAAGTAGGTCTCTTCAAAAGTAGATGCTACTTCTGCTCTGTTGGCCTGTTCTTTTTCATTTCTCTTCCTCTTTTGTTCTTATACAAGGGGTGGGATAGCCTATGTGTTCACATGCCTCACAATTCTTTACAATTTAAACTGAGATATTTTAGATAACTTACGCTGTGACAATTTTGGGTTCTGATTAACTCCTACCTCCACATTCAGGGATGCTGATGTCGCCAGTTTTGTTTCTTGGTTTATTTAATTGCTTGTCTGGCTAAACTGTGTGGAGTCCATCTTTTATGCCTTGAGCAGCCTCCGATGTGCCTGCTCAGTTCCCTTTCTCCTCCGCCTTGTTTGAAAATCAGGCTTTCTAGAAGTTTCCCTTGGATCATCACAACTAATGCTCAGTAAGTTATTCTGGTGGCAAGTTTTGCTTAAACTCCTTCATCCAGTAAGGTTTTCCTCCATTGCTGACAGATCTTTTGTTGTTTGGAGGATGATTTCAAAATGGCTCCACTTTCGGTCAGGGACAAGTAGTTCTCAGGGGCCCTGTCTGGTTGCTCCTGGCTGGGTAGAGCCTAGCATCCGTCTACAGCCTACAACTTAGTTGTGAATGTGACCCTAGAAGGACACTTTTCATCTTTCTCTTCTGTTTTATATGTTGAATTCTGACTGGTCTGCCATTTTGTTCGTTGCTCCTTGTTTCATTTAATTATTAACCTCCACATAATTGTCACTGAGGTCACTATTGATTTTGACCAACCGAAAGGCATGAGTTCCTCCCTGCTCTATTTCAAGTCAAGTAAACTCTCTCAGCAGAGTGTGGAGCTGCAGATATCTCATTTTTGCATCTGTCAAGGTGGCACAGCTACCCTACAAGTGAGTGTGGGAGGAGAAGATGAGTTTCACCTTTTTGGATTGGCCCTCTTTTTATGGATCCTTCAGTCTGAGCAGAAGCTGCAAGAAGTGGTGATAGCTCACGTCCTTTACAGTTTGCCCCTTCTGTCATGGCACCTCTGCCTGTGAGTAGTCTGGTGGTGAGGGTGTTGGGCTGCATGTGGGCTAAAGTCTCTACCCTAGTAGTGAGAGAGGGGAGTACTCTTTTCTTATTGTCTGCACCTAGAACAGAAGAGCTTCAGCAACACAGAGCTGGGAGTGGGACAGACACCCACATGGCATAACCACAGCTCTGTGAATGGGATCTTGAAGAGTCCTTGTGTTCTCAGCTTCATTTCTCTAGAGTAGGATTTTTGTAGCACCGAGAGGAGCATAGGAGTATATTCTAGCAGAAAGACCACATACTCCTGCTGTTCTCACTAAAGTTAAATAGATTTTCTTGAATAGATGTGCCTGAATTTTCTGCATTCCTTTAGATTAACTCTTAGAGATTTAAAAAATCATTACATTTTTAAATTTTCACCAGTTAAGTGTCTTTTTCTTCTCCACTGCTGGTGGGAGTGTCGATTGGTGAAACCACTGTGGAAATTAGTCTGGAGATTCCTCACAAAGCTAGTATTGGAAGTCCCACTTAACCCAGCTATTCCTCTTCTGGATATTTTTTCAGAAGAATTAAAAACATCATACCATAGCAATATATGTGTACCCATGTTTATAGCAGCACAATTTGTCATAGCTAAATCTTGGAAACAACCCAAATGCACATCAGCTGAGCAATGGATGAAAAAGATGTGGTATTTCTATACAATGGGGTATTATTCAACTATAAAAAGATACTTTTGAGGCGTTTATAGGTAAATGGATGCAATTAGAGACCATACTCATAAGTGAAATAAATCAGACTCACATGTGTAAGCATCATATTGTCTCCCTGGTGTTAAAACGCAAAAGAGTAAATACAACCCAAAATGTACAATAGATAATAAGAAAGGGAAAGAAACTGCTCAAAGGAAGGAGCAACCGGGATGAGGGAAAGAAGAAAAAGTACTAAGGCAAATTATATATATATATATATATATATATATATATATATATATATAAAACAGTAGTTGTTATATTACATATTGTATATATATATATATATATATATATATATATATATATATAGCAACTACTGTTAATCTTGATCATTTGGTTTGAAACCCTGTATCATTTCTAAGGTCCTTGCTTTGTGCTGTTTGTATTCTACTTTTGTTCTTTTTATTTTTGTACTATTTTCTTTAAAATAAAATTTTAAAAAGTGGCTTTTTAATTAAGGAGGGCACCTACCACATTCCTCATAGAGGAATTTTGGGATTCTCACTCCATTGCTATTTTACAAGCTTAGTTTTATTGGTAAGAGTATCTGTGAAATCACAGACTTATGTGCTAGCTATATATTTTAATACCTGTTAACCCTCAGTGTCCACTGGACCTAATTTTTGTACAGCTTTTTTGAGTGGTTCTATTTGTAACTATTACTATTTATTGCTTTTAAAATTATTTTCTATACATCTTCCAGAGCATATAGAAAAATCATACATAATTTAAAAAATAATACTCATTTTGTTTTATAATTACCGAGTAGGTTTGTTGGAACCTTTAAAACATCTAAGATATATAATGAAATCTTAGTGATCTTATTTGTCCTATATTGTGAAGATTTTTCATCATCCTATAAGTTATTTCATTACTACTCATTCTCAATCATAATAAAAGACCAAATTAATAAGAAAACAAAAAGACAAATGGTATCATCTGGATCTAACAGTCAAATGAGGCATCATCATTTTATTCTCCTTTGGCTCTGTTTTTATGTTCTTCAAAGTATTTTATCACATGTCAAAAGACATAAAAGGATACAAGAAACATTCTCTTTGTAGTGTTTGTAGTCCATGTTTAATTTTCATTAAACACAATTGAAAATTCAGAATTTTTTTCATTTTGCATTATGGCAAAAAGACTAAAAACTACAAAGGAATACACTTCACAGTTCTTAGACAAATGAGAAGACAAATGGAAAGAGACAGCAGAACTCCATATTCCAAATGTGTTAGGCAGACTGATTGCATATATTAGCAGTGTACCTCTTCAGACGACACAATTCCAGATGGGTAGTGGAAAGCAATTTTATTCAAAATTTCAGTAAGAATATAAGCACAGCAAACAATTTTATTCTGCACTTTCCTAGGGTGAATGGATGGATGGATGGATGGATGGACAGCCAGGACAGTATGAAATGGACAATATACTATGAGCCCAATTAACTGCTTATCAACTGCCTTGTATGAATCTGAAGCATATTTATTTTGTAAATACTTTTTCTGGATCTCAAATACATCAGATGACTCTCCAAGTGAGCAATGAAATTCTTTCTAAGAGCACAAGGAAAGCATGCATTTTCATTCAGTTAGCTGTTTCATAGAAAGGACTTTATGATGTAGTATTTTACAGCAAGAATTTGGACCATCTGTTTCTAAAAGGATACATCCGCTCACCCTAAAAGGGATATATTCACTATCTTTTCACCTTTTACACTATTTTTTGTATATAAATTATTTATTCAGATTTGTAAGTGGACAAATGTTGAATCAGGTATACATATAAAGGTTTCAAAGATGTTGAAAGAAAATTAAAGTAATTTAATAGACTCATTCTAATTGTTACCTGTAATTTAAAATGGAAAATGTTTCATAGTATGGAGCTGAAAGATATAACCCTTTTCTTTTCAGCGAAGTTACAAGTATTTGGAAGTTCCAAAAGTTTTACATTTTGCACCTGAAAGCATAGGTATATAAAAAGGAGCCAGAAGAAACGATGAGTTAAAAGTATTCTAGTGATGTGTTTAAAGTCTGAAATAAGTATTTACTGAGTGCATATGTTCCAGGTTCATGCATTGAAAAGCAAGTCATTTTCCTATTTCAGGTTATTCATTGTCCATCCATCCTAGGAAAGTGCAGAATAAAACTGTTGTGATTATATTCTTAATTTTGAGATAGGGTCTTGCTAAGTTGCCCAGGCTGGATTTGAACCTGTGATCCTTCTGCTTCGGCCTACCAGAGTGCAGGGATTACAGGTGTGTGTCACTATACCTTGCTAGTTGTGAGCATATACTTATTGAAATTTTAAATAAAGTTACTTTCCACTATCCATTTATTCTTCTGACCTTTTTCTTTTGTTAAGTGTCTTAAAATATAAAAATAAGGTTGCATTGAATCTAGATGGTAAATGATAATTCCCTTGGTATACTGGGGCTTAAAAACAAGTACACAACTTTAAATATTTTTAAAAGTTCATTGTTGTACTGCTTAGAATACTCTTGCATTCAGTATTCTACCCTGTAGGGCTCAGCTGTGTCCAATCTGTGGCCTGCAAGCCATATGACCTATTTTTGAAGATAACGGTATGTAATGTAGCAACCATGGTTAATTCCTATCATTTTGTGTTGAGGTCATGCGTCATTTTTGTTGTTTTGGTGTTGTTTTGTTTTTGTCTTCATGGTTGTTTTTTTGTTAGTTTTTTTCTCTTTAAAATAAAAAAGGAAGTTTTGTTGCTTGTATACGTTAAATATTTTGTATATTTTACGTGTGATCCAAGACAACTCCTCTTCACTCAGTGCAGCACACACAAGGGAAAACGTTGGTCACACCTGCTGGCAGAGAGATGTGCTGGGATGCCTCAGGTAGTTTTGGTCCTAGGTTGACTCCATGCTTTTAAGTGGTATAATGTGGACAAAATCATTGCTCTGATGAATTCTAATTTCTGAATCTACAAAGAGAGGGTAACAGAATTTGCTCTTCACAGATAGCATCAGAGGTGCTGAAGAAGATAAGGCAATAAGCATATTTACTAGGATGTAGTAGATGTTCAAGGAATGCTTCTTCTTCCTTCTTTCTCTTTGGATTAATACTTCAGTGGACAGGATGCTTTGTGGCAAATGGTTAAAGTATGACTAGTGATTATGACTATGGGTAAATATGTGTCCCCAAAATTTAAAATAGAGGGATAGAGCTGTTTGTATAAAGTGTGTGCATGTGAGGCATATAGGAAAAATGAGAACAAACAAATCTGAGTTGGAAAACAGGACGAAGATTTGTTTCTGGAAGAAAGAGAAGGAAGAAAGAGAAGTGGAAAAAGTTATGCTCTTAAGAGTATTATATAAACTACAGAGGCAGATAAAAGTTTGGATGTGTTCTCTTAATAGCTGGTGCAGACTAATACGGAGATACAAGAGGTTCTTGTGTGTTCTTTAGTGCTTCAGATACATGTTGCGAGTTGTAGTGTTTTGTTTGTAACACAAGGTATTTGATTATTTAGTGGTTTTCCCTGTTGACAATTTCATTACTCTGGGGAAAATGGAAGCACAGAGATGGATTGCTATTTTGCTCTAAATCCTCACCAAAACTACAGAATAGTGATTTTAAATAACAACGGGACCCTGAGGGGAGATTCACCGTATCACCTTGGGCTTTATTAATGTTAGAGAAAATGAAAGGTAAGTACAGTAAGGTATATCCTCCGGGTGTTACGTAGCGATACTTTATAACATTCAGCAAAAGTATGGCAAAAACATCCAGTGCTATAAGGAATCTCTGCAGTTCTCTGGGAGAGCAAGTGGGCAATATGTAACACACGATTTGACACCAAAGATCTATCCCTGGGGATTTTGAGATTAAAACCTTCAGCTGTGGCTTAAAATAAAACCCAAACTACAAGAGTCAACATTTTCACCACAGGTGATCACCCAGGCAAATATTTCATCTAAAATAAATTACTTTATCTTGCTTCCCACTTTCTCTCCTCCATTCTAGCTCCTTAAGGACAGTGGTGAGCAAATTTATTCTGTAAAGGACCAATGGTATTTTAGGCTATAGTATGTTGCAACTGCTCCAATCTGTGGTTGTAGCATGAAACCAAATACATAAGTGAAGAAGCATGACTGTCCTAACACACTGACATTTTAATTTCCTATACTTTTCACAGGTCAAGAAAATTTAAAATGTGTTTCCACCCACTTTTTGAATATAAAACACAGTATTAGTTGATACACCATACAAAAACAGGTAGTGAGTGGGATTTGTATGCAGTGTGCTGGCCCCTGACCTAGGTAGGATGTTCTTGCTATGTGTGGTAGGGGACAGAGTCTGTGAGGTGGCACCCCTATTCTCTTCTGCTGCAGAGGTAGGTCGGGACTTTTCTGACCCTGATCATAGTAAATGAGTATTCTTTGTCTATTTGTCCCTTTCAGGTGTCGCTTGTGTCCTGTCATGCTGTTTCTGAGCAAGGTACATTTGTCTGGTCATGTGTTTTGTCCTGTCCTTCCAAATATTATTGATACCAAAGAGAAAGGAAGGAAGAAACAAATTGCTTAGTCTGCTCATGCTGCTATAATAGCCTTCTGCAGACTGGGTACTTTAAAACAACAGAGATCTATTCCTTACATTTTGGAGGCTGGAAGACTAGAGTGCAGGGCCAGCAGGTTTGGCGTCAGCTGAGGGATGAGGGCTACTGTGTGCTTCTGAGAGGGAATCTTGTCGCTGCACTTCCCAGAGGAGGTGTCCACACACCTATGTCCGCACATGGTAGAAAGGACAGAGAGATGAGCTCACCTGCACAAATCCTTTCATGAGTCAGTAATCCATTCATGAGGTTGGTGCTTTCATGGTCTAATTACCTCCTAAAAGCCTCACTTCTTAGTTGTGCTGCATTAGGGTTAGCTTTCAACCTGAAGTTCAGAGGGGACAGACATGCAAACATAGCCATCACCTCTATCAATAGAAAAATATTGGGATTTTCTGAAGGGCATTGGTAAGTTTTGTCTCCAACAACGTAGGCTTGTAAAGTTGATAGATTCAAAGTAGACTGAAAATCAAGCAAACACCACAGACAGAAAGGGTGCTTGTGGGGAAGGCAGCATCTGGTATAACTCAAACACTTGCACATTTTAATGCAATTCTGTATCACACAATCACAAGACCTCACTAAATCCCTCCTGCAAAGGGAATGCAATTTTCCACACTAAAAGATGCATAGGACTTCTCAAGTATAATTATTTGTTCTTAGCCAGAGCCTATGGGTTCTTTCCATTTCAGAGAATGGCAAATTGAGGTAGAAAAGCATCTTTAGAATCAAAAAATCCAGGCCCAAAAGCCTGACTCATTCCAAAGCCCAGTCCATTTGTGAAGTTTCTTTCAGGGGAAAATGGTGGTCAGAACAGGGTAAGAGTTTAAATTATGCTATGGTCAAGGTTAACTAAAGCAGAGTGCTTCCCGAACTTTAATACATACACTCGTCACATGAGGATTTTCTTTAAATAAATATTTTGTAGCCATATTAACGACCCAGCTTGGGTTTCCATAATAAAATATCATAGACGGACTAGCTAGGATATTTGTATCTGTATGTTGTTTCTCCAGAAACAACAGA
Source organism: Dinomys branickii (assembly GCA_004027595.1). Taxonomy (NCBI): domain Eukaryota; kingdom Metazoa; phylum Chordata; class Mammalia; order Rodentia; family Dinomyidae; genus Dinomys; species Dinomys branickii. The sequence continues at coordinate 351,506 of PVLD010000125.1, read as the reverse complement.
AAGTGATTTCCAACAGCCCTGGTGACTGGAAAGTCCAAGGTCAACACATCGTTCACATCAGTTTCTGGGGAGGCCTCCCCTTCTGGATGCCTTCTCGCTGTGCGTTCACATGATTTTTTCTTTGTTATTTGTTTTCTGAGAAGGCAAGTGAGAGTGCAAGACAGGTAGTTCTCTGGTATCTCTTGGCAAAGGTGTGAGTCCTACCTGATCAGGTCCTGTGCTTTTGTCCTCGCTGACTTCACTTAACCTTAATTACTCATAGGCTCTATCTCTCTATACAGCTAAACCGGGGGGTGAGAGCTTTCACGTGTGAAGTTGGGAAGGACACAGTTCAGTCCACAGTTGTAGAGCTGGGTGCAGACTGAGGTTTTCACAGGGTCTTAGTGATGTGGGTACTACTGGAGTCTGGACCACATTTTGGGTATCAGGGAACTAAAGTCAAAAGTCTTAGGCTCTGCATCAGGACTTCATGATGGTGTGTGCCGATGAGCAGGACGACACATGGCTAATGTCAGGAAGGCCTGCGCAGAAAGATTCTGATGACAATGTCAGCACTGTATCATACTTATATGTAAGATTCAAGACATGATGGTAGACAGTTCTCCAAGAGATTATCCCAGATGGAGCTGCTTTGAACAGAATATCTTTTAGAGGTCTGGACCTTTTCTTAGACATGTGAAATTTTCCAGAGCAAATGCTCCATGATTCCAAATCTGAAAGTCTACTAGCAAAACTGCTTTCTCTGGAACATTATTAAAAGTTCATTTCCAGCTGATGCAAAGAGACAAAAACACCAGTAATGTATGAGAAATTGGAATTGACTTTACAAAAATTCCACATAAATTTTTTTAAGTAAAAGTAAAAAGACCCTCTGCCAGATGCCATTTGATAGTTTTCTTCAAATAAGGCTAGTTAATTGCAGGGGTAGGAATGGCAGTTTTCTCTAGTGATTATGTCAGTGGTTCTCTAGTGATTATGCCAAAATTACTTGGGATGTGCATGCTTTTATTTTCCTTGAGCATGAACTGGGCTCATTTGGATGTGAGATCAGGCCATAGGACTCCTATTCAGTCACCACCGATGTATAAACTCAAAGTAGAGTTCTGGGTGCTTCAAATGCGAATGGTGTGATGTCCTTCAATTTCATTTTACTAAAAAGTAGCAACCATAAAAATAGTTATTTGACCTTCCATGGCTTGAATCTGGGACAATCCTTTTTGTGATGATCTATAAGCATTCCGAGACCATTTACAGGGCAAGAAGGATCAATCTGAGGTCTCTAGAAAGTAAGCATTCCTGGGGCCCTAGAATGATATCATAGCCTCTCTGTCCTTTGTTTTACAGTGTCAAACAGTGCACAAGAAAGGTTAGAGTAAAATCTGCTGTCAGCATTCAAAGTCGTCATTTCAATCAGTTTAAAACTCATCAAGGTCTAAGTTAACATGGTCCCAATCAGTGTTCCACATTAAGCCAATACACTTTGTCTGAAGTTGTCTTTTGCATTAAACTGAAACTCAAGATAGCCTAAGTAGAGGCACAGGATAGAAGAGCTTCTTCTATTCCCAGTTCTTTTCTTTTGGTTTCCAAATGAATGTTATTACTGATCTGCTGTTTTTCCTAGAAGCTGTACAGGAGAAAAGCCAGAATATTTGCTACCAGATTTGGTTAGCAGAGTTATGTAAAGATTAAGAGATCTTCACAAGCAATTTTTTTGATTTCCAAGAGCTGAGTTTCTTAGTGAATTTTAGGTTGCAGGGTCAGGAAGGGAACAAGGACAAAGCAGACATAAATTGAACTGCAGTGTTGAACTTGTACTGAATAGTCACTGAAATTGTGTTCAAATACTTCAGGGACAAGTCTCTTGAGAAGTTCACTAGTTTTCTAAGTAGGTCATTTGAGCTGAAAGATGGAGAGGAAAAGCTGACCTTGCTTCTCTCCTCACTCTAGCACCAGTTGGTGCAAACAACTGTTCCTCTGAATTGTAGTCAGGAGAATGTTGGAGAAGATAGGGCCTCCTTCCTCACCCTGGAGCTTGGATTGGGTTTTTCTGGGATTTGCTACAGCAAATGTATACATTTTTGCTTCTTTGTCACCCTAAGATATGAGATGTCATCTACAATCCTGGGCTAATGGCATGGGAATTTGAGGAGAGCAGGGACACCTTTGGATTTATAGAGTATAGTGTTTCATACTTTGGGCATCTCTAACTTTCTATGTTCAAAAGTGAACTTGTCTTATGCTATAGTTTGAATCTTGAATGTCCCACAAAGGCTCCTATAGTAAAGGCTTAGCCCCTAGTCCATAGCATTACTGAGGAGGTGGTAGAACCTGTAGGATGTGGGGTCTGCCAGGAGGAAGTTAAGTTATAGGCGGTGTGCCCTTGCAGGGATTACTGGGACTCTGGCCCCTTCCTGTTTCTTTACTTTCTCACTCCCATGAGGGGATCAGCCTTCTGCATGTGTTCCAGTTGGGAAGTACTGTGTCACTACAGGCACAAAGTGGGCCAAGTGGCCAAAGACTGAACCCTCTGAAACTATAAGTGAAAATACACTCCTCTTTATAAGCTGTTTATTCCAGGTATTTGGTCACAGTAATGGAAAGCTGACTACTACACCCTCTCTTCCAGCTTGTTCTTTTTATTATATTTACTATTTTAAAATATGACTTTTTTTTTAACCTAGCTTGCCAAGCTCAAATTCTTTCTCCTCTTTAACTTTTCTCACTTCTTATTTTCTACTTACAGATGCCATGATCATTCCACTTCTAGAACAGCTTTCAGAGCCAGCTCTTCCCTTTGATCCTGTAGTTTTTGTATTTCAAGCCTTCATTGCATTGCAGAATTATTTCCAATCACTACTTAGACCACTGTTACCAGAGTTGTCTTCTTTTGTACTTTGCTATTTTTCTAATATCTTAAATTGAATGTATAAATTTTATTTTTGCTGTCTTTCTTTACTTTCACTTAAATTTTTCTAATATACTAGAAGCATTTAAGGCTATACATTTTCCTTTGAATATAATTAAACTGAGTCCTACATACATTAGTATAAAATATTTTCTTTTTGCTTATTGTCTAGATAATGTTAAATTTTAGTTAGACTTTGTCTACAGTCCAAAAGGTAAGTTAGCAGCCACAAAGGGGGAGAGTGACCCTGACCACTGCCCCTCTATCACTGAGGGAGCATTGGTGAGCTTCACTGAGCTGTGAGGGAAGGGAAAAACCCTGTCAACCACCCAACCACCATCGAGGGAAACTTGGTGAGCCTCACTGAACTGCGCAAGAGGGAGAGACCTTGGACTCTCCACCATAGAGGGAGTCTCTGTCTGGAGGAACCTAGTTGCCTGGCCCATCACAGGATGGGCAGCAAGCATGGGAAGTGCCTAGGGCATGGCAACCAGCTTATCCTGAGGATCCTAGGGTAAATCCAGTCAAAGAAAGGGAGCCACTTTGCATACAACCTCCTAACTTGTGATTGGTTTATATAACTATAGACTTTGCTCTTATGGCCTAAAGAACAAAATTAATATTTACCACAGTTTGTACTGTAGCTAGGATGTCACACCTCTTGTGATCAGTTTTTCTCCCTTGTGTAACAACACTGAGAAGCTCTGGGGTAATAACCTCACCACAGCCCTACACCAAAAGACTGCTGACAGAGCCAGACAGAAACCAACATTCCACTCTCAATTAATTAGGAAAGTAGGATCTTGGGAGAGACGCAAACTAAGAATCTCCTAAACATAGGAGATATCCCTGAAGAACAGACTTTCCATAGAGAGGCCTCGATACTATTGACATAGCTATCTACTACCAAAACTCACATGGATTGTCACAGGAAAAAAAAATTATTTTGAACTAGATAATTTCAAGATGAAAGAGCAAAAGGCAGTCTCGGACCTCCAGCCCACCCAAAATAAGTCCAGGAGACATCGACATAGAAGAAATTGGAAGTCACACACCTGAAATTTCTGAAATGATAGCAAGTGTAGCAAAGAAACAACTCCAGGTGACTATAGAGGAAATCAGGTCAGAAATAATCTGTCAGGTAAAAAAGAAATGACAACCATAATGAAAGAATTCTGAGCACATCTAAAGGAGACGTAGATAAAAAGTAGAGGAGTGTAGGAAAATGATGGAAATCTTGAATGAAAAATATAGGAGAGAATTAGAATGCATGAAATAGATTCAAAGAGATATCCAGGAGATTAAAAATTCCACTGAAAGCTGGAAAAACTGCTTGAATGAAGCTAAAGGTAGACTTTCAGACCTTGAAGACAGAATTGCTGCTAGTGACTGTGAAAGGAAATATCTCTTAGAAATAACAAGGAACCAGGAAATAATAACTCAACAGCTGCAAGATGCAAAGAAAAACAATATAAGACTAATAGGTATCAATGAAAAAGCAGGAGTCAACACAAATGACATAAAAAGACTATTTGTAGAAGTAATAGCAGAAAATTTCCCTAACATGGGAAACGAATCTGACATATAGGCATATAGAACTCCAATCAGCCGTAACTAAAATAAATCTACACTGAGACATATAATAATCAAGATCCCAGAAATTCAGCACATAACAGATTGTTAAAAGCTGTTAGAGAAAAAAAGAACCCAGATCACTTATAAAGGAAAGCCCATTAGAATCATCGAAGATGTCTCAACAGAAACCATCAAGTCAAGAAGAGCTTGGAGTGATGTATCTCAAGTATTTCCTGAAACAACTTCCAACTCAGATTGATGTACCCTGCAAAACTATCCTCTAAAATTAATAAGAAGTAAGATACTTTCATGACAAAGAACAAGTGAAGAAATTACCAAACCAAATCTACAAACCAATCCTACCAAACCAATCTTACAAAGAGTATAGAAGGATATACTAGAAAGAGACAAAAGCGACCACAATTCCAAGAACAACATCAGGAAGAAACCACCAAGCGGGGAAAGCAATTAAGCAGAGAGGAAAAGTAGGGAATCAACAGCAGGAAAATAACATGACAAAGGTAAGCTAATACATATCAGTTATAACCATTAATGTAAATGACCTCAATTCACCAATCAAAACAAACAGACTGGTAGAGTGGATCAAGAAACAAAATCCAACAATGTGCTGTATATAAGAAACACATTTAACTCAAAGGGAAATTCATAGACTGAAAGTCAAAGGATGGAAAACAATATTCTATGTGACAGGAACTAAGAAAGAAGCAGGGGTAGCTCTTCTGTTTACAGACGTGAATTTCAAACCAAGAATGATCAAAAGAGATTAAGAATGTCACTACCTACTTGCTAGGGGAAAACTTCATGAGGAATCAATAACAATTATAAATATATATGCACCAAATATAGGAGCACCCAACTATATAAGACAAATATTAATGGGCATGAAAGATCAAATAAAACATGAGAGATCAAATAAGCAATAACAGGATTGTAATGAGGGACCTTAACACTCAATTGTCACAAATAGGTAGATAAACTAGACAAAAATTTAGCAAAGAAGTAACAGAACTGAACCAAACTTGTGAAGAAATGGACTTAGTAGACCTTTACAGTGTTCCACCCAACAACATCAGAATACATGTTCTTCCCAGCTGCACAGGGGATGTTCTCTAAAATAGACCATACACTAGCCCATAGAACATGCTTAAGTAAATGCAAAGGAAATGAAATTATCCAGTGCATGTTATGTGACAATAGTGTAATGATATTGGAAATTAATGACAAAAGAAACCACGAAAACTCCATAAACACATGGAAATTATATAACACCCTCCTGAACAACCAATGGGTCCCAGATGAAATTGAAGAAATTAAACAATATCTACAATCAAATGAAAATGTAAACACAAGTCACTGGAACCTGTGGGACACAATGAAAGCAGTCCTTGGAGGAAAATTTATAGTGCTGAATCCTCATATAAGGAAAATAGATTATACAATGACCAAGGGGGATTCATCCCAGGAATGCAGGGATGGTTCAACATACATAAAGCAATAAATGCAATATACCATATCAACAGAGCCAAAGCCAAAGAAAACAAATGATCATCTCAATAAAAGTAGAAAAAGCTTTTGATAAATTCCAACACTCATTCATGATGAAAACTGTACAGAAAATCAGAATAGACTGTACCTTAACCTGATAAAAACTATCTATGACAAACCAACTGTCAACCTCATACCAAATGGTCAAAAACTGAAAGCTTTCACTCTAAAATCAGGAACAAGACAAGGATGTCCACTGTCACCACTCCTATTCAATACAGTTTTAGAAACATTAGCCAGAACAATTAGATAAGAGAGAGAAATAAAAGCAATAAGGATAGGAAAAGAATAAGTGAAATTATCATTTTTATTCACAGATCACATGATACTCTACATAAAAGACCCCAAAAACTCCACCAAAAATCTTCTAGATTTAATAACCAGATTCAGTAGCACAGAGAGATACAAAGTCAACACTCAAAAACTAATAGCAGTCCTGTACACAAAGAACAAAGTTAGAAAGAAATTTAGGAAACCATACCCTTCATAATAGTATCCAAAAAAAAAAAAACAAAAAAAACAAACAAAAGAAATACTTAGGAATCAATCTAAGTAAGGATGTAAAAGATCTTTACCATGAAAATTACAGTACTCTAAAGAAAGAGATCAAAGAGGATTTTAAAAAATGGAAAGACATTCCTTGCTCATGGATAGGAAGAGTCAACATTGTGAAAATGGCCATACCCCCAAAACTTTTATACAGATTTAATGCAATCCCCAGAAAAATATCATTAGCATACCTCACAGATCTATAGATATTTTCTGGAACCAGAGGAGACCTAGAATAGCAAAGGCAATCCTGGTCAACAAAGGCAAGATAGGAGGCATCATGAGCCCTGATGTGAAATTATACTACAAAGCTACTGTGATAAAATCAGCATTTTACTGGCACAAAACCAGGCTTAAGGATCAATGGAACAAATTAGAAGATGCATACACAATTACAAACACACTCAGTCACCTTATCTTTGACAAAGGGGCCAAACATGCTTACTGGAAGAAAGATAACCTCTTTAATAAATGGTTCTGGAAAAACTGGCTTTCCACACCCCAAAGACTAAAATTAGACCCATGTCTATCACCATGTCCTAAACTAAAGTCCAGTGGAGTATGACTCAGGTATAAAGAAAGATACACTCAAGGCTTGTATAGGTAAATGGATACAACTAGAGACCATACTCATATAAGCGAAATAAATCAGACCTAAATGTGTAAACACTGTATTATCTCCCTAGTGTAAGAAACTGAAAAAGAGTAAATAAGATCCAAAAGGTATAATACCTATTGTGAAACAGAAAGAAACTGCTCAAGAGGACAGAACAACTGGAATCTGAGAAAGGAGAAAAGAAAGGACTATCTTTCTCTCTCTCTATCTCTATATCTATATAGGTAGAGAGATTGATACACACAATATAGCTAGGATAGTTGTACTACTTATTTCTACTAGTTCATTGAAAGGAATAGTTAGTGTTTATATTGTTTGATCGATCTTACATGCCTATATTTGGTAATCTGAGCAACTACTTTGAAGATAATAATATGCAATATAATAATCATTGTTAATTTCCTATCATCTTGTTTTGAAATTCTGTATCATTTATTTTTTACTATCTTTAAAGTAAAGATAGTAAAAAATAAAAGGTAATTTAAAAAGAATTTTTTAAAATTTTCAAGTAATCACATTTTTGGTAATTATAGTATTTGTTGGTGATTTATCACTGGCTAAGAGGATAAAGCCTATGCTATTACTCTTTACTTTTATTCTTTCATATAAGTGATACTTAAGCTTGATCAGTTTTCATTAATAATCCTTTCTTTTTAATGGGTGTTACTTCAGCATCGTTTACGTCTTAGCATTTTGGATGATGAGTAAGTAAGGTGTTTCTATCATAACTCTGTAATATTTTCCCACTGCTTTTTGGATGTCGAATGTCCCCCGCCCAAAGGCCCATGATTTAAAGGGTTGGTCCCAGAACTCTGGTGTTGGGAAGTGGATGGAAATTTTAAGAATTAGAGCTAATAAAAAGTCTTTAGTTCGCGGGGCGTGTGCCCTCGGAAGTGGATCACAGAGTTTTGTTTCTCTGTCTCCGCCTGTCTCTGTCTCTCACCCACATGTCTCTCTCTCCTCTCTTTGTGTCTGTCTCTGTTTCTATCTCTCTCTGTCTCTTGTCTCTGTCTCTCTCTGTCTGTTTCTCTTTCTCTTTTTTCTTTCTGGTCAGGAGCTCAGTGGTTGGTTTTACTCTACCACATGTACCACCATCATATTTATCCACAAGCCAAAATCAATAAAGCCAATTGAATTGATCATGGACTGCAACTTCTAAAACTGTGAGTGGAAAACAAAGCTTTTTCCTCTTCTAAATTGATCATACTGGATATTTTTATAGTGACAAAGGTTGACTAACACACTTGACCTTTGAAACATAGAGATTTCACTGAAGTATGTGTTTCTTTTTACCTTTCTAATTCATCCTTTCTAAGACCCAAGTGGTACTTTTAACTGATAGACCAAGTATTTCTTCATCTTAAGGAATATTTTCAACATTCTTTCCTAATTGTTTGTTATTTTCCATAAAGCTACTAGTTCATGTATTTTGGCACTCTCATTATGAATATGCTGGAGCCTTTGGATTCCTTCTCTAATTATTTCTCCTTTTCCACATGATTTTCTATTTTTTAGGACTAGTTCTCTGTCTTGAGATACTTCTTTAACTCAGTCTCCTGGAACATGAATTCTATTCCCAGCAGCGAGCATTCATTTTTTTTTCTCAGTTTGCCCATTGAATTTTTTAAAATCAGAAATATCAGTCTTAGTTCCGGAGGCTTTTCTGTGCTCTAATTATATCTTTGTTTTAATTACTTCTATTAATGTCTGCTCTGTCTTTCCATTAGTTCTATTATAAATGAAGCTGCCAGCTCTAGTTGCTCAGCCTGGTCTTTTACCCTCTGGCTATAATAGAGTCCCCTTAAGTCAGTTGTAATTTTTCATTGATTATTTTTTATTACCTATTCATTTTTTTGCATTCCCTTAATGCCTACAAAGCCAGCCTATCAGACAGCCGGGGCCAGGAGGGAGGCAGTGTCTGCTCTGCAGGCTGGAAGCCAGGAAGCAGGTAGACTATCGCCCGTGTGCTGAGATGATGACTGAGCCCTTGCTTAACAGAACTGACTGGAACTGAAGTAGCTCATTCCCAAAGCCCCATTTAGCCCTAAGAAGGTGTAATGGTTGACATACTGCTTCAACTTGAGAATTGAGAAGTCTGTAAGTTTAACTGAGTGACGCAGCAGGGGGCCAGGGTCCTCATTTTATAAACATCCTGAGCTTGTGGAAGAGGAGGGTGCAGAGATACTGCGGGCAGATAGCTGCGGGAAAATAGAAAGGAGGGAAAGAAAGGCTCGTTTGCTACTTCTCCTGTTTTGCTCAGGCAGCTTTTAGTGTTTTCTGCCTCCATAAACTGTTGCCATCTGCCATGTACCGCCCTGCTTTGGAGCCAGCTGAGTATGGACTGAAATCTCTACAAACTGTGAGCTAAATGAACCTTTCCTCCCTTAATGTTGGGTGTTGGGTATTTTTTCTCATTAAAGAGAGAAAAGTACCCAAGGCAGAATTTGGTACCAGAAAAATGGGGTTGCTGTAGGTGTACCTGACCATGTGGCTCAAGAGTCTTTGGGAATGGCTTATGCGAAGAGTTTGGAAAGGTTCGGAGACGTCGTCTGAAATAGTAGAGCTGAAATGCCTTAGGCTGTCCTATATGGGAGATTCTGGTCAGAGCTCAGAAGACCAGAAGGCTGGTAGAAATCTTGTGGGTAAAGACCAGGTTGGGGAGGCTTCTGTGGGCAAGAAGGACTGCATTAGCTGCTGGACTCCAGAGGATGTGTGTTATGGCTTGGCAGCAAGTCTGTCTGCATTTTCCTCATGTCCAAAGACTTTGCCTGAGACTGAGACTAAGGGCAGTGGACTAATTAATCTTGCAGAAGAAATTTCAAGGCAATTGAATATTGGGGCAGTGGCATGGCTATTGTCAGGGGCTTTTAGCCAGATCTATGTTGAGAATCAAGAGCAAAGAGCTCATCAGGATGATTTAAAATGTGAGTCTGGCCAGAAAGGAAGATCCAGAGAATCTGTGGACTACAAAGATAGAGTTGACAAGATCTTGATTGCTGAGAAGGAATAGGATAATATAAAAGATATCCTGAGGGTATCACAAGAAGCATCAAGTCTCCACATTTTGCAGCCTCAAAACCGCAAAGAAGAGAAACTTTACTTTGAGAAGAAAGCCACAGAGGACCATGTTCCATAATGGCAGAGGCCACATCATGTTCTAGAATGGCAGCAGCATAGAAAATTTGTTCCTCAGAATTGGATTCAGAATGCCCAGCAATCCAGGCACTCAACCCCTACAGCCAAGAGAGAAGAAAGCCTGGCTACTGCTCCAGCTGTCAGCAGATCTTGGCATCATCCATGGGGCACTGGTTTTAGTTGCATGCAGAATTCAAGAGTTATGGGGTTAAGAATGCTTCCACCCCAATTTCAGAAGGCCTGGGAGGCCAGGCAGCATGGCCCTGAGAGGGCAGTGTGCGAAGCTATGCGTGTGAGACTAAGGTGCAATGGAAACCCCAGAAGTTTGGAGAAGCCAGAAATGTGGATCATCTAAGTAAAGCTGCAAGGAGGGAACAAAGCAGGCCTAAGAGAGAAGCCATGGAATCTATAACCAATACGCACTGAAAGTACCATAGGGGTGGAACCACACAAACCCTTTGGAGCTCACAATGTGTCAAGATTCCTTCAGATGCTTAGCCTTGCTAGATTTTGGACTTGCTTTGGTCCCAATGATTTTTATCTCCCTGTTCGTAACTTTGGCAATGAAAATGTTTATTTTGTGCCATTGAATGTTGGAAGTGTTTAACTTTGTTTTCATTTGTACAGGGGGCTTGCAGCTAAGAGTTTGCCTTACATCTTAGAGGAGACTTGGGACTTGGACTTTTCAGCAATGCTGAAACTGTTAGGACTTTGGCAACTCTTACAGATGAACTAATGCTTTTTGTCTAAAGGGATGTGCATGAGTCTTTGAGGGGTGAAATGTTATGGTTCTAGTGTAATATAATGTTATAAGGCTTCTTACTGGTTCTTAAGGATTGTTGAACCTGTGTTAAAATGTTCAAGTTGTGAAATGATAATCATGTCTTTGTATCTGGAAACTGGTTTAAAGAAATGTGTCTGTTGCTAAGTTGACAAGGGGTACATTTTAATGGTTGATACATTGTGTCAACTTGAAAATTGAGACACTTGGAAGCTTATCTAAGTGACTCAGCAGGGGGCTAGGGTCTTCACTTTGTAAACATCCTGTGATGTGGAAGAGGAGGGTACAGAGATGCTATGGGCAGATAGTTGCAGTATAAGGGAGGGAAAGAAAGGCTTGTTCCCTGCTTCTCCTGTTTTGCTTTTGCTGCTTTTGCTGTTTTCTGCCACTATGAACTGTTGCCTTCTTCCATGTGCCACCCTGCCTTGGAACCAGCTGAGTATGGACTGAAACTGCCACAAACTATGAGCTAAATAAACCTTCCTTCACTTAATTTGAGGTGTTGAGAATTTTGTCCCACCAACGTGAGAAAAGTAACCAAGACAGAGGGTCAGTAGTCAGTATGACTTGGTGACCTCTTCGAATTCCACATGCTGCAGTCGGGAAAGACATAGTCCCTTACTAAAGGGACAGACAGATGAGCTGTGCTAGAGAGCAGAGGAAGCATGGACTTCCACTTTGAAGAAAGGTAAGGCTCCTTCTCTTTTGCTGGCTGTCGGGTCCTGTAGGATGCCATGGAACCAGAAGTGCCCAATCTGTGCTCCCCTTGGTATGTCCTTTGGACTCTGCTTCTAATCTCACTTTGGTGAACAGAATTTAAAAGGACAGGACATGGGGCCATGATTTCTCTTTAAAGGTTACCTTCCAGGATTTCAAGTCCTCTTTAGGTGCAGCTGTGCCCCAGGTCTGAACCTGAGGGCTTTGAGCCGAGCCCTCTTTAAGCTGGGTCCATCGCGGCAGGCTCTGCCTTCCCTGCATCTCCAAAGCCCCCAGTACAGCTCCCCTTCTGTGTCTGTGCGCATTTCTCTCAGTTGTGTACATCTTCTTGTCACTTTCCCGGTGCCTGGCTTTTGGAGTCCTTCTCATTCTCTAATTCGGACGTGATCTTTTACAGGAAGCAGTCCCTTTGGAATTTATTCCTCCCTACTCCGTGCCCCATAGCTCCCATTTGTTCCCCACTGGCAGCGTATCACTTAAACTGCCTTTTCTTAGGTCGTTTGTGTACTTGTCTTCCTCTCCTAGCCAATCCCAGGATGAAGGCACGTTCTGCCTTGGTGTCCTCTTACCTCTTCCCGCTGTGTCTTGTATGAATCGGCTGTCCAGGCGGTGTGGTGTTGAACCGACACTGAAAAGCAATTACGCTGGACACTGGTGGACCCATCCTGAGCCTTTCTTGCTATAGGTGGGGGACAGGACATGAAGCTCCAGCTCGAATGTCAGTGGGGGACTGACGCCTCCGCAGACAGGAATTCATGGGCTTTCGCCTTCAGGAAAGGCCTGTGCGCGCCACAGCAAGAAGCTGCAATTATTTCCCTTCACCTACAGGGGTGTTACTGTTGCGAGAGCAACTGGGTACAGAGTAATAGGAGGTACGGTGGCTCAGAGCAGCTGAAGTTCAAGCAGAGGCTCCTCCTCCCGGTTGCTGGGGGCATAATGATTAGTGAAGGAGCTGGGCTTAAGAAAGGCCCATCCCAGACATTTGTTTGTCAAGGACCCGTCACACCTGGGCCTTTTAAAGATGCGTTCTGAGGGTAAAATTCCCTGGTTCCTTAGAAAGTTTAAAAAGATCCACTGTGTTGAGAGGGACAGTCCTAGAGGACGCTTGGCTTTTCAGATGTGACTCATAAAAAAGTGGGGCTCAGCCTGCTAGGTGCCGGGTGCAGACTCACATTGCAGAGAGAGAAATTGAACACTGGAGCACAGGTCAGCCTGGGCTGCAGAAGCTACTGTAAAAGAATGGTAAAAGGGAAGGCCGTGTGTGAGTGTGTGTGTGTGTGTGCGCCTGCCATAGCTTTCTGGAGAACCAGTCACCTTTTACTAGACCTCTTTGTGCCTAAGGAAAGAGCAGACAGAACAGGGCCTTGCTTATGCCTGTCCTTGGTCTAGCCTAGCCTTAATCATCTTCTGCTTGGGGATTCCCGGACATTTCTGCTCCCGTGCTGCCATTTTCCTATTCTTGCTTTGGAAGTCACAGTGGAGCCACTAAAGTGCAGAGTGGTATTACCGACTGTGTGTGTATGTGTGTTTGCGTGGTAAAGGTGTCTTAGTTAGCATGCTTCAAAAAGCCTTTCTTAGATGAAAAAATGCTATGTCCCTCCTTGGTGCAGGGCTTGTTGCCCCCCATAGAAATCCTATTAAGCACTCTGTCACTCTAAATGGACTAAGAAGTAAGGGCCAGTGCCTTGCCCAGGGCCAAACAGAGAAGGTGCTTGAAAAATGTGCTGAAAGTGGGACAGTCAGTATTTGATGGAAAGGCAGAGGTTCAGTCTGAGCTGTTTTTTCAGCTTCCACATCATTTTTTTTTATCAAGTGTATTCCATTTCTCTTTTCCTATTCATAGTTCCTTTAAGACAGTGTGTGCTTGTATTTATGTGTAATGCATATAGGGGTGTTAGCCTTTATGTCTGGGTATGTGCGTGTGGGTGCATATGTCTGTATATATGTGTGGTTATAGGTAACTGGTGTGCATGTGAAGAAAAGGGAATAAGAATTGAGATGTGTTATATACATGTACCAACTCCCCACATTGAATGTAACCATTATTTACTACAACATATGCTAATAGAAAGAGAAAAGAAGAGAAAAAACTGCCACATTTTTGTAGTTGACATGACTTTGAATGCTACTTTTTCTTTTCATTATCTTACTGGGGTCCGACTCTTTGCCAAAATCCGATACTCATTGCACGCTATCAGTCAAGCCAATATTTCATATGAGCTATGCTAAAAAGACTCATTTTGCTTGAGTTTATTCCCTGAGTCTCACAGCATTGCTGGAGGAGGATGGTCACAGGGCAAACAAGAGATCGCTGTTTTAGCTGGATAGTATGTTGTTAGGCTGATGTTAGCTTCTTCCTCTCAGTCTAAATGAGCGGGGAGATGATGCAACAAGAGAGAGGGAGAGGATATTGAAGGAGGTGAAGATGCAGACTTAGGGGAAGAGCTGCTTTTGGGAGTAGGGGCAAGTCCTGTACTGGGCTCAGGAGCCCTTTCAAGCTGAATGACCCTCTGTCACTGGTCCTAGTACTGTAGCAGTGGAGCAACACATTAAAATACTCCTTGTCCTGGACTGAATGATGGTCCCCCCCAAGTCCATGTGATGAAGCCCTAACACCAAGGATGACTGTGGAGAGGATGTGTAGGAGGTGATTTAGGGTAAATGAGGTCATACTGATGATGGATGGGGTAGTAATCCAATACGATTGGTTATGAGAGAGAGAGAGAGAGAGAGAGAGAGAGAGAGAGAATCTCTTTATGTGCATACACCAAGGGAAGAGAACTCCCACCAGGAGCAGAAGCTCAGCCTCCAGCCACCAGAACTGAGACACTTGTCCCTACTTTAAACTGCTCTGCCCATGGCATTTTGTTACAACAGCTCCAGCTCACTAAGACACCTATGGAGACTCCCAGTGTGACCAGAGACCCAACGAAGAACAGCCTGCAGTCTCCAGATCCTGATTTTGGGGGGAATAGTGTCTCTCTTGATCTAGCAGTCACGGAGACCGGGACAATGTGAGACCGTGAGAGGGAAAGAGCGTCAGGATTCTGATTCTTGATTCTGAGAGTCAAGAGCTCTGTCATGTGTACTCTGGTCCTCTTAGCTCTCACTCACCCTCTCAAGGAGCAGCAGAACCAGCAAGTGTTTACAATTATAAAGTATTTTCCTTTCTTTGTTCCAAAATTTGCATAAAATTTGCATAACGTCATGATTTAGTGTTTCTTCTTTCCACCTATGACTATTTGGTTTTTGAATACAGATTCAGTCTTTGGAGCCAGATGCCTCATCACCTACTAGTACTGTGGTTGGAACAGTTCATTTTCACTGTCTGTGTTTTAGCTTCTTATCTGTAATGTGGAGATAAGAATATTACTGAGCGCATAGGTCTGTTATAGGGAGTCAAGAAAACTCACATATCAAAAGCAGTATTAGTAACGGTAAAGAGCGTCAGCCCTTTTCTGCTGCTGTCTTGAGCTCAGCCGCAGGGCACCTGTAGGGGTCGCTACAGCAGATGGACGGACACCTGAGGCGAGGAGCACGTGTCCAAGGGAACGTATTTCTCCGTGGCACTGGGAGAATGAGATGGGAGCAAGTGAAGCGGGAGAGGTGGGGCTGCTGGTGGAAGGTGAGGGCTTCATACCCCTGGTCTTCTGTTTCTTCAAAGAAATGTGAAATAAGAGCCTCCGCTGGTGGGAGTGGGGAGCAGGGGCTGCGGAGCTTGGCGAAGGCTGCAGAAGGAGTGAATTGGATGTGTAATATAATGGGAAAACGAACCTCCTGGAGAAACCAAGTCAGCGTAAGGAGCGCTAGTGAGTGCCAACGTAAGACCCGAGATCGTGAATTTAAAGTGCAAACAGAGGCTTGATGGTGCGCATTTCTTCCGACTTCCAGGGGCCAAAGAGCCAGCAGCAGGAAGGCACAGGGTCACTCTCTAACAGCCGGTCCTCGTTTGAGGGATGGACCTCACGCTGTGAGCTGGAGTTTGCTTTTGTACGTGGTGACTGGGCCAATTTTTCCTCGTAACACACGTGAAATGCTGAAGGGGGGTATACTACAGTCCTCACCTCGCTGCGGTTTCCTTTTCATTCCCTCCCCCTCTCCCTCGAGATCACATCTATAAACTGTCAGTTCATGGTAATTAATCTGTGGAATGCTTTGCACAAAGGAGATCTTTAAAAAAGGAAAAGGACAGAGAGGGAGAGGGGAGAAAAGGGAATAATAAAAGGATGAAGACGTGTTACATACACGTACCAGCCCCCGCCCTGAATGTAGTCATCGTGTAATACAACATATGCCAATCAAAAGAAAAACGAAGAGGAAAAAACCCCACGTTTTCTTAGTTTACATGATTTTGAACACAATGTTTTCTTTTCATTACCTTAGTGGGGTCCGACTCTTTGCCAAAACGACAAAGGCACAAGAGAATAATGAAAGCTGGTACTGTACTTGCAAAGATTCACGATTGTACCAGCCCTATGCTGAGTGATATACGTGTATGAACACATTCATTTCTCACAGCCGTCCTATGTTAGAGACAGGGCACAGGGAACTTAGGTGAGTTGCACAAGGTCACATGGTGCATCCATACCAGAGCTAGGATTCTGCCCAGGCCACCTTTCTCCAGAGTCCGTGCTGGGAAGCCCTGTTCTGTTCGCACTTGAAAATAAACTGAAACATCACTGTCACACAAAATATTTTCTGAGAAAACACAATAGAACTCCTCTACCTCTGTGCCATCTCCTTACCTCCTTATCAGTTTGTCTTTAGCTCTCTCTTTCCTCATACTAGTATCATCTATCCATCCGTCTGTCCATCCATCCATCCATCCATCCATCCATCCATCCGTCTGTCCGTCCATCCGTCCGTCCGTCCATCCATCCATCCATCCGTCCGTCCGTCTGTCCGTCCGTCCATCCATCCATCCACCCGTCCATCCGTCCGTCCGTCCATCCATCCATCCATCCATCCATCCATCCATCCATCCACCCATCCATCCACCCACCCACCCATCCATCCATCCATCCTGCCAGCCAAGCAGTTGTCCTACTTTAGAAGAGGTGAGGCCAATGTGGCCAAAATACTTGCAGTTCCAGACCTCACAGTGTAGCTTGCTATCCAGTTCAATCACTGGGTACCACAGAGGGTGCAGACACACCCCCACAAGCACAAGGTCCCATGAAAAGCAAGCTACATCAAGAGAAACGACTCGCTGATGACAGTGACTTTATTTCCCTCTCTGCCAGAATCTTTTAGTCCTTGCGTAGATGCCAGCTACTCTGTGTGTGTGTGTTAGAGAAATATTGTGGCAAGAAGACGCCAAGGACTCTAGCCATTGTGCCCTTGGATTTCCTGAAATGGCGAGTGCAGAATGCTGGGAACTGGAGGTGATGTCCTGAGTTCATTTTATGCAATTTTAATTTGTCTTTTTGTCTGAATGTTTAGAGTTCCAAAAAGAAACCAAATGGGGCCATATCTTGGGTGTGCCCTTTGTGCTGGGAAAAGCTGGCTGAACAGGAAATGAGCAGACACTGGAGCCCCTTACGCACCAGATCAGCTGTTGTGAACCTATGACACATGGCTTCTTTATTTCTTTTTTTTAAGACAAAAGAAGTTAATATCTGAACTGTTTTTTTTTTTTCTGAACTAAAAGCTCAATTCAGGTTTAATTGCAGTGTTTGCAGTTTGCAATAACATTGGTGGGTTTGAGATTTCTGTTTGAGCACTTATTTTTAAAAGGTTCGTCATAGATCCAGTGCACTAGATCTAGTCTGCACCCAGCCATTTGTTGACTGTGTGGCATTGTGCAAGACATTTAAACTTTCCAAACTGCAGTGTTCTAACTTACGACACAGGTAACATAATACCTTCCTTGCAAGGATACTGAAGACTAGCAAAGAGTTTGTTAAGTTCATAGTAAATAGGCATCTCATCAACCAAAATCGCCAGTTTCTTATACAGAGTTAAGAGAAACCGTCGACGGCAGATTTTTCTTAAATAGGTCCTTTATCGCTGGAGCAGTCATCTACCTGTTATTTCTATCTCACCTCGGGAATAGTTAGACAGGGTGAAGATGCCATAAAAAAATACAACTTATTATACCCCGTGGTTATCTTTAGTAGATGCTGCTGGATGGTTCTAAAGAAATTATATGATGTTTTGACTTTGTTGGCTGTTCTGTTACTCTGTGTGGGTATACTTATTATTACTTAATACTGTGGTGAAAAGTAAGGCAAACAGAATGCTTTCCTGATTATTTGTATCTACCAAGCACTGAGCCAAGTAGGTTTTTTATTCTCATTTACATATCACAACCACCCTGGGAACTTCCTGTAGCATTAGCTACAGTTTATTTTATTTTAATATATTTATTTCTTACATTTGTTTAGATTATTTAAGCTTAATGGTATAATTTAGGTAAGCGTAATGATCACGTCCACCCTGGGGAATTTGTGCCTGTACATGATCTATCTTGATTCCTCCTTTTCCCCCCATGCCTGTTCCCTTCTTTCAAATAAGAAGTGAGGAAAGAAGGATAGAATGAGAAGAGAGCTTTGTGAATGGGGAGGGGAGGGAGCAGCCACATTTTAAGAAGGCTCAGAGAAGTTGGGACACACGCTTGAGATTACACAGCCGATGAGTATCCTAGCACCCTAGCCTAGGCCCTGTACCCTTAGCCTGTGCGGCCTCCAAGCAGATATTGTGGTGTTAGCTATTTTACAGATAAAGAATAGCAAACTCAAAGAAGTTTAAAATTTATTCAAGGTCACAGAACTATTGAAGAGAAGGTCCACGGCAAAAACCCATTTTCCTGGTGTTTAATCCAGTTTTCTTCTTTCTTTGAGGCCCCTGGTTAAGAACACATGGTACTAGATTCTCACTGTCTGAGAAGGAAGCTATGGATACAGCAAAGGAAAGATCAGAATGAACCCTGTGGTGCTGGGCTGGAATTTAAGGTGTCCAGAGATGCACAGAGGTATAGATACACACACCTTTCTCTCTCCCTCTATGCCTCTCCCTCCCTGCAGGGTTCCTATTGCTACCATGAGGATCAGTCAAAGCAGCCACAAGCACAACTTGACACAGTCCTCGGCTTCTAAATATAATTCTCCATGAGGAGAAAGCAGGGGTCCTAGGAAAAATGTTGGCTTCCAGGGCTGGAAAAACGATGGTACAAGATATCCTGAAATATCTTACTTCTCCAATTAGCAAAACAGTGCTCCAAAATCATGCCAGCATGTCAGGGGTAGGGAGGCTGACGGGTCCCCGAATGGCTAAACTGAAGACAATTTGAACATAAGAATACATACGGGTAGGAACAAATTATAATCCATGGAATGCAGTAGAAAATCACAAGTCTGTGCTAATCTAATTAAGTGAATGACTTGAAAACCAGTGAGGACTGGAATATTTACATAGCTCCAAAGTACCTTCTCACAAAGTGCTTGTGAATTATGAGGGGTCAGAAGAGTAACAGCAGACAAACCTGACTGGCACCAGCATAAATGACCAAAACAAAGACCACCAATCGGAGGGCACATGCCAAACACAGACAGCTGAGAGCCTGAATGGGGGCCTACATCACTTCTGCAATATTCCTGATGGTGCAAAGCTTGAATTTAATCCTGAGGAAATATTAGATACATCCCAGATGAGGGGGCGCTACACAAGTTTTGACCAGTAATCTTCAAAAATAGAAAGGTTCATAAATTAATGAAAGACTGAGGAACTGTTCCAGACGAAAGGGGACCATGGAGACATAAGTAAACCCAAAACAGGACCCTGAGCGGCAGCCTTCTAATTTAAAAGGCTGAGTGAAATGGGATAACTGGAAGGATTTTGCTGGCTGCATCATGTTTACGTAGGAGGATTTTGGTTTGTTGGAATTATATGCTATTGTGTTTTTAAGGTGACCAAATAGCAGTGGAACAACTGCTAATGATGCAGAATGAAAAAGACTTTGTATCATACTTGAAATTCTTTAAAAATTTGCTATTTTTTAGGATAAAAGTTATCTCCCCCATCAACAAGAGTTTCAAAAACAATAGGGAAGAAGTTTGGTGCTGCCTGCAGAAGATGTGGTAATGTGTTTAAAACACACAGGTTTTGGATTTGAATTCCAGTACTTCCACTTACTAGCTATATGTCTTTAGCTTACAGGATCTGTGCCTTATTTTCCTGGTCTGTGAAGTAGGGTAATAGTATCACCAGCATGGGATCCTTATGGATTTAAATGAGTTAGCAATCACTCAGTACTTAATAGCATATGTTCCCATAGTGCTAAGTATTGTCTGTTGATTTTATTTATTAATTTTTGAGACAGGGTCTTACTATGTAGTTCAGGCTGGCCTTGAACTCACTATGTAACCCAGGGTGGCCTTGAACCTCCTGCCTCAGCCTCCCAAGTGCTGGGATTATTGGTGTGAGCCACCACGCCCAGCTTGTCTGCTGTTTTCATTACGCTGAGTCAACAGCATTATTCTATGGGATCTATTTCCCTGTTGGGCATATGCCAAGGAGTAAGATCTGAAGTGTCCTTTGACCTACTTTAGAAGGATGTGGTGACCTGCTAAATAGTCTATCCTAATACCCAGGTAGATGGCTACAGATTTTATAAATAAGGTTTAAAATAACATGTGTGTGTGTGTGTGTATATATATATATATATAGAGAGAGAGAGAGAGAGAGAGAGAGAGAGAGAGAGAGATATGGATATATACTCTTTGAATGTCAATTTAGTTTTGATATATTTGGGACCCTATGTGACTCAGTTTAAAAGGTTTTAAAAAAATTTCTGATTATACATGATGATATTGAACCAAAATATTGTGTTAGGAATCACCCAAGCATTAGGGTGAAGAAAAAGTGATTATCTCATTGGTCAAATGTTTCTCAAGCAGTTTAAAAATATAGCTGCATGGTCTATTACAAGAGATTAAAGTATATCAACTTCTAAGAGTGGCTTATTCAATTAAAAATGAAAAATACTGAGTACTTAGTGTTCTGGTTGGAAGAGAAATATAGACAGTAATTTGATGGTTTTTAAAAAATTTCTTCCTTTCTACCCTTGGATACTTAATATTGCCCTGCCATAGGAGTTATTTGAGTTCGGGGTGGGGAGTTAAGGCTGCTGTTTTGCAAGTCATTGTTTGATGTATACTTTTAAAAGTACATCTCCACTAATCAAGTGCAGTTTCTAAGAACCCTGAGTTCTTTTTTAGTTAGCTTCAGTGGACCTGAGAGGAGATGGCCCCTGACAAAGCCTCTTTGCAACCTCATGGGACAGTCTTTTAAAATGTTACTTTAAAACATTTTGCAGTTTACAATGACCGTTACAAATAGGAAAGCCTGGGCCCCACCCCAAAGAAAAGGGTGAAATGCTCTAGCAGGCGAGCATCTCTAACCTTGATCCAGGGGTACGTGTCACTTAATGTGCCCCTTCCATATTAAAAAGCCACAATAGCTTTTTTTCCCCCCAAAACAGAGAATTTTTGAGGCACCTTCAAGATTCCATTTATATCAATGACATAATGGTGTCAGCTTTTTGAAGGAAGAAAGAAGAACAGGCTGGAACTGGTATTATATCATTAAAGTGCCCAAGAATCAATTACATCCTTGCTGGGACAAGAGGCAATTTTCCCATTTAAACGTCACAGATGTACGGACTGGCAAATTATTGTTGGGCTGTTGCTTCTTTTATTATAATTAACAATTAAAAAACCCATGTTATAATGTAATTAGCTGTTTACTAGCTCTATTGGCACAGGTTGTGGCAGAGATTTTATTTTTAAGGATATGAACCACTAAAAAGTATTTTAATCAACCTTTTTATATTCAGTTACTAGTGTGGAACCATTCTGGCTCCTCACAATTAAGCTACTGGAAATTTCCAGGCGGATTTGGGAATGTAAGAAGCACACTACAGAAAGCCATCAGCTTCCCTTCTTCAAATAGCCAGCTCAGAGTTGACAGATTCTCTCTTTTCTTCCCTTTTTGTTCTCTGTCCTGTTTGGCCCTACTCGCCCTTGAGTAAATTCGTCTATCTCATTGTAGGCTTACATTCAGTAGTTTTCAAATAGATACGTATTTTCAGCATGCATGAGAAACTTTATACTCAGGGTCAAGTAGACAGTTTATGACCACCTAATTCCAGACTAGAAAAAGTCACCGGAAGTGGGACTCACTAAGGGTACTAACAGATAACTGTTCATAATGATGAAAGCTCATACCCACAGGGTGCTCACTGTGTGCCAGGCACTGTTTTAACTGTGCATTTAAATTACAGTGCACACTGACTACATATTACCTCATTTAATCCTTGGAGGTAGTTTTCATTCTGGTCCTCAGTTTACAATCCCTCCAATCACAGAGGCAGCAGAAAGCTGAGTACCTGGGCCACTGCCACAGGATGTGCAAATAGCAGAGCTGGAGTCACATGCAAGCAGCCAGCTCTGGAGCTCCTGCGGCTGCTGTCCACTAGCTGCCATGTTCTGTGTCATGATTAGCAAAGCAAGGCCCATTTCGGATTTTAAAAAAGGAATCCATGAGAATAAAGTGAAATAAGTTTGAAAAGCGGTTGTTTTGCTCTTTCCGTTTGATTACTCTGCGCCAGGCTAACGCCTGGGATGAGGTTAGATGCCCAGAAAACACGCGGGGAAGTGACAGCCAAAACGTATGCTTGTGTGACACATTCATGCATGAAACAGTTGACGGAAGTCACCCTAGAGTTGCAGACTCTGAATCTAAGAAATGGTACCACTGTATTTTGCCATAGAAATAGAACCACTGAGATAAACACCAAAGTGAACAGAGAGACAAGGATACATAGTATCTCCGCTTCTTAGAGATATGAAGATAATTCTGAGTTCTCTCTGTGGCACTAGCCCACCTTGTGTAGGAGAGTAGATGGCCTCTCACATGATGTTTTTTTTTTTTTTTTTTTTTGCGGTACTGGGGATCGAACTCAGGACCCTTAGATGGCCTCTCATAATCATCAATTACCGTAATTCTTACTATGTGACCTGTTCTTTCATAAAATAAGAGTGGAGGCAAACTAAGATAAAAGGCTTTCAACAAGGACAAGTGTTATTTGAATGAAAAAAGACAGGACAAAGGACATGCAGAAAATGCTGATTTCAGAAAGCTCAGGACACACACAGGCGCTACAACCAAGCCTGGCATTTTATATGTAAGCGGTAGAAAGCGACCTTGGGGAAATGTGTCTTGTGTCCTGATGGTTCATCTTTCTTCCTTTATTTCCTGTCTACCTGCTAGCACTTAATGCTGGTATTTCTCGCAGGCCTGTCTCCTGGGGCTCCTTTTCCCCGCAGGGCCTGAGCTGGCTGTCAGTGCCACAGCTCACAGAAGCCACAAGCTGGTTAACTGCTCAAGAAGCCGGTCTCCCAAGACAGAGAAGAGAGTACCTGAGGAACATGGAAAGGCCTTAGGGGTGTTTGCCGTGATGATGAATGGGACACGTATTACGGCAGTCCCTTTAAACCAGTAACTGAATCACACGGAACCGCTAGCACTGATGACAGGTTACAAGGTAGGTTATGATAGTTTTACGGTAGGTGACGTGTGATAATTTGGAGTGAAAGCCTGACTTGGGACTCTCTCGTACAAGTTTGCCTGGCAGTAGGAAGAGACGAGAAGTAGAGAAAGTAGGACAGATAGAAAGTGTCCTAGTTGCTTTTCTCCTTGCTGTGGCAAAATACCCAACACACACAGGCTAAAGGGGGAAAGCTTTCCGTAGCTCCCAGTCTGGTGCTTTCCTGGTTTCCTAACTAGTAGCAGCTCTGAGATTCTTTTGCGGTCCGACGCCTTCGGCTGTCTTGTCTCCCTTCCTTCTCTGCACTGCTTTTCCCCAGCCTGTAAATGGCTGCTTCAGAGGCCCCTCCTTGGAGAGCTAGTCACACACCCTGCTTTGCGCTCCGCCAGCAGCACACGGAGCAGAGGACCCTTTGTTCATTTGCACAGACGCTGCAACCCCTCCTAACTTAACTCCAGCCTCCACCTCTGCCTCCCTACAGGATACAGAACGTTCTAAAGATAGCAGAGGAGTTTAACCAAAACATTGTTCAGATCGCGTCCCTCTTCTTTACAAAGCTTCCAGCAATGCCCTAGTTTTCATAAGCAAAAGTCCCAAGGCCTTACCATATCCTGGCAGGCCTGGGCATTTCTCCACCCCCGTATGTCTTCAATCTCCTCTCCTACTCCTCTCCTCCCTGAATCTACAGCCACAATGGCCCCCTGGACGTCTTTGCCACAGGAGAGATACACCATCCCCCATCCTGTTTGCATCAGCTGTTCCCTCTGCTAGGATGCTCTTCCCCCTTCCTCTCCTTCAAGTCTTGCTCAAGAGACACTTTACCCTTAAGCGTACCTGGACGACCCCCCCCATTCAAATCACAAGCCGGTTCCACCCCCGTACTCAGCCCTTCACTCCCCCTGCCTCTTCTCTGTTTTTGTCATGCTGCTTGTCAGAAAGAAAACTCCCTGAGGGTAAGCATGGCTGTCTTTTTTGTTAGCTGGTTTACTTCAAGTGCTGTACCCAGAATAGCATTTGACACATTTGTTAAGTGCATGAAAGAATTGTTTCTTGTAAGATTGCTGCAGCACTAAATACCTAAGATGCACCAAAGCCTGATAGCTCCTGAGATGGAGTGGGAAGTGTCCCTGGAAAGGCCTGCCGTCTTCTTGATTGTTGACTCATCCCAGCTAGAAGGTTAAGTCTCACTTACAGGCACAAGGCAAGTATATAAAATACAGGAAGAATAAGGACTAAAAACATGATTTCTGGAGGGCTATCACACCACAGCCACATCTCTAATTCTTGCAGAAAAGGGAAACTACATAGCTTAGGTCTGGGGCAATTTTATAGGGAAAGATGTTGTTACAACAGTCAGGTTGCCCTGGAATCAGTATCCGAAGATCTCTTTCCCCAGAGTCATGGCCGCTGAGATGACCTGGCCCACAGTCTATCCCAACGGAAGCCCACCTGTCACCTGTAGACTCCACACAGCCTCTGATCGGATCAGGTCTGGCAGATACGAAGTTAGTCCCAGTGGTGGTAACTTTCCTTTCTTTCAATTTAATATAAGGGAAGTTAACTTTGCCAACAAAATATATTTAAATGTAATTTTTGGGCTGACAGATCTAGTCACGGAAATCTATCTGGGCTCAATCATAGGAATCCATCTTGATAAGTTTGCTCTTGAATTTATGGAAGGATGGATGGTTTGTGCAACAGTTGCAAAGATTTCTTTTTACTCAGAGTGTCAGGACCTCAAGAGCTCCTTTTGGTTCCCTCACTCTTTTTTACATGCACTCTTCATCCTCTTGGGGCGGGGGTTGTTCCCTAAAACAGCCTGGGGATTTATTTACGTTTTTACCAAACTATTGTGATAAATAATTTTTATTGTGTGTTTTGAATCTGCTTATCTCTTTGATGGAAAAGTACTTTATAACCCATAGGCATTTCAACAGATCAAGGAGATTCATTACCCTGGCGGTTTCTCATTTTCAGATAGAAATGGGTAGAAATTATCCAATTTCTCTTTTTATAATAACGTCCAATACATTTAGTGTCCAATTCCACACTGCCCCTTGATTTATAGCATTTGCCAGATTAATAGCGGTCCGCTGATAATATAAAAACTTGGGTGTCTCTTAACCTTTTAGGTGCCAGGAAGTAGTAATAATGGATTAACACAGGGAATAGACCTGCTTGACTCCAGAATCAATCAATTTATATTCTAGCTATTGATGTGTTTCCGTCTTGGTCTATTCTGCCCCAAATCTTGGCAGCAGAACAAGTCTGTCAGAAAATTTTGTGAAAACAAACTAGAAAGCAAAGTCAGTGGAAAGCCATGTATTAGGTCTTTAGTGTTTTCACGGCTTTAAAGCTTAGCTCGCCTCCATCGTCTTTGCATGGCAGGTTTTCACTGAACACAACTACCCATTTCCTCTCTCCCTCTGCATGTGATGTGCTGTATGAAGATGCGCTTTAGGTCAAGCCCTCCAGACTCCTCCTCAACCTACGCTTTTCTGGCTTTGACTAAGTAACTCATTTCAAAGGACCTTAGTTTGCTTATCCTTACAAAATGCATACAATAAGATAACAAGGAAAGAGTGGGAAGCACATAGAATGATACCCTTCACCCATACACCTAAGTTCCCTTAATTTAAGTACTGTTTCAAGTTCACTTTAGGTCCCAGAACCTTTTTTCATGTGGTTCTTATCATGAAGTAAAGTAGTCAATGCAGTGTGGGCGCATGGAGGCAGTTCTGACTCTGGAAACATCCTGAGGGTCATTTACAGACAGAGACTAGGTGTTGGATTGTGTTTCTTTGATTTCCTGCATAGCATAACTGCTTCAGACATATTTGGTGACTGATAACTTAAAAAGAGAGAAGCAGAAAGGAAAAAGGGGGAAAAAAGCCCTCTAGTTACCTTTCTTGTTTATTTGGGGATCCTTTGTTTAGCTTTCATTAGGCAGGCATCTTCTGCAGTTCCTCTGAACTGAACTCAGGGAAGAACATCTTGTAATTTTCCTCTCCAGCCGCTGTATCATGCTGTAATTTTCCTTTCCAGGGTTGTATTGCAGTCCTAATCACCTGGGCCTCTTTTTTTTTTTTTCCTGGCCCCATTCAGGCTGAGGGCAAGGGCTGATAGGAAAATCCTCCATTCCTTATTTATCCAGAGTCTGCTCATCTTGCTTTTGCGGCATTTCCTGCACCTGCCCATCCTCACCATCCCATGGTTCTTCTTCTGGGTCAGGTGCTCATCTTATCTCACCTGGATTCAGTCCTAAGAATTTCCATCCTTCGTCACTCTTACCCGTGCTAGTTTCGAGACCAGTGTGACTCAGGTACAGTTCCCGTCTTCTCCAATGTCCTTGAGTGCAGAATCAAGTCTTCCAGCCCGGTCCCAAGCATCTTTCCGACATGTCCACATGCAGCCATCTCAGCCTCATCTCCGTTTTTTCTTGTCTTCTTGACTCATCTTAATCAAACTTATGTGATCCTTCCCACAGGCCCCTTTAGCCCTTGCTGCATGGATTTTGCAGCCCTGCTCCCACCCAGTCACGCAAACCACTCTTGTCTGCAACCCTGGACCCTGTTTTCTTCAGGCATGGTAACTGTGCCTCTCCGTTAGTCCACAAGCTTTCCTCTCTCTCAGGAAGGGAGGGTGCATACTCTTGGCATTATTTGAACTTACCAAGATCTTTCTTAAAATAATTACTTCACTCAATCTCACCTTATATATTAGAAAATATTTTATTGAATAAAATGTTGTTTTGTGAATTCTAAAATTTCATATATGAGTATAACATAAATAATTTAAGTTATGGAACCTATGAACATTTGTCTTTGATTTCTAACATTTTTTTTCGTTTTTTGAGACAGGGTCTCACTATGTAGTTTAGGCTGGCCTTGGAATCACTGTGTAGCCCAGGCTGACCTTGAACTTGCAGTGATTGTCCTGCTTCAGCTTCCCGAGTGCTGAGATTATAGACATATGCCAACATGGCTGTCTTGTGTTTGATTTTTAAAGAAGTCTCATTACCTATCATAAATCCAATGCCTCTGACTGCTTGAGTGGGAGAAAAAGTATTGCTAGACAGACAGCTAGAGAGTTTGAATCTAATAGTCTCATATTTTCTTGAAAAAAATAACTAAGAGCTGTAGAGTTCAAAGGTTTCGAATAACCTTTTCAAAAAGTAAAAAGAATTTGTCTATTTATCTAATACTATGTAAAAGAGCTTGCAAATTTCCATTTGTATATCTAACTCTATGCCAAACTATACTATCCAAAAAACTGTGGATTCTTCACAGCAAATCTGTGGAAGAAAAAAAGCTGGAACCCAGAAAAGTACCTTTACTTTGATTCTCACACACTGCCTTACACGTTAGCCTTTCAGTAAATGCCCTTGCAGGAGTGAATCAGTGAAACCGAGCAGTCCAGGAGACACAGGCGGTGGAAGGAAGGTCTGAAATGGATGCAGCGGTGGGACTTGAGGGGGTGACGGCAAGGCCGCTGAGATGTCTCCCCAAGATCCTCAGGTTATGAGCCACTGAGTATGAAAGGGCACACAGGCAGGCACCCTCCTCTCCGCTCTGCCAAAACCTTAGTACACCTGGAGGTTGACACAGTTACCTACAAAACAGGATCTTTCCAGCTCCTAGGAGGGACAGGCTGGGGTCTGAGGGAGGACCTGGAGAAAACGTATATAAAGGGAAGTCACAGGCGCTGACGACAATCCTTTATCTCGGTCCTCCAGGCCGGTGTATGTTTCTCCTTGCCCTTCCTTGTCCTTGGGACAGGCTTTTCCTGTTTTCCCCGAGTCTCTCTCTGACCTGTTCTTGCTGTCAGTTGCTGTCAGTCAGCTCTCACAGTCTCCAGACACCAGCTTGGGAAAGCTCCCTCTCCTGTGAGAAGTGGGTTGGGACTTTTGGCGAGGGGACTGGATAGTGAGCAGGGGCCCTGGGTCACCTGTTGTCAGGGTTAGCACATGGCCCCCTTCCCAGGCATCTCTACTCACCCACCCTACTGCCTAAGGTACCTGACCTTTGCCTGTGAAAATTTGTTATGAGAGCACTTAGCGTTAGCATGAGGCCCTGTTGCCTATCACTGCTCACAAAGCACCATGAGGCGTTCAGTTGGAAAGTGTTATAAATGCAAAACAGTCGCCAGCTCTTGTTCAGTCCATCAGGAACTGAAAAGTGAGTTATTGTCCTGTCTGGTCAAGTCCCCTCCAATTTGGTCAGATGATTTGTGAAAATCAGAGCAGAAGCAAAGAGCCTGCAGCTTGCTTTCTTCGTGATATAGATGGAAGAGGATGCAGTGAAAACCTGGGTGTCCTGGTTCTTTTGTATAATACAGCAAAATGCATTTCCTGTCCACGGGCTGTAATTTGTGGCTAATTAGGTATAAATGCATCCTGACTGACCAGCTCCTATTCAGCAGTCAGCTGGTGGGTTTCCTATGGTTCCAAACAGGAGAGAAGACAAATGCTCATCACAGGGAAATGGCGTCCTCAGCTGGGAGGGGCTGGCTGTTTTTTGGAGGGTGAAGGCATCTGCCCCAAACCCTCTTCTTCCAAACTACCTCCTGCTTATCTTTTATATAGGAGTTATACTTCCTCCTGAAATCTTGCTTCCCCCTAAAAGCCTCGCGTACTTCCTGGACTGTGTATAACCTGGTGTGGGGCTAGATCTTCCCGATACACCTCACGCTGCTGTATTTGTGAAGAGTTGATTCTACCTGCTTCCCCAACTTCTGCATTCAATGTCAGAAGGCATCTATGGGTTTCAGTTCCCCATAATGGCTCTAGCCACAGTAGCTGCCATATAAGAGGTGCTCAACACAATTTGAAAGAATAAATCACAGGTTATTAGTGCTGGAAGGGACATTAAAGACCTCAGAGGTGATGGGAGTGTTTCTGTGGTAAATCACATTTTCCTGATTTCTGGTCCCACATTCCTTCCTCCCTTTCCTTGCAAACCTTCCCCTCAAACAAAACAAGTTGCTCCCACAACCACCCTGATCCTTGGGTAGAAAGGCTCAGATTCCAAGACAGTAGAAACAGATACAGGCTAGCTAGCTAGAGGCAGGAGATACTCAGCGAGGGTGCTGTCATATCCAGCTCTCTCAGACTGTTAATGTAGCCTGCTTCCTTTGAGGCAGTGGGACACTGTGTTGAGCTAAAGATCTAAGACTTTAACCCAGAAAACAGACGATATCTAGTAGAAGAACATTTGAGGCCTGAGGCAGCTCAACAGGCAGGAAAGTAGGTCAGGTTAAATTCTATACACAGTGGGAGATCCATGGTTAGATGACGGGAGGTGTTATGATCCCACTGTTCGGGTCTTGGGGAAAGAATGACTCCCCAGCTCTAGTCACCAACCTGGCAGTGGAAACAAATGACTTTACTTACTAGAAGCATCTATTCTGTTCAGGGAAGAAAAATATCTCTTATGAGTGTTCATGAAATAATTTCAATCAAGAGCAAGACTATAAACACAACAGCATGAATAGTACAAAAAGATAGGAACAGCCAGGTGTACCTGGAAACACACTGTCTTTAAGTTAAATGGCTGGGCTCTCTCTTACGGTCACTGGAAAACTATAGAGGGGAGTTGTTAGCCTGACATTTCCTTTCTCAAAGGTAAATCAATGGATCCTTCATTTTCACTAAATTGTTTTCCTGCCCTCCAGGGAAAATATGACACAAGCATAATGCAGATGCTGGAGGGAAAGGCCAGGCAGGGACAAAGCATTTAATTAAATCCCCCTTTATAAAACAGCCTTCCTTCAGCTTGACAAATGGATGAAGCAAAATGTGCTTATACAGGCAAAACAATTAAGCAGGTCATCACAGTTTATAACTACCATCGTGCCGATGCAGGTGGCAATTCATCTTGCCTTTTTCATGTGTGTGCTGGGAGCAGGGCATGGCCGGGTAGCCCAGTATCCTCAGAATGGTGGTCTCAGGCTTTCACTTCCTCACAGAAGCAGAGGTCTGTGTGGGAGTTAGCAGCACCCAAAGTTCTGTGTGTAAAGGATAGGGTGAGGACACATTCTTCAGAGTAGGCAATGATGTGCATGCCTGAGTGTGTGTGTGTGTGTGTGTGTGTGTGTGTGTGTGTGTGTGATGGGAGCTGTAAGGGGAATATGGACACATATGCCTTCTGGTCTGAGAAATCTAGTCCTGTCATATCCAAACCTATGCCTGAGATTTGCAATCCTTTGGAGAACTTTTTACAAACACAGATTCCAGGTCCCAGCCCCACCTTGGAACCTGGAAATCAGAACATCCCAGTGCCACCAAATCAAAACATTATGTTTTGCTAAGCTGTCAGCCAGGTATGACTGGAATGGTTTGGGGCCCTCTGGCTGCACAGAGCCTGCCTTGAATACCGAAGAAAAACTAATTCAGGGGTTGTGGAAGTCATGTGGCTCTTGAGTGGGGACTGAACCCCAATCTCCAGCCTCTGGCCCAGGGTACTCAGTCCTCTGAGCTGCCTCCAGAGCCACACCTCTGAGAAGGATCAGGATCTCATTTGACTGGTAAAGGTCATACTGAACTCAGGCCTCCTAGATCTGAGAGTCTAGGGCTGTTCTGTGATACAATGTTGCTTCTTATGCCCTTAGTAAGGTCCAATTATTTGTTGATGCGTTGTTTGTTCAAATCTTCAGTTTGTTCAGCATTCAGCTTGTGTGTTTGTCCAGTCTGTGCTATGCCACCTGCAGGTGGCGAGGATTAAAGATAGATGAGCAGTGTCTGTGCCCCAGAGAACCGTGCAGCCTGCAGGGAATGGTGGCATTTAGACTGCATAACAATTCCAGGAGTTTATCATGTGCTGTGCACCGTTCTGAGTTTTCCCTTGGGCTAACTCAGTCCTCCACGAGGAAGCTGTACGTGTACAGTGACTGCACCAGTCCCACTTGAAGATGACAAGCAGAGGCACAGAAAGATGAAGAAACTTTCCTCAAGTCACACAGCTAAGAAGACCCAGGATTGGTACTTCCGAGCCCATCTTCTGATCTACAAGTTCAGGGGGCCAGACTCTTTGGGGCCGCACGACTGTTCTCTCACTCTGCAGGGCATTTAGGAAACCCTAGCTGAATAAAACAAAGAGAGGGGCACACACAGGAACCTGGGCTTAGAGAAAGAAAAGACTGAGATAATCTGAAAAGGGCTCCTGTAGGTAGGAAGGAAGTAGTTCAAGAGGTGTGAGGCCATGTAAACAAAGAGATGGCAGTCGTGCTAGGATGGAGGTAGCTCTTCTAAAGTTCTGACACCTACTCTTGCTTTAAGTTCAACCTGAGGTCAAGCTCCGGGTCTTCAGGAATTCAGAGGTCACCTTTGTGCCAAGTTTAGTCTCCCTGAACTTGTAGGCTTCTCTGAGCGACAGAACTGGCCAACCCAACTTTCATTGTTCTGATGATCGCTAAAGCTGGAGTCCAGCTGTTCTCACAGCAGGAAAGACAGTTAAGATGGGGGTGAATGACGTAGGAAGCATGGGAGGGGGCACATGCTGACGGTAAGCAAGAGTGCATTTGACTTTTGTTTGCAAATTTCTTCTGCAGGGGAGACCCACCTAAGGATTTTGCAAGAGCTGAAAACACAGCAATTTCAAAATATTTCCTGTAGGAAAAGAACGGCCTTTATGTCAGTCTAATGATACCTTTAATTGCCACTATGCTAATGCTGTATGAATTCTTGGAAATGCTCTCTTTTGTGTATCACTGACAAAGTGGGGGACACACTGCCCTGGGTACACGACACTATATATGAAAGGAACAGTAGGAACCTGGAAGAAGGAACAGAGGGCCTCAGCAAGCCCTTGCTTCCCAGGGAAGAGTCTTGACTGAACACAGTCATAATGCTCTTCAACGTGAAATTCCAGAGTGATCACAGATGTGTGGTAGAAACCCTTATGTATGCTGCACCCTCAAGGGGAGGGAGGCGTGACACAACTGAAGCTGCTTAAGTATGTTCTTATAGAAGAGGCTTTCAAATCTGCTTGACATAACTTCTAGGGGTTGTTATTTCACAGCGCTTGGTTCAGAACTATGTACATAAAGGTGCTATGTTACTCTTGAGAATTCTGTCTTCTGGCTTGAGATACAGCTCCCTTTTGGATGTCAGAAGTTTATCCTTTCAGACAGGCTCACTTTCCTCAGGACCTTACTTAATGACATATTCCTGTTACTCTAGTTTTTTTTTTTTTTCCCATTATGGTTCTCACCTCCCCATCCTCCCTCCCTTCTACAAGGACTCATCCATTCTATGTCTCATTTCCTCAGGGCTTCACTTTCTGTTTGCCCAAGTGACAAATATGAACCTATAATCCATCCATATTCATAAGAAAATGGCTTAAGTAAGAATCCCTCTCAGTTCTTTCCCTAGTCTGTGCCTTCATTTTGTGGGGGAATATCTGTTTAACAGGAATTTTTTGACCTGAGAAGGGTACTTGCGCAAGATGAGAGTGAGTGTCCAGCTCTGTCAGGGAAAGTGGAGGCTATGCCAGCAGTGTGGGAGACCCTCAGATAACCTTCTGTTAGGGTTGATACATTGTGTCATCTTGGGGAGTCTAGAGGTTTGGCTAAGTGACTCGGCAGGGAGCCAGGGTGCTTACTTTGTATTCATCCTGAGCCAGTGCAAGAGGAAGGCATGCAGAGGGTGTGGGTGTAGAGGACCATCCCCACACTCCAGGGCCGGGTAGGCTGCACAAAAAAAGGGAATTGAGAAGGGACTGGAGGCTGCTTCTTCGGAAGACCTCCAGTCTTCGCCTTCAGCTTGGTCACCTCCTGGCTTCTGGTACAGACTATTTGGCTTCCGCCTGGGACTCTTCAGCCTTGTGGTGTAGGCTCTCCGGCCTTTGTCGTAGATTCTCCAGCATTCTGTCGCAGACTCATCAGCCTCCTGATACAGACTTGCACAGGCATTACAGTGAGCTCCAGGCCTGGGGCTGGGCTCTCAATCTCTAGCATGCAGACACCCTCTGCATGCTTCCTTATCCAGCTCTGTGGCTGACCATTATAAGCCAAACGTCGTTTCTTGTACATTTGTGTATCTTGTGTTGTGTCTGTTTCTCTAGTAAACCCCGACTGATACACCTTCGTAGCATCAAATTCATATTCCTGCTGTGTCAGATACCACTGAGTCACTTTCTTATTAGTCGTTGGTTTCTCCACTTTTGTAAGAAAACGGGTTAGTCCAAAGCACCCTGACAGATAAAACTGTGCATCTCTTAAGCAGTTAGCACAACTCATTGCATGTGAGCTAATATCTGCCCGTTTTTCCCCCAGAAGAAAACCTTGCTGTGTTTCAGTGAGGAGTCAGAGGGAAACGACTGCAGTGCCCTTGAAGGGCGGTGGTTTCTGTCTTTTCCATGCTGGCCTCTCTGTGGCCTTCTCTCAAGGGTTCCCAGTCTCAGCCATCTACTCTCAATCTGACCACCTGTGTGACGTTCGGCAAAATAGCCTCCAAGCAGCACAGCATTTCATCATCTACCCACGCACACTTCATTGTGTTGAGTTAGATCACAGTTACTTCCCCTTTGCGAAATACTGTATCACATGTATGGTAAATCCAACCTTTTAAGCTCTGTCACAGTTGAACCCTGCTTGTCTTTCCTGCAGCCCTGTCTGTCTTGTTCAACTCTGTAACACTTTCTTGTGTTCCTTAGAGATCTTGTTCCTCACTATTCTGTTAGCTGGAACCCTTCTTAGTTGAGACACCTCAAAAAGTTCCTGAGTAAAACTCACTGTCCCAGAAAAGACTGTCCTTCCTAAAGGAGAGACTTTTTGTATTGTCTCCTTATCCTCCTCTATTTTTTATCCCAAGCCTTACCTAAGATCATCACCATATAAGATCCAACTTATTTATGTTTCCTAGCTGTCACTCTCACTACAATATCAGCTCTAGGAAAATGAAATCTTAGTTTGGTCCAACTACCCATGACAAGTTCAGAAAACCCTGAACCAGAGGTCCATTTCCTATGTTAATAGCCTGGAGAAATATTTCATAATGGTAGAACATCAATAAGTATTTGTTGAATAAGTGAATAAATGAGGAAGAACTATGTTGTTCCCATTTTACAGATGAGGTAAAGTGACACCCTTAGAAAGTGATAGAATTAGGATCCAAATCCAGTTTTAAAAGTAAGGCCAATACTGTGTGAATTCTAAATCTAAGGCTGATATTCTTTAAGCCCTAAACTCAGCTGCATGCTATTTCCATACTTTTTGTTGCAGATTCCAAACTTTAATTCCTGCTTCTGTAAATGCACAGGCTAACTGACAAATCGAACAGTAAATGCATAATTGCATTTAGAAGCAGTCAATCTCCCTACAAGGCGCGGAGAAGGGAATGTTTAACTTCCTATGAAGCTCAATGGGATGGAAACTGCTTACTAGCCAGAAAGGAAAATTCATTTTAGGTAGGAAGAGCAGGCGTAGAGGCATGGGGTGTGAAGTTCTCAGAGTGTGCCGAGTGCTGCGGGTGGCTCGGCCTGCTGGGACTGGAGAGGTGGGGGAGGAGAGAGAAACAAGGCCGCCGAGCTGGACGCCTACACGATGGAACCATGGTATTTAGCATGGACTAGATCAAAACGGGCACAGTTTTATATGAACAAGATGGGCTTCCTACAGGACAGCCTGTGAAAGGACGCCATAAGTTTTTCACGAACAGCCTATCACTGAATGGAACCATGCCCCCATTTCAATAAAACAAAGACTTTTTTCAGCTTCCCAGTGCAGAACATTTACTCACTCAATTCTCACATGCTTAAAAACGGGACAACTACAGTGTTACCGGCTTTTGTAAATTGCTTGCTACCCCTGCAAATTCCAATTTTTGAAAGCTACATATCACAAGCAAGCTTTCTCAACACGCGGGATGGAAAGACGATGGAGAGGTCAGAAAGTAGAGACTCAGCGGCCCCTGCTTGGGCATTCCACAGAAGGGAGAGAGGACACAGCGTCGTGGGAGGAAAGCGTGCCAGGCTCTGGGGCCCGACAGGGTGAAAACGGGACAAATGACAAAGATTTTCCTTCTCAGCTGGAAGAATGTTCTCTGGGGTTATGATCCTTTTGATTGTTTCCAGTACTTAAGCATGATCAACTGCCATTTAAGCCATGTAAAGTACGGCTAAGGACTCAAGTTACAGCCTCTGGGAAAGAAAGAGGCTTTTGAATCCTCTGTAACCCTTTCTGGCTAAAGAGACACATTAAGACACATAATAAAACAAGCCACCTCTACAGGTAGATAGAGGAGGGCAGAGAAAAATTACATTTCACGGGCAAGGTTTAAAATAACTCGTATCATCGCGTTTTCCACTTCTGATTTCTGAAAACCGCAACAAAGGTTCCTGTGCTCCTTGCATGTGTACCTAGCACACTGAGGAAGAGTTTATTTTAAAGGTTTTCAGCATAATAGCGTTTTAAGACAAAGCCTCATTTTCTGCTCCTTTAATTGGTACTTTGTAATGTTATATCTATTTTAATTACTGTTTTAATGTGCTTCTTGTACCCTGAGGTGCTTCCAGGGAGGGTAACATTTTAAGAAATGAAGACACTAGATAAACAAATAAATCCACTGGTG
The DNA here is from genome assembly GCA_004027595.1 of Dinomys branickii. NCBI lineage: Eukaryota > Metazoa > Chordata > Mammalia > Rodentia > Dinomyidae > Dinomys > Dinomys branickii. The sequence goes on along the minus strand of PVLD010000125.1, from coordinate 315,546 downwards.
AAGGATCCTGTTAGACAACCTTGCGTCTAACTGAGCATTTTTATTTGCTTGACGTCGAGTGTTCATGAGCAAGAGTAAAGTGTGAAGTCCAAGGTCAGACACAGAACGTGGGTAGAACTGGAAATGGAAGGTGATATTCCCAATGGTTCTTTTAGTTGCCAATAACTAGGATTCATGCTATCGTGTTTAAGTTTGATCTTATATTCTCAATGGGTCTTTAGAACTAACAATAGCTCCAATGAAGGACAAAGTATATATTTTCCACTTAACTCTAACAGCACTTGAATTATAATTCTCTTGGCCAGGAAACGAATTCCATAGACCCAGTTCTTAACCTGAGTCATGTTACCCTTAGTCACAGATTCAATTTGCATTCCCTGGCTTATTGAAGTAGGAAATGGACCTCTGGTTCAGTTTCCTCAGCTTGAAGTGGGCGGTGTGATGATTAATGTACGTCCACTCCCCCACTGCCACAGCAAGCTTTCTATTTCTAGATTTAAGCACAGGCCAGGTCAAAACAATAGATGGAATTTCATAAAACAGTAGTAGTTACACCTACATGTTTTTTACTGACTTCCTAAAAACACTTTGAAATCAGCTCCTACTGTGTTTGTAAATGAGAAAGGAAACAAAGCTGAACACTCCAGCTGCAAAATTCCTTGGTCCTAAATTGGCCAAATGCCTAGATTTCCTTTACATAAACAGGGTCAAAGATGAGGCCAGCCAATTGAAAACTAAGGTTCTGGCCTCCCACATTCTCATGGTCAAAGATGTCAATGAGATCACCAGGTTTCCCCAAAGTTGGGACACAGCCCTGTGGTACTGGAAAGCCCAGGCAGATGTGGCCAATCTGAGCAACACAGGAACCACAACATGTAGGATTATATGTGGCTTGTGGGGTGTAAGAGAGAACAACTTTATCATATCTTCTCCTTTTAACACACACACACATACACACACACACACACACAAACACACACACACACACACACATTCCTATCGCTTCTTTGGACTTCCTATGCAGAGTTGGGTTCTAAGGCTTTTCATCACTTTTCATTTTCATTTTGAAGTCCTGTGGTACTTCTAACCTCAACTAGCTCAGTTGCATGTAGTAACAAAACCTGAATTCCACTCAGAGTGATTCAGTTCGACCAGCTGGGGTTTGCTACACAAAGTGTTACTTCTGTTTCTCTCCTTGCCTTTATTGCCTCATCCTCATTTCTTAGCTTAGCTCTCCCAGTGTTAGGTTTGGAGACGCCTTTAGGGCAGGAAGGGTCTCGGCTGACTGGTGTGACTATGGTGTATTTCTTTTGGGCTCTGGCGGGCACTGGCAGCTGGGGAAGCTTTGGATATGTGTGACTGCGGCTCAGAAGCCCCTCTGAGCCTGGGCTGTCTAGTGTGTGGTTCCTTTGGCTGCTGAACATTTAATTGAACCCCAGCCCTGGCCTTCTTCTGCTGTGATCTCCTTGTTCCTTCAGGTGACATACTAGGGCAGCGTCTAAGACGTTCCACACAGACGTTCTCTACTGCAGCCTACACATCAGTCAGTAGGAAACACACTCCTTGGTGTGCTCATGGTGGGCACGTAGCAACTTCATGAACTGTGCTCTTATGCTGTAGTTTGTAGAGCGGAAGCTCTTAGGCTCTTTGGGTGTTTCTGCCTTTTGCTCTTGCCCTCAGCTATGAAAGGACTGTGTGCTGCGGATGGGGCTGCTCCTCTTCCTTGGGCCTGAGAATGAGAGAAAAAAATGGAGCAGGGCCCCAGACGGAGTCCAGCTGAGGTGAGTTACAGATGAGCCCAACAAGTTGGGCTGACCAGTAGCTGACCACGTGACTTTATGTTATGCAGCTTGAATAAGAAATGTATCTTTGGTGACAAGCGACTAAGATCTTAGGGTGAGTTGTTCCAGTACTCAGAAAGAGTGGGGGGCCCATGGCTTCCTCTTTTTAATGGCTTCTGTTCTCTTAATGTTGGGAAAGACCATCAGCTTGAAGAGTAAACTAGGGGGAAGAAGAAGGGGCTTTGAGCAGAGCAGAGCAGGTAGAAATTTCCAGCCAGCAGCGGGGGAGTATGAATGGGCTGGGGAACTTCCAGGTGATTGGTGAGGAGCCCCAAAAGACCTCAAAAGTGCTTACTGCGTGCTGGGCTCTGCGTCAAGAGCTGGGATACAGAGGGAAGAGGTCCAGACCTTATCCTGACCATCTGCAGCCCCACGCTAGTGTGGGGAACCGTGATCCAGATATACAAGCGCACTGTGATTTCCTTCTGGGAATGTGACCTGCCATGCAGGCAAATGTGGAGATGGGGATGCAAGCACAAAGCAGGGAAGGACTTTTCTCTAGCTGGAGCAGGATGACGCTCAGAAAAGGTTCTTAGGGGAGGTGACCAGCTCTTACTCTGAGGAAGGAGAAGTGGGAGCCATCCAGGTGGTAAGAAGAAAAAGTCTTATTATTGTCTTGGTGGAAGGAAAAGCATGTATGAAAGAGATAGTGTAGCGTGTTGCAGAAAAATTAAAAAGCGCTTCAATTTGGCTGAGGGGTGTGTGTGTGTGTGTGTGTGTGCGTGTGCACATTTGTGTGTGTATGGAATCACATGTGTGCATATTTGGAAGAAAGATGTTTGTGTGACAAAACAAGTCTCAGAAATACTTGCGTCTAATCCATAGTTGACATCACTCTGCCTTTCTGATGTGTGTCGCATATTTGAAGCTACCTCCTTATACCCTCCTCCTGAGGTCCTACCTGCTGAGACTACTGCACGTACACGTGGGTGAAGCCAGGATTGTTATTTGGAAGCTGTGGAACGCATTGCACAACCCAGTGAGAAGTTTACGTGGAGATGGAAATGCAGGCCAGAGTTCTATTTTACCTTGGTGTCCTGTGGAGTTACACAGACTGGGGATTTGGCTCAGCAACTGGAAAAACGTCCTTGCCAAATATTTGCCTTGAGGCAGAAACATTAAATAAAATAAATATTTAAATCCCCCCAAAATTGTACAATGGCATCATTGGTTTATAAAATACATTTGTTCCCATAGTTTTATTTCGTTCATCACCAACAGAAAAAGTTTTCTCCCTGAAAATCATTGTCTCCAAACTTATTTAGGAATGGAAGGCACACCATAGTTTGCCAATGCCTTATATGACTTCTGTTCAAAATGGTTCCCAGGTAGTAGTCACTAATGCTAACTGCTAGCTTCCTCCTAAAATGCTTTTCAAATCCTAGAAGACGCAAATAACTCTGACACCAGGAAAACCTCAAATAATGGGCAAGTGAGCCTTATAATCCCATAAGGCATTTTAAGTAATCTAAGGCTGATAGGGCTCTTTTGAAAAAGCAACTATTGGCTTAGTCCTGCTTGCCTTCATAGAATAGAACATTCTTTTTTTTTTTTTTTTTTTTTTT
>PVLD010000125.1:263005-312040 GCA_004027595.1 Dinomys branickii | reverse complement strand
GGAGGTGGATGTGGTGGTGCAGGCTTAGGTACGTAAAGGCGAGGACCATTGTCTCTTCTGTTCTATGCTTTATCCATTGGGCAGCACCGAGGAGAAGCTCAACACATATTTGTTGAATAAATGTGAATGAAAAAGAGAAAAGATGAGCGATGAGGGTTGGCATTGGCGATGGACATTGCATCCGGTGGGTCATAGATCCCATTGGTAGAGCGGTGGCCTACAGTAGAGATCCCAGTAGATTGCACAGCATCGGTCCTAAGGTCTCAAAACCAAGCACTGAGGACAGCAGAATGCCCTATGTGCCCGGAGTACACATGTCGCAAATGGATCTGCTAGCTGGGGCTCCAGGATGTGCAACCAGATGGGCACTGAGGGGACCCAGGGGCGTACACACACCTGTCTGTTGGCAAACACTGAGTCTGGAACTACTTTTCCATATTCAAAGTATTTCCAAAGACAACAGCATCAGCACTGAGCCCATCAAGATGTTCTGCAGAACGAGAAAAGTGAACATCTTCCCACAGACATGCAAAACAATGAGCTTCTGGAATCAGCACCAAATTGTAAAACACTTTTAGGCACCCTCAGAACCACACTGTAATCCCAGACTAATAAGAGACAGCTTGGGAAAAATCACCAGGAAAAGGATAATTTACACTGCTGGTGTTTAAATGAACTCAATATTACTAGAAAGCAGTTGGGCTAAATATATTTTTAACTTTAAAAAATATTCTACCATTTGACTCCTTAATTCCACTTTTATTAATCTATCCTAAGGAAAAAAAGTCAGAGGTTTAAAAATTTTTGCACATGACTAAAATAATCGCAGTATCATTTATAATAGTCTAAAATTGTTCTAGTCTAATCTATTTTAATGCCAATTTAAATAAGTAATTTTAATGTAATCATATGATTTTGTTTATTCAAACCCTTGAGAACATAATTTCAAGGGGTAGCTAATAAAATTAGAAAGTGATGATACTACATTTTAAAGTAAAAAAGAAATCTGAATTTTATAGAAGGCCTTAAATATATAAAAGTGTTATATAGGAATTACCTCTGTGAGAAATGATTCTGTATAAAGTTTATTCTTTTAAATAATGTTCTAGTCTTAAAGTTTTAGGTAACGGACATGCATTATGTGGATATTTACAAACATTTAACACTGGCTCAAATGCCTAGTGTTTGTTAGTGCAATACTGTTGCAAACATATATACTTCCTGCCTTTGAGAATCTCCTGGAAATGACAAAGGTGCTGTATGAAAATGAACATGACCACAGTGACAGATGATTACAAAGGAAAGGCTGGGGTTAGTTTTGAAAGTGAGATCAGAATAAACGGCAGCCCCCAGGACCCAGCCTGCAGTTTGACAGAGCGGCAAGGGCAGGTGAGGAGACAGAGGGGGTTGTGAGTCCCCTTCGGGCTACAAGCCTGTCACCAGCACCACAGCTGGGCTGTGTACACACAGAGCGGCTTCCCTGCTGGAGACTCACGAGTCGGGGACTGCCCCCGAGGAAGAGGATAAAGAGGAGCCTGAGAGGCAGGAGGTGGCCCCTGATGTCCAAATTTAATCCTGCCGAGGACAAGAGAAAGGTGGCCACTGTCAGCGAGAAGCAACTGGCTGGAGAGTGCTTTTGAATCTGTTTTCAAACAGAGCTACAGCTTTGTTTCTGGCCAATTATACTCTGTACGGCAAATGTAGCCCTGGGAAGAGGGTTAATAAAAACTGAAACCAAACCAAACCAAACTAAGAAGAAGCGCAAACATTCTCCCAAAATTCACCTAGTGTTTTTACAAGCTAGATAGTTGTACTGAGTGTAATGAAAACTGCATTAAAGTATGTTTTGCCTCTCTGAAAGGCAGTTCCCTGTTTTAAGTAATTTTTCCAAAGTGACTCTGTCTGGTAAAAGCCAGAACTGTAGAATGACTGCAGTTTATATTTTTGCTTATTTTTTAAAACTCCACTTAAAATGTCATATTTTGGCAATGCAATTGGTCTGTAGGGTAGAAGCACAGCAGTTCAGCTGTAATTTCTTGGATCTGATATAGTCATTTTCTTAAACAGTTTTCATTAAGATTTAAAACACATACTAGCAAGCAAACATGATAGCAGATTAACAATAACATTACCTTGTGAGGAAAAGTTAAGAATTTTAGGGAACAAAATGATGTTGATTAAAACATGGAGATCTGCTTCCAGCAGTACTAACTCGTGCTTCTGGGTATCCAATGAGGGTGAGCAGAAGTCTCCATTGCCTAGTGCTTATCTAGTTTTTTGAGTCAGGGTCTCACTATGCAGTTTAGGCTGGCCTTGAGCTCACTCTATAGTCCAGGCTGGTCTCAAATTTGCAAAGATCCTCCTGCCTCAGCCTACCAAGTGCTGGGATTACAGGCATGTGCCACCACGCCCAGCCCAGCTACTTAGTGCTTAGCTAAATGACTTCTTATCTTGCTTTCACCTGTACTTTAGGACTGTCATTACAGGGACCTGCAGACCAGAGTCTGAATATATAAGGAGGGTGTGATCATTTTGTGTTTTATTTTGGGAATAATAAGACCTATCAGACAAATGCAAAGGCAAATGTGAAGATTCTGTAATTATTATAAAATGATATATCACATAAATACACGGCCCACTCTATATATATAAAAGTCAAGATATTGATTATAAAATATCAAATTACAAAATTTAGCATACTTGTTTCAGGATCTGTAGCAAAAATATACATCAAGATATAAAGAATCTGAGATCATAATCAAGAAACCCAGTTTAATACATATGGAAAGAAATGTCTTCTTAAAAAAAAATCAAACACCTGTGAATGAAGCATACAGCCAAATGAATTCACAAAGAAAATCTTAAATTTTGAAAAGTAGAATGGTCACTGTTTATATTTTTATTTAATTTAATTTCTTAATAATTCAATATATGAGTAATAAGTAATAAAAAGGTGATTAAAAATAGTATCAATCTTGCATCCTTACATCTGGTCATCTGAGCAGCTTCCCCTGAAGATAACAATATGTAATGTAACAACCACTGTTAATTCCTATCATTGTCTTTGAAACCCTGTATCCTTTTTATTGTTTTCATGTTGTTTTGTCTATGTTGTTATTTTGTTTTTAATTCTCTTTAAAATAAAAAAATAGTATTTGTTTGGCAACTAAGAAACTCTTTCTTATAAACTTATATAGCAAAGAGAAATCAAAACAGAGTCAGCCTGAGTGTAATAGTTGGGCATCAACGGATGGTAAAAACACTGCATAAGAGACTGTTGGAAACGATATATTTCCATGGCATCAAGTATTGTCCCACAGATTAAAAACAAATCATAAAGAAAAAAAAACTCTTTCTAAAAGTGGTTACCATTATAACTATGAAAGACTTGGCCTAACCAATGGTGGGAACATCTGACATTTTACACCTGTTGATTTGAAATATACATTATTGAGCACAAAACGTCACCAAGAATATGCCTAAAGATGTGCAACCTGAATTTCAAGCTTTGACCTAATTTCTAATTCACAGCAAATGTAACAGAGCGAAGCATATACTAATTGATGCTATGAGGAAGCAGACAAGTCCAGAATGTGGAACAGTGTACGAAACAACTGACCTTGTTTCTTCTAAATAATAATTTTAAAAAACTCAGTATCTTAGATGTTCTAAAAAAGAAAAAATTAAGGAGCACTCCCCTCAGATCAAATGCAGTGCATCACTTTAATTGAGTCCTGAGTTTAAAAACATGTTCTCTACAATACCAGGGAAATTTGGATACAGGCTGGTTAGTAATATTGTTTAAAAATACTGAAGCTATGATAGTGGTATTTGGGATAATGAAGAAATTGTACTTATCTCTAAAAGAGTCACGCTTCCCTATTTGGACAAGAAGTATATGGTATATGTCCTTATTGTCAAATGATTTCATGAGAAAGGAATAGATTTAAAACAGTTACATAGAAATATTTTTACTATATATTTACTGTCTATCTATCCATCTAGAGAGGTGGAAAAGCAACTTGGGCAAATTACAGTGCATAAGGCTAGGTGAAGTGTATGTGACTCTTCATTTTACTATTAGGTTGAACTGTATGACACGACCAGTATTTGGTCATCTCTTTTTAGCTCCAAAATGACAATTTTACAACAAGTACACTATTTACCATAGAAAACACTAGAAAAGTGATGAAAGACCTATATTAAAAATTATTCAGGAACCAGAGGGTTTATCCATATATATTCAAATTTCCGTAGTTATTCCAGAAAACTTTTTAAATTCAGGATTCAATCAAGATTACATATTACGTTTGGTCCTTTTATTCCCCTTTTGGTCTCTTTAATCAGTTTTTCATGTTTTAAAAAATGCTTCTATTAGCCTTTAAAGATGAGATTAATTCTACACTTTGCTATTTCAGACCAGGAGAAATGGAAAAGTCTATAGTTCATTTTATGAACATGGCACAGCCTTCATGACGCTAAGCCCAATAAAGACAAAGGAAGCTATAGTCTCAGGGATAAATTTTTTAAGTATAAAATTTTTAAGGAAAATAGCTATTCTGAGAATGTGTGGATAATTTAATATTAAGGCATCTATCAATGTATGTTATCACATCAATAAATTAGAGAGGAAACTAATGAAATTATCTCAGAATGTTGAAGACACTATTAACATAATTCATCTAAAATTTTAAATAAATGCCATAAGTAAGGTAGAAGTATATAAGGAGTGCTGAGCACCACTCAAGGGACTTTAATATGTATCTTCTCATTAATCTTTACATTCTTAGTCTGCAGAGATATGTACTGTCATCAGGAATTGCCCAGAAACGAGAACACTGAGTCTTTCTTTTTTTAAAGAAGCAGTCAGCCCTGTGGATTTCTGAGCACTGCTTTAGTTGTACCCCACCAATTTTGGTGTTATAGTCTTGCTTTATTTCAAAATATTTTCTAATTTCCCGTGAGACTTCATCTTTGACAGGTGGGTTATTTAGAATTGTACAGATTGTTTAGAACAATTTTCAAGTATTTGGGGATTTTTCCAGTTATTTTCTATGGTATTTATTTCTGATTGAATTTCACTATGGTCAGAAAACACACACCACATGATTTAACTCCTCACTGTTTTGACAAGGTTTGTTTTATCAGAGGATATTGTTCATTTTGATGTATCTGTGTGTGCTTGAAAAGAATATCCATTACACTGCTCTTGGGCTGAGTGTTTTGTACACATCAATTATATCCGGTTAGTTACTGGTGCTGTTCAGTTCTTCTGTACCTTGTTGATTTTCTGTCTTCTAGTTATATTAATTATTCAGAGAGAAGTATTGATGTTCCAACAATAAATGTCTATTTATCTATCTCTTTTGAATTGATAAGTTTTTGCTTGAATTTTAAGGCTATGTTTATGAAGCATTCTCATTTTATACAGTCATATTGTCTCTGTAAATTGACCCATCATTGTGAAATACTCTCTCTATCCTTGACAAATTTTCTTGGTCTGAAACCTATTTGGTCTGAGATTAGTATAACCTCTGCAATCTCACTGGATTAGGGTAAGCACAGCAAATATTGATCATTCTTTTATATTTAACCTATCTGCATTGTTATATTTAAAGCATATTTTTAATAGACAGAATGTAGTTGAGTCTTATAATTTACCCAATCTGAAAATATTTTCATTGAATTGATATATTTACATCATTTAAAATTTAATGTAATTATTGATATATTTGGATTTTGATCTACCATTTTATTTTGTAGTTGTTTCCTCTGTTCTTTCCCGCCCCCCCTCTGCTTTATTGCCTTTTGGGAGTTATTTAAATTTGTTTGGTATTACATTTTTATGTGTCCACTGGCTTTTGTGTATATATCATTTTACATTTTAAACTAGAAATTATAAATATGTAACTTTTCACAGTTTAGTTTCAATTTATTTTTTACTATTTCAGGTGGAATATAGAAAATATACCTCCTCTCACAGTGTCCTTTACTCACCCTCTTTTTTGAAAACTTCTAATATAATGTTATAATTTTTCTTTCAGCAATCATATATGCTGTAAGGGTCATAAGAGAAGAAAAAGTAGCCTAGTATAGGGAACAGATATTTACCCTGTTTGCTCCTTTCCTCATGTTTATTTTTCTAATATCCTTCTTAATATTATTTCCCTACCATCTGAAGAAATTCCTTTGATGTATTGTTTTAAGAGTAAGTCTGCTGGTATAAAAATGGACTCTCACTCCGGATATATTGGATAGTTTCTAATCATCAAGATATATTATTCTCTGGATTTTTCATCTGCCATCTTTTATCTTGATGCTAATCCAATCCAGTCAATGGTTTATTTAGGTCACTGCATTTTTGGTTGTAAAATTTCCATTTATTTATTTTGGTGCCTTCTATTTCTTTGCTGATTTTTCCCTTTGTTTCCATTGTATTTGACATGATTTCTTGAGGCATGGTTATATTAGCTACTTTAAAATCTTGGCCTGTTAATTACAACATCTGTGTCATTTTAAAGTTGATATTTATTGGCTTTTATCCCCTTATGGATATTAAGAATTTTCTCTTTCTTCAAGTGCTGAGTAATCTTAGATTTACCTTGGAAATTTTGAATATTATGTTAAGTGACTCGATCTAGGTATGTTAAATGTCATAGAATTACCCTATGTAAATTTGGTCAAGAATCAATGAGATTAGGTCCAGGATACAAGTTCTCACCTGTTTTCTATTGCTTGTGATTCTGATGTCCATTTGGGCTTAAAGTTTTGCAGTGATAGTCAGCTATATCCTATGTATGTTCCATTCATTCAATCTAGACCTCATTAACGGTTTACCTTGTAGTTGATTTCTCAAAGCCTTTGGCATGTTGTTTAGGATCAGATACAAGTACAGTTAGCTTGGCAGTGAGCACTAAAGTTAACAACAATTTTATAGGATCGTTTTCTTGAGCTCCCTTCTGTCCATAGTCAAATTCACATTTTATAGCTTCCAAGAGCTCTTTTCCATGGCTTTCAGGTTAAGAAGTTAAATGTTTAGTTTTCCTAAAGAACTGTATATTTCCCGTGATTTCCCCAGGATCTTGCATCTACTTTTCAGGCTAATGAATGAGAAGATTATGAGGGGAAGGTAGCAATGGGAATTCTCCCCCATGGCCTTAGCCTCATAGTTTCTTGGTTGGCATTTTAGGTATCTGTCCAACTGTTGCTGTTGTCACCTGCTGGCTCATGATTGTCTGGGCCTGAGGTGAGAGAAGGAAGAAAACAGCAATGAATCCAGAGAATGTTCGTGCTCTTCTGATCTACAAATTTCTCCTTTTCTAGTCATTGTATCAGAAACATTGTATCAGAAACTCTCTCTCTCTGTCTCTCTCTTTCTCTGTGTGTGTCTCCCTTGTGTAATTCTGTTCTTTAATTGGCTTTGAGTCCAGCCTAAGAGATTCCAGAGAGGAAAGTAAATGAGAAATTCACTGCTGGTCTGACAAGTGTTGTGAATTTTTCTTTTCTCCCTTAATCTGTCTGCTACCGTTTTGCTTTGTACAGTTATCATAACATTGCCGCATGCATTTGATCCGGGACATTTAGTTGCAACCCAGGAGGAGACTGGGGAGAGGGATAAGTCTCCTCTTCACCAGAACTGGAAGCCTTTTAGCTACCCATTGAATAACAAGTTCCATCTCTTTAAAATATTTGCTTCTGATTTCATATGTTATGTAAAGACATGTCTACTGCTTAAAGTAAGGCAACTATATTGCATTATGCCTTATAGTAACATGCTAGTAAATTCTCTTCAATAGAGCAGAATGGCAATGGTTTGGCGAACTTAATAAGAGTAAAATTAAATGTTGCTCGTGTTCTCAAGGGCATGTACAGAGAAGGTAAAGAAGAACAAGGTTAGTGAGGAGAAGCTGGCAGTGGCAGAGATAAAAACTATTATCTCTGGAACTGGAATAATTCTGTACATAGAATGAATGCATATTAAAGGATCCAGATGGCACCGGAAATGCATCTAGAATGATTTTTTAGGTCAACAGTAGGTCACTACAGTTATCCAGTCTCCTTGATGTAATATGTCAAACTAAATTGATTTGAGCAATAAATGTTTGCATTTATGAAATGATATAGAATAACTTCAAGAAAATAGAGCATAATGTCAAAAGAGAGTAGTGAGTCAGGAATTTAAAATCTACTTCAAATGAGTAAATTAGTTTTCCGTGTTTCATGAAGAAGCATATTTCTCGGGTCTGTTGATTGATACAAATATAAATTGGTAGGAAATGTGAAAACCCAAGCAGATGGATGAACTGGTACAAAATAAATAGCTGAAAAGTTTCTATGCAAAGATAACTATGTAAAGAAGGAAATAGAAGCATGCTTTAGAAAGCAACTTTTTAAGCTGTTGAATAAATGGAATGCTTCTTTGTGAGAATTTTTCTTTAAGGTTATCACTTTGAATGCAGAGGAAGAGCTGTTAAAAAAATTGATGCACCTAGTTACTATGCACAATGAACTAAACTCCCTGGAGAGTACTTTCTCTGTTTTCCATGTAAGCCACTCTTTCCCAAGTGCAATTAATTAGTAACACTTTATATATGTGTACATATACTATGAGTAACCAAAGAACAGATGGTAGAAAGGCACCTAGGTGTACCTTATTATGGCAATGTTTGTTGAGCGTTCACTATGTGCTTTAAATTCTTTTATGTACACAGCACTTAATCCTTGTAACATTTTAAACATGTAGGTATGGTTATTATCATTTTTCCAGTTTTATAGGTGAGAAAACTGAAACACAGGAAGGTTGAATTGATTGTTCATGGTTCCACAGCTAGTAAGAGACAGAGGCAGTCTTGGGATTCGCACATTCTAACTCCACGGTGTGTGTGCTTATTTACCACCTTCGCATACCAATAATGAAAATTGTTAAATATGCGTAGAACTGAAAGTGCTAGGTGGAAAGGAAACCAAATAGAAGACAGATATTCGAGGAACTTAATTACACCATATATATTCCTCCCGGATGGTAAAGTACACTGATATTCCCTCACGTCAGCAAAAACGCAAGTCTGGATGAAGGCACGTATATTTAACTCTGTTATTTAACTCTGCTGTCATATCTGCCATCAAGGTTTAAAAACATTATTAAGGGCAGCTCCCGCTTTATCTTTCTGTACATGCCAGCCATGCCTGTTACTTTAAAACTTTATAGCCAGGAGGCATAAAGAAAGAATTCTAAAATAGGTTTTGGTCATAAGCCAAAAATAGGATTAAAATATTTACCTAAAATAGTGATACCATAGGCATTGCGGTATATAAAAGTTATTTACTTGGCGATGGATACAGGCTACTGTAAACACTTCTTTTTGGGGGGTTGTTTTGGGCAAAAAGCCAACAGCCTAGTGGCTGCGAATCCTGAGTGAGGTAGAGAGGGGGATGAGGATGACAAATTCTTATAATTCTGAATTCCTGCAATGAAGGAAGACAAATTTCCCCACTTGGATTCTTTGGACCGGGGCTGGCTTTGTTTACCTGTAACAATTCCAGATCAAAGAGAGAGACTACACCAGAGAATTTCTTTGTGGCGCAAACAAGTCTGTCCAGTCACTCATGATGGATGAAATTTCCTGTGTTTGTTTTTCACAGGCCTGTCTTGGTTATAAAAGTACATTTCTTTTTCCCCAGAGGACTTGTTAATCAAGGTAGATTGAAGGTGTCCAGAATAAACTAATTTATTCAGGTGGCAGAACAACTAGGTGTATGAGCCCTAGACTTAGGCTGCCTGCGCTGAAGCCTGGTCCTCCAGCCCCATAATGATACCACTTTATGATACCACACTGCCAGTCGTCATGGGAGGCAGTCATATTATCATCCCCACTTTGTAGATCAGAGCCTGAGACACCGGGAGGTTCTATGCCCGGCATTTTACCTCGTATCTAGCAGACAGTAGTTACTCAGTAGAAACTGGCTATTTTTGTTAGAGTATTTGGAGGCCACAAGCTGGTGGATGTAGAAGTCACTTCTTAATGCTGTCTGGGAGGCAAGTTCTGCACTGCATTTGTGTGCAAGGCTTTCCATCTGTGGTTCAGTGAGACTACACAGAAGGTCTAACATCTAGGGTTCAGTTACGTAGGGTACCCCAGGAAATGTTTGCTCTGTGGTATGGCTCTGTTCCCATGTCCTGTTTGCTCAAAATTTGTTAGCTCCGCTTGGTGTCCTACCTTAAACCAAGGATGGAGTTACCTTCCTGAAGTTAATTATCTGGTGCCATTGCCAGAGAGCTTGGTGCCTTCCTGGTCTTTGATGTTTATTTGTAAGCATTTGTGATCACTTGGTTGGTAATCTTGTCTACTGGTCTCTATAGAGCAGAGTGTGACACCTTTGACCTCTTGTTTCCTGCCTAACACAAGAGCAGGACCTTGGAGACTCTGCAGTTGGGTTCTCTTGCTGCAAATATTAATATACTCTGCAGAAAGGAAGAGGTGTGGACTCTAATTCAGAAACCATTTTGCTTTATTTTACATCAAAATTTCTAAAATAATGCTGAGGAAGTCTTTTATTTTTCCTTAGAATTTTAAGAAACATCTAATTTATTTTCAAATGCTACATTAAAGGTATTTTATTACTTTTTAAAGAAAATTAAGCTGCGTCAAGACAAGAAACTTGAATGCTTAGGACTAAATTTAATCAATGGAGAATTTGTTTCATATATTGAGATCATTATGAATTTCTCTAAGCATAGGATCATTGCTGTTTTAAAGTCACTTCTACTAAAGTGCAATTCATATTAATTCCACCAATTTTTGCTTGGTATAAAAGATTTTATTTGCATCATACTGTGGTAGCTTGCAGCTGAGTGGAAAATTTTATAGGGATAAGAAACAGCTCAAATACATGCCTAATAAATTATGAGGAAAAATGTAGACTCAAGAAGGGATAGCCATGTAAAGTGTGTAAAAATATCACATTCCAAGAAGAAATAGTTGGGTTTATTCAATATCACATTTGTATTCCTTCCCCTTAGGTTTCCCTATTGGTGTCATTTTATTAAAATTTCAATTTACATACATTCTGATATTTTATGGAAAGAGTCAGACATAAAAGGTGGTTAATGACACCTTGCTCAGTAAACAAGCAAAGTCTTGCTAAACATAGTTTAAATGACGAGCAGCTATGAGTTTGACAGCTATAATGGACTTGAAAATTTTTCTGATAATATTACAAACCAAGACAGGGAAGTGCAGCATATGGGGGCATCATTATAACAGCTGAGCTAAATTCAGGTTGTGTGTGTGTGTGTGGGGGGGTGTGGGTGTGTGTGCGCATATATGCTAATTTACAGCTCTGCCTTTAATGTTTATTCTGTTACGCTTCCTTTGCCTCTTACTGATCCATGCACAGTGACTCTTCCTCCTTTACTAGCTCTATCTCCCCTTAGTTTAGGTGCGAAGGAGCAGATGCACCCAGCTGTGGGCAATCCTGGCCAAATCTGGCAGTATTTAATACCAGCTCTGTCTCTAGGGGGTCAGAAGAGTAAACCAGCAGTTCTAAACTATGGTCTTGACACCAGCAGCATCAGCATTTCCTGGACTGTGGCAGAAATGCAAATTCTCAGGCTTCTCCTTTCAGTTTACTGGATCAGAACCTTGGGCACTACCCAGGAGTCTGAGTTTTAAGCACCCCTCCAGGTGTTTCTGGTGCTTACTCAGGTTGGAACACTGTTAGTTTTGTTCTCGCTGCCCTCTATTCCCTCTGTCTGCCTTGACTTTTTGGCCTCTCTGTTATCTGTGAACTTTAGTTTTCTCACTTTGATTTCCTCCTGGTTGGGTCCCTGGTCTCTCTAACTAAGTTTCTGCTGATGTCACATTTACCGTCTAGTTGTCAGCTGAGCTTATCATTTTGCCCACAGACTGAAGCCTGGTCAGTTCTTTTCTTTAAATACTAGGTCCCAGCCTCGCCGATACTCCTCTCCTTTCATGGGTGGTGGCCAAGTTTGGCACTGAGTCAAATGAACCATTTGGAGGCAATTCTCATGAAGCATCTCCATGATCTAGTAACTCCACACTGTGTCCCAGGGCAGGCTAAGATATCACTGGCTGAGGTTGACCTCCATATACCTCTCCTTGGACACTGTCAAAGTTATTATTCTTTATGATTAGACTCTGTCTTAGACCATGGATCTAAACTTTCTAAACTGTCTAAAGTACTGTCATTATACTTTCCTATCATTGCTGAAACAGCTATTAAGAAGCTATATAAATTATGACACCTGTTGGAAGCCAGCTGCTCCCTTTGGAAAGAACTATAGAAGGCTCAGGATAAAACATGTTACTGATGTGGGGAAAATTTCATGTGAAGAAAGAAATAGCAAAGAGCAAGTTATATTTGGTTACTTTAAGAAGATCTTGACTTCTGTCACTTGTGTTCTAAATATTGCAATTTATATGAGAGTGTATTTGATAGCTTTGTGGAACCTTTGCTTTCCATGGGCTCATTTTCCTGCACATGGACACAATTTACTGAATTTTATTTTCCAGAAACTTGAAAACAGCACAATCTTACTAACAATTTACAGGAGATCAGTGGCTGTAGAGTTTAATGCAGTATGTGTACTCATCCATAGGAGCCTGCGGGTAACCCACTGTGAAAGAAATTGCAGGCCACCTTTTACATGGGTAGAAAATAATTCAACAAGCATTTGTAAACACTCTCTATTCACCTTTAGTCAAAGCCCTTTTGTGTGTTTAGCAATATTCAACATACTTTGAGAAGTCCTTTTTCCTTGAATTTTATTTAATGCATAGCCACTTGGCCTACTTTAAGCATAAGCTTTCTTACATTAAATGTGTGAGGCCTGGTTATTCTTTCTCTATATCAAATGGATACAAAGTTATTTGTAACATCTTAACAAAAACATTTATGGTTGTGGCTATCTGCATTTAATTTTTCACAAATGACTTATTCAATCCTATTATACGCCAGGCCCTATAGTAGGTGCTGGAACAAATGTTTGTCTGCAAGAATCTTCTTGGAAGTCTTTTTGCAGTTAGGTAAATCTTTTCCTGGCTGATGAGGTAGCTATGGACTTGTCTTAGAGACTGGGTAGGAACTTCAGAGGGGCTCCCTGATCATCAAGATGCATGGGTTTGAGAAAGACATGTGATTTGTCTAAATCACTGTTACTTTCTGGGAAATGAAAACGGAAACCCATGTCACAGAAACATTCAAATAAAGATAAAAACACTTTGTGATAGAATTTCCCAATTGGCACCAACTATCCATTTTTTCTTATCATCTGCTACCTGTATTCTTCAGGTTTACAGCAATCAGTTTCTAGGCACTGTGTGTTAGAGGGTCCCTGACTGAAGCCTTGGCCTCCTTCTCTTGAGAGAAAATATCTAACTTGTATCCATAGCATCCCCTTGGCTAAACATACAATTCTACAGCCAAATACGGTTAGACTGTTCCCATGTTCCTATTTCTTTGGATGTTTTCTTTGTACTGGAAATTGAACTCAGGACCTTGTGCTCGCCCAGCAGGCGCTGTGCCACGGAGCTATATCTGCAGCCCCGTGTCCCTATTTCTATCGTAAGCACTATGAAGAATTAAAAACAAAGCAAAGACATTTTCTCTTTGGTTCTACTACTTTTTCTTTAACAATCCTACCGGACTGTCAGTATCTTGAGAACAAGACATGTCTTATTTTTATAAACTCTACAGCACTTCACACCGTTCTCCAATATTATTGAATGGAAAAATCAGTAGATGAATAAACCTGTTCCTAGGGATCGATTACAAGTAGACAACATTCTAGGATTTCTAGGACTCTTGGAAAAGTCAATAAAGTTGGTGCTTTCCTATCATTTCACCTTATGAGTGAAGGTCAGCCCATTTGCAAGGAGAGTTAGGGTAGAGAGTTCCCATTTCGCTCTTTTTTTCTCTTTTTGGTACTGGGAATCAAACGCACGACCTCGCATTTGCCAGGCCGGCGCCGTGCCACTGAGCTACTATATCCCCGGCCCCCCGTTTTACTTCTGATCCAGTCAGCAGCAATTAAACCACGCGGCCATACTCATGTTGATTTCCGCTGCTACACAGTGCCACTCACCTGATCTGAAGCCAGGAGAGCATAGGGGTCGTACCGCCTCCAAACACCCAGACAGTGAAGAACACCAGCAGCAGCGTGGTGGTAAACATCATCTGTTTGGGCTGAGATTCCGTGTTCCGGATAGCTAAGGCAAACGCGATGGCGCCCCTCAGACCTTGCAAGGAAACCAAAAAGAGAAAATGCATGTTTTACGTACTTCCTTCTTTTCAATATATTTCACCTTACAGTTTACCACCACAATTACCTTTCCATGAAACTTTTTGTTTGCAGATAATTATAGATTCACATGGAGTTGTAAGAAATAATACGGAGATACGAAGTAGCCTTCCCTCAGCTTCCCCCAGTGATACCATCTTGTAGAGCAGTAACACAATATCTCAATCAGAATATTGACATTTATACATTAAAAAAGGAGCATTTCCATCACCTCAAGGACTCCTCCAAAAATTATCCTTTTATTGTCATACCCGCTTTTCTCCCATGCGCACCCTCCTTAACGCTGGAAACCAGCAACGTCCTGTCCGTGTCTATGAGGTTTTCTTTTCAGGATTGCTATCGAATCCTACTGGATGGGCCCTTTTGGAACTGCCTTTTCCCACCGACTCAGCATCATTCTTCAGGTGTTCAGGTCCCCGAATTTATCAACAGTGTGTTCTTTCATGGTAGGGATGTTCTATAGCTTGTTTCACCACTTACCTGTTGAAGGACATCTGGACCACTTCCAGCTTCTGGCAGTAGCAGTCAAATGAGACTGCTAAAATTTGCATACAGGTTTATGTGCAAATGTAAGTTTGTATTTCTCTTAGAGCAATGACCAGAAGCGCAATTACTGAGCAGTATAGTATTTGCAGGTTTAGTTCAAAAAATTATCAAACTTCTTTCCAGAGTGGCTGTACCATCTTACATTCCCATGAGCAATATAAAAATCATCCAGTTTCTTTGGATCCTTGCTAGATTTGGTGTTGTTACTATTTTTTTAGTTTTATTATCTAATAGTGAGGTGGTGATAGTTGATTGTGGTTTTAATTTCCATTTTCCAATGGCTAGAGGTGTTGAATATTTTTAATATTAACTCATTATCTGTATACTCTCTTTGTTGAAATGGGTCTTCACATCCTTATTCCATGTAAAAAACATTGATTTGTTGGATTTTTCCATTGTTGTTTTGAAAGTTCTTTATTATAGAGATTAATTAGTCTTTTGTTGGACAGATGGCTTGCAAATATTTCCTTCCACCCTAGCTTTTCTTCTTATTGTCTTAAGATTCAAAGATTTTCCACTATGTTTTCTATGAGTTTTATAATTTTACATTTAAAATCACATTCATTTTGAGTTAACTTTTTAGGCTGAGGTCATTGTTTTATTTTATTTTATTGCCTATGGATGTCTACTAGTTTTCTTAAGTTGTTTCTGGACCTTTGTCAAAAATCAGTTAAATATGTTTGTGTGGGTCAATCTCTGAATACTTTATTTTGTTTCATTGATCTATGTGTCCACTCTTACCCAAACAGCACATTCTCTCAGTTATTGTAGCTACACAGTGAGCTTCAGTATTGGGTAAAGTGATGCTTCCTACGTTGCTTTTTTGCTTTCAAAACTGTAGCTATTCTAGTTTTTGTGCCTTTACATAAAACTAGAATAATATTGTATATACCTATAAAAAATCTTCCTGGGAACAATCATACATGTCAAACAAGAAGGAAATGAAGCTGAGGGACCACTGTAAATTATTAATTAATTACATAATGTTTAAAAACTCTTCCAGATAGCTGACATACCTTTCTAATCTCTGTGATCATAAACTCACCTATTAAAACCTGGTTTTTCCTTGTTTTGCCTTTTCCTCCTTAATAACCATATGCTAACTGAATTTTTATGAATCCATATTAACTACATTTGTAAATTGGTAGTATAGATTAAATGGGAGGACTTTAAAGTGTGATGATGTTAATAAAAATAGAAATGTATACTTTGAGGAAGAATAAATAAAAGCATGGGTTAAGGAGGTGTAGTGGAAGGTTTCTCTCGGGTAACTGAAGACTTACACTACATTCATAGCCCTTATCATATTGTGTAACAGGACAAATAAAGGTTTATAAAGACAGCAAGTATAAATCAAAGAGGTAGTCATTTACTTCTATAGGAAGGTTTAGAGCAGATACATAAAATTCCAGCAAACCACTTTTTACAATGTTTACTGTCTCACTTAGTTTCCAAATTTCTGAGTCTATTCATACTTTAAAAACAATTTTAAAAATTAGATACATTTTTTAAATGTATGAAAGGATGCATAAAGGATGAAAAAGGTTACAATCATCCTGTTTTTTACCTCTATGTTCCCCACTTAGAAGTTAATGCTCTTTTCTTATCTCCATGCTGAGAATATACAAGAGACAGTGGCATAACACAAGATCCAGAGGATTAGACTAGAGAGATTTAATACATTTTGCCTGAAACAAGGCGCCTCAGAAGGAGAGAGGAACATGCATTCTGATTATAAAATACCTTCAAGGAAAAAAGTGTAATGGAGGAAGGAAATTATTCTAAATCTTCATGTAGACAAGGAAATGGCCTGAAGATAAGGAAGATAACATTTGAAGTAGATATTAATAAGAAAAAGTTCTTATACAACAGAAATTCTGAAAGCTGAAGGTGGCTGTACCTAAGAACAAGGCCCCTCCAGAGGTAGTCAGGCATTCAGACCCTGCAAGAGGTGAGAGGGTAGGGATATTAATAACCCAGAACACTGGGGACTGTTTTTATAATGTTCTTTTCAGGAAATACAAACGGTGTCATTAGGGAATGAGAGCTCAAGGAAACAGTCTGGCAACAGACTCCCACCTCTAAGGCGGGGATTAGTAGGTCAAGGTAAAGCCCCCGGCAGTGTTTAATCACAGTGCAAACCTGGATAATCTTTCCATTGTCTCTCTGCCTGAAACTCATTATTGCTAGAAATGTCCAGAAAGCAGCACACCCACAATTAGGTGAGTGTAGAGGCAGCAGAGGAAGTGTTTGTTTTCCTTGCTATCGATATTCATAGTTTGAGTTTTTTTGGAGTTTTTATGAGAAAGAAAAGATTAGAAAATAGAATCTGGATTAAAACAAGTTAGATGGTGCTTACTGTAAACTTATGCTGGATATGAAGGGCAAGATCCTAAGCAATCATTAATCTTCCTAAGTATGCTTAATAATGTAGTTATTATATTAAACTAGTATAATTAGGCTCACAAATCTAAATTATCTATACACGAGGAGTTCATGGCTTAAAAATATACTCAAAATATATCTGTTCATCTGACTTCTAAAAATACAGGCATCATACCAACTAAAACCTGTATTTCTAGGAGATGCAATGCAGAGATTTCGGAAATACCTGGAAAGATCCAGGGTATAGCCTTGTGGCAAGGGAGGAGACTCGGATGACGGGAGCCAAACTCTAAGATGCTGTCGGGAGGATCACTTCTGAATGTGATGGCCAACTAGGAAAACTCGGGAATGGGGCATTCAGAGAAGAGGTCATCTGCCCTTAGCCTGGTCACATGTGGCACACAGAGCACCTGCCACAAGTGCGGTGGCGTGACAGTTCTAGATGCATGGAAATGAGAACAGGGAGTTGCTGGCTGGAGAAAGTGAAATTAATTTAGAACTATAGTTAAGAACTATGGCCTGCTTCCTACCCATGCTTTATGACTCGACAAGTAGCTCGCCACATACTTGGAGCCTAGGCTAATGTCAAATCAATGACCATTCATTTCTTCATTTAATATATATATATATTGATTACCTGCTCTGTGGAGGCTTTGTGTGTACTCATCCTATCTTCTTAATACCATGCATTTAGGTGATAGAAAATTTTAGAATTGAAACAAATTACTAGGCTACTGGCAAAATTCTTACAAATGAAATACTGATCATGATTTATGATTTTCTTTCCAGTAAAACATTTCCAAAGAAAATGTACCATTTCATCTAGAAACGTAGACAACACAGAAGTTATCAAAACTTGTGTTTTATTTTGTTTTCCGGATACTTTGACCCTTTTGTTTACCTTTCTTTTACTCTTTGTTTTGGTCAACTAATCAAAGTCATTCTGTATTTCTGAGAGCTCGTAGACTATAATATTTCCATTTAAGTGGGTTTATTTTGTAGAGATTTTGACATATTTCATATTCCCAACGGTAAAGTCAGCATCATCTTGGGGAATAAAGGAATTACCTACAATTAAATGTGGTTTCATTTAGAATTGTACTCTAAGGATTTCTTATGTTAATTATGTTGACGTTCTATTCATAACAACTGAACATGTTGAACCAAGGACAGCTTTCTAGCAAAGACCCCTGCTGTAAACAGTGTAAAGCTTCCTGTTTAAAGAGCAAAAGTGAAGCTTTTAATCAACTGCAGATTTGCAAATGGATTCTGAGTGCATGAAGGTCAGAATTCATATATATTATATCTCTCTCTCTATATATATATGATATATATAAACACCTGACTTCTTAGGTCATTCTTATTTAAGGTGCAAAGCAATAGGGCAATGCTATAACCATTTCTCCAGCACCCACTAAGTGCTAAACTCTGTCCGAGACACAGAGTGGGAGTGCAACAGTGAGGAAGGTTGGGCTCCTTTATCTTCCTGTGTCCTGGGGCGCATAGTCCTGCAGAAGTGACTCCCTTAAAAGACAAGCTATGATCGGGTATACTAGGGGTTGAATGGAGGGTACTTTGGAAGTATGGGCTGATGGAGAAGAAGGTAAGCTGTTTTGCCTCACGAGGGCTGTCTTTGTTACTTTTCTGGTTGTTGAGACCAAACACCCGACACCCAAAATAAAAGGAGGAGAGGTTTATTTTGGCTCCCAGTCTGTAGAGGTTTCAGCTCGTAGTTGGCTGGCTCCATGGCTGCGTGGCCTGGCAGAGGGGCGTCGCCAAGGAGAAACAATTCATGGCAGCCAGCAAAGCAGAGAAGCAAACAAGCGAAGCAGCGAGTGATCACAGAAGCCCCCTTTCTACCCCTTGTATTCTATCCAGGCCACACACCCTTAAGGCAGGTAGCACTAATGCCCAGGGGGGCCCTTCTATTAGCTACACCCAGTACTATGCTAAACCAGTCAGTGGGTAATTTAGTAACCACATACCCTTGACCCCAGCATCACACACTTAATTCCACTATCACATGCTCTAGATGCAGCCACTCCAGAAACCCCCCCTGCGGTGGTATGAGACTTTGGGAGGACACATAGACACAAGCCCTGACACAGGCCAAAAGCATGACCATTGTCAGTACATGCACATTTAAAGCATTGGAATCAATAGATGGTGTCTGGTTTTCTATACTTGAATGGTTTGTTCTCTCCTGTTCTTTCTCCTATTACCCTCACTTAAACTTCACCTTATCCCAACTGCTCTTCAGTGCTCAGCTGAGACACTGCTTTCTCTGTGAACTTTCCTCTGAGGTATGAGACTGTGTTAAGTTCCTAGTATTACATTCCAAAGACAAGCGATATTTTTCCCTCCGAGCATCTACACAGTGTGCATTCTTATTGGGTAGCTCTGTTTATCACCTGGACCCTATTAGAGCTATAAATCACACATATAATAGATATTCAACAAATATGAATTGGACAGATCAATCAATAGATGAATTTTCTGATTCTTTATAACTTCAGACTGCATATGGAAAAGTGATTGCTACTTCTTAGTATAATGTAATCCTTCAGAGTTATTTATGCGAGGTTAGTGCCTGTGTCTTTGTTATTCACTGGGACCCACAGAGCTTTAGATTGAGAGAGTTCTGGAACCTGCTCGTAGGCCTCCTCTGAGAGGTTTGCACGATCATAAACTAGTTGCCTCATCTCTGAATGGAGGTTTGGAAGCTGGTCTTGTGGTCTCTCACTAGAAGTACATATCAGAATCATGTAGAACTTTAAAATATACGGTCATTCTTGCTAGCGACCTGGCTGCAGAGTTTCTGATTCAGTCAGCAATGAGTTATGTGACAGCTCAGGCTTCTCTCGCCACTGTCACTGTGGTCCAAGACCCATCCCCTCACACCCTGTCTGTGCCCCTGACCGACACTCTGGTTTTGACCTCAGAGCTTCTGTTGCCTCGTCTTTCTGCCACCTGGCTCTCGGAACAGTTTCCTCAAAACCTGGCTTCATGAGGTTATGATTCAGCCCCCAATCACAGTCGCTTCCCACCGTCCCTAGAAACCTTCCCACCATAACTTCACCCCATTTTCCCATTTATTTCTCCTCTCCGTTGAAAAGCCCCATAAGCAAGGCAATATTCACTTAGCATCCTTGCCTGTGTGCCAGGAACCCTCTCAGCCCCTTGCTTCCCTGATGCATTCTGCTTTTCCTGTGGGCTTTTCTAAGCACTGCCTGTCAGAACTATCTTTCTGCCCTCACGTCACTCCAGGAAGGTTTCCAGAATACTCTAGTCCACACGATTCTCTCCTTCTTAGAAATCTTATGCAATATATTGCTCACGGCACTTGGACTCTTAAATCATAGTTTGACATAAAGCAGTATTTAATGTGGCCTGCTCTTTCCTCCTTCCACTCTTAAATCTTTTAAAAGGTTGAAATTACATCTTCTTTACACAATTCTTACATCTCCCCTAGTATCCAGGACGTGACAGTCAGTAACTGCTCTTCAATTAAATGACTGAAGTGGCTTTCAGGCCTATAGACACAGATGATAATATTCAATTATTAATTCATTCCTTAATTGAGGCTCCAGAGTTCAGGAGCATTTAAGAGATAGTTCTTAACTTAAAAGTATTTCCAGGAGCGATATGTAAGGCGCAACGAAGAAAACCAAAGTAGAGGAAGAGGACAGGGAGTGTCTGTGTGATGGATTCGATGTTAATTTTAAGGCAGTTGAGCAAGTATCTCTCTTAAGATGCCGTAGCAGGAGAGGCCAGGTGGGTAACATCTTTGGGACCGGTAGTAGCAACACTGAAAAATAGTACGCCTGGCAGGTTAAAGTGGCAGCAAGGTGGCTGAGGTGATTCAAGCGGGGTGAAGGGCTGGGAGCAGGGGGCAGTGAGTGGCAGGAGGCAATGTCAAGAGAGGCAACAGGGAGCCAGGTCATGGTGGGCTTTTCAATAGCAAGGTGTTTGCATTTTAATGTGAGATGGAAAACTTATGCCACACAGGGATATGATCTGCTCTGTGCTTAAAAGAGTAACGCTGGCTCTGGTTTGGAAACCAGATTTTCAGGCCAAGGCCTCGGCTCCCAGCGAGGAGGGTGGTACATTAGTC
Source organism: Dinomys branickii (assembly GCA_004027595.1). NCBI lineage: Eukaryota > Metazoa > Chordata > Mammalia > Rodentia > Dinomyidae > Dinomys > Dinomys branickii. Next base: position 290,675 of record PVLD010000125.1, on the reverse strand, counting down.
CAGGCAAGAAAGGGACATGGATAAAACCAGGGTGGATGCATGGTAGGTAATAGAAGTATGTCAAATGTTGATGATGTAACAGGGATGTAGAGGCTGGGCCTGCAGATGCCCAGTGTGTAACTAAAAGCAATGAAGTTCTGCATCTCTGCCTTCAATTTTTAATCTCCTTTATGACCTTAAAACTTTGGATCGGGTCCTGCTCAGCTTCACATATAGGCACGTTAATCACTTGAAAGTGTCTGTATCACAAGGTTTATTAGCCCTAAATTTACTGAGCCTGTTTCATCCCCCTTCAAGACAGAGAACCCCAAGATGACAGTAATTAAAATAAGTTTCAAGATAGGGAGGGACATACCACTGCCAGCTTTTACAGCATCCGGTTAGTTATCTCATGACCGGAAGTGAGGATCCCTCTCCAAGAGAGAGCGGTTATCTTATGGGAACCAAATTACCCCTCAAGCCATAAGGATTTCTCCAGGGCTACAAAGCCAAAACTGACATAATTCTCAACCAAACACTAGCCCACCCCAGCAAATCCATAAAGGCTGATCTCATTCTCTTGTGGATGAGCAAGTCTGAACCTTTTGGTTTGCCCCGCCAGCTGGAGTCCTGTCCCTATCTTTCCTTTCTTTCTAATTCTGCCTAATAAATCTGCTTATGCCCCATATTGACCCTTTCCGAATTTCTGGGAGGAGACTCAGGAAAGAACTGCATGGGGCAAGCTGAGATTTCATCTCCTCTTAGGGGGACTCCCTGCAGCCTGGACAGTAACATACCATTTGCTGAGGGGTCACATGAGGGGTATGAGGAGAGGTCTTCAAGGATTTATGGTTTGATCAAGTTGAAGAATGGAAGGAAGCTACAGACAGTATATTTGGTTGCACAGGGGTGATTTGATTTCACACTATAGCCATGTGGAATCTGTGATTCCTCTTGGTGTTCTGAGGAGAGAGCTTGAATGGATGGTTAAAATGTGAGTCCAGGGTTCAGGGGAGAAGTTAGAATCTTTTTACTGGAGAAAGTGAGAAGATGGAAGGCCAGTTCGGAGTTTGAAAACTTAGGAACAGGAAGTTTGTTTTAAACCACCTTTGCCCTTTGCTTAAGACTTCTGTTCTCACTGCTCCATCCCTGTCCCCCCAACCCTGCCTGCAGTGCTCCTCTCAGGGCGCCCCTTGACTGCTTCCCATTATCTCTGGTCAGAAAGCCAGCCTGGCGATCTACGCTACACACTCCTGCTCACTTTTCTTTATGCCCCAACGAGAAAGGTAACTGGGTGCCCCCCCACCCCCGCCTCATTTGTCACATTTGCGGTGGTATTCCCAGTGCTAGAGCGGTGCCTCTTACAGGGTGTGCATTCCTTAAGGTTGCCTTGTGAGAAATGCAAAAATGAATAGAGGAAGGAAAGGTCACTTTTGCATTAGAAAGTACAACTGGAACCCAAAAGGAAATAAGCAGGAGACGGACAGGAGTGAAGGACTGTCCTTGAGGGACTGAGTTTTCATTTAAAAGAAATGTCTCCATATGAATTATTGTGCTGCTTATCTTTCCATTTTGACTACAACCAATTGCAATCCCCTCTTTTTCCCTTTCGCTTCAACTCCTGTGAGGGAGTGGATTTCAAAGATTTAACACATTCTTATTATTAGCCTGGTAAATCAAAGCCTGGTATGGATCTAAAATTGAATTATGTATTGCTTTTACACTTGCTAAAGTCTCATGACCTTGCAAAGGGTAACTACTTTCAGCAAAAATGTCAGCCTGGCTTCCAAATACATTTTCTAGAACATTGTCACCTTGCTACATGGTTCCATTCTCAGTTCAACATCATTTTATCACATGGAAGTGAAGCCAACAGATTGTTTTCAGTGGAAAAACCTGCTCTCAAAAATAGAGTTTTTCTGGAAATTAAGTCCATGTTAGAACAACAGAACTTTCTGCATGTCTCTTTCTGAACTTGGGTCATTTAAACTTAAGTCTACTGAGAAGGAGTGTAATATAACTTTAGTATATTTTTATATGAAGTGAAGTTTGTTTTTGGAGGTCCCGGGCAGCCAGAGGGTAATTGTAAATAGGACTGGCTTTCTCACAGCTCTGAAGTCAACATGCATTGATGCCTCTGGCTTTGGAAGTTTATTTCCATGTAGGTAAGATAGATGTGGCAGTAAACTGTGGAATAGTCTTTACGACAAGCTGAAATCTTTGAGAGTTCCAAGAGAAAGGCTAGCAGAAATCAAACTAAGGAAAGCCCACATTCTGGGAGCAGTGTTCAACTTATGACCAGGTTGTGTTCAAAGTTTACCTTAAAAGTGCCCTTCTTCAATGTGCAGTTCTCAATGGAAGCAGCTTGGGAACATTTGACAGTCTGGAAACATTTGTAGTTTCCCAACAAGGGGTAGTGTGAGGGTGCTACTGTAAGTAGAGGCCAGGGGTGCTGCCCCTACAGAAAGAATCAGTCATCGCTGAGGTTGGAAACTGTAGTTTAGACCCAGGATTAGTTTTTCCCACAGGGGCAACATTATAAATGATAGCAAGATTTTTATTACAGGGGGCTATTTTTGGTAATGATGGCTATCTGTCCACCGAAATGTGGTGCCCTTACATGGTCTGTAGTATGCTGCCCTAACTGCACATGCTGTATTTTCCACCGTGTCTTGGGCTGCGATGTTACCATAGGACTAGTTCTTATCAGGGAAATGAGACCAGTACTGAACTGATATATGTGTCACTTTTGGCCCAAGGTTCTTTCCCTTCCCATAGCTGGATAGAAATCATGAAGTGGTTCTCAAACTCAGTTACATCAGAATCAGGACTTGTTCAGCCTAGGACTGCTGGGCTCCACTTCTGGAGTGTCTGATCCAGTAGGTCAGTGACAGGGTGGAGGATGTGTGTTGCTTCTAATGAATTGCCGTGTGCTGCTCATACAGCGGGGCCACTCTTCTGCATCCCCTGTCTTACGAAGCTACAGAGTCAGAAACTGGAAGAAGCCTGGTTATATCTGAGTTACCACTTGGAAAAGGGGTAACCTTTCCCATGTTAGTGTCAACCCTGGTCTGTGACATGAGCCAGAAAGGAATGACTAGTGATTGAGCCACTGACCACTGGGAGTCTCTGTGTCTCAGTAGCCTAGGCTATCCCAGGGCTCTCCCAAAGCACCTGTAAAGTGGCAAACTCTGATTCACCTATGCTATATGTCTTTGTAGAATCACCGACTTTTTCCTAACAGTTGAGAAAATCAGTACTGGGAGAGATGTAGTAATAGTAATACGGCCAAAGTTACACAATGAATGGTATAGCTAACTAATAAACTTGCATTTCATTCTTCCTGTTATTCCATTGTACCTGTGGCAAAGCTCAATAGTCAGGATTATAGTAAAAATTGGAGTTCTAAGGAAAGATGAGAAGAAGAAAATATATTTCCTCTTCTCTGGGAAAAAAATACATTGCAAGTAACATTCTTGAAAAAGTTATTTTACCTCTTGTCCCTCCCCCAACCTCTTCTGTGCCGTTGCTTCCCTGTAGTCATTCTTGCTGTGCCCTCCGCTGCAGTACTATGGATGTTTGGGAACTTTGTTTTGCTCCAACTACCTGCTCCCTCAAATAATCTGGTTTTCATTCCCTAATCAAAACTCCCATTTCTTTGGGCAGCCAGAACGAGCTTCACTTGAGGAAGAAAGCAAAACAAAGAAAATCTGTTGATCAAGGAGAGTACAGAGTCCTGACTAAGAGGAGTGCACTGAACAACTCTTAAGTCATACGCTTTGGTGGAACTTGTGGAACTTTAAACAAAGTCAAGAGGTTCCAGGCACTGTGGGAAGGAGGGTGTTGATGGTGACCGAGGTTCCTGCAAAGGGTGGGAAGACTAGGGTTCACAGGCAGGGTGCTGGCCTTGGTGCCTCTTTATGAGGGATCCCTGAGTCCTCTAAGGTCACTGTGCTTTTGATTTCCTGGCAGTCCCATTGGGAGAGGAGAGGCAGGCTCAGAGGTCTTGCTCTACTCACAGAGGGTCTGTCTGTGTGTGAAGGATACTGTTGACCACTGTTTGAACCTCCTCAATATGTCAGGACTAATGCTGAAAACTCCTGAATTACCAAATGGTCCCACGGAAATGTAGCACAAGGCATTTTTAAAAGCAGCTGCACCCAGCTCACTTGCAAGTATGACTTACTGGAGCCAATCTTATTGACTTCTTTTGAACTCTATCTATAAATCCTGAGGGCAGAATTAGATGGATTTGTGCCTGACACAGGTAGATTAATTTTTTGAAACTGGTCCTCTTGGGTAGATAATTTTCTAAGGTTTTGTCTGTCCCATGAACAAGCAAACAATTAGTAAGTAAATTCCAGCAGAAAATAGGGGAAAATGATGTGATCTATTTATCTGCCTCCATGGATAAGTTAACTTAGTGAAAGCTATCAGTCAGATATTGGTTCACTCTGGCTGCCTCAAAAAACGTAAATGTACAGGGAACGTTTAAGAATTAAATAATAAAGGTATTTATTTTCTTGCATCCACCTAGGGCCTTATGCCTGCAACACAGGGGTCAGGCATAAACATTCGGAATTGTTTCCTCCCATTACTGAGTGGGTTAGGGCCTCCATGCTCTCGCTGGCTGTACTATCTCAATGCACAGGATGGTCTGGTCACCTCCACTCAGTGAATGTCAAAGTAGATCATGAGGTTTTACGTGTGTCAACTTGTAGGGGGACATATTTATTCTCACGAAATCTGGTACTCGGAATGGAGCTTTTGTTCATGTGTGAATGTAGGGAATTTGTCACTGCTGAGAGAGAAAGCAGAATCTCAAACGTGGTCCTTACGTGGGGAGGGAGACGGAGGGAAGCAGGAGCCACCACTGGCGTTAACAGTCAGCCCTTCTTGGAATGGAGACCTCAGTTGCTGTTAGGGTATTTTCCTGGGAGCAGCTGTGACGTACATGAGTCCTATCTGAAGCGCTACTGGCTGTCTTGTCATCTGTGATGATTAATGGAAGTCAAAGAAACTCCCATTCTGAGTGTCTCAGAGGTGGCGATTCCCTTGCTGGTATTTTCTGTTTATCAGCTCAGTTTTTGACGTTGCTCATCTAAGGCAAGAAGTCTCCCTTTCCCAGCTGTGGAGCTGTGTCTGGGAAAGGGTTAATCCCAAGGGCTGAGTCTGTTTCCAAGCCTGACCTCCTTGTACTTTGCCAAAGCAGTAACACTTATGTAAAAAAATAGTGAACCAAATGGCAGAACCTAATTTACTACTTAAAAACGCAAGGGCAAGTCATTTTTATTGTGAATTTATTTTGGAGCTAAATGAAGAGTGATAATGTTTGGGCTTAATCATAGGAGAAAAAAAACTGTGTGGGGCTGGCCGTCATTCTAAGCTGTTTCTCTGATGTGCCGAATTCATAATAATCACGTAACCTTTTATCAGCACTTGAAACTATGAGCACATAATGGGATCTGTAACTCACACGGGTCTGTTCTGCTTGTCTGTGCTGTCATGGCCACGCTGCATGTGGTCATCCATTATCAAGATGACTTTTCGTGTGACTACTGGACACACTGGTTAAAACATTTTTGTAGCTCATTTCCTGCATAGGCTGGTTAACCATGTCCCACTTGAAAGACCTCAGAGGACATATTCTAGTCAATCTGCTCACGAATGTCTACTCTAAGTCACAGTGCTGATGATCCGAGAGAGATTGGGATGTGATGGAGGTTCTTCTCTAAAGGAAGAAAAGTGCTAACCTTGTGCCACATTAGCTGGTTAATGACCTAGTACTGGTAAGGAAGAGATAGTGGCCTAATTAGTTGCCCAGGGCAGGAAGGAGATGTAGCAAGGGAAGGTGAAAGGACACTGAGTTCTGAGTCAGAGGACTGCAAAGAGGTAGGCTAGGAAGAGGTTTCTTGCAGCACGATAGGGTCACATAGGCTGTCTTCCCCTGGAAGCAAGAACAAGGGAAAGAGAAGAGAGGTCCAATTCTTAGAGGCTCTCAGGTTCTGGTTCTTAGCCTTTGTACATGTATTTAAAGAAATCTTTCTAGGTTGCGTTTAGACTGATTCTTGATTCACTTGAGGGTTTGTAGTAGGAAACCACATTTCCTCACACAGAGCAAGCGAAGATTTGAAAAAATATTCTGAACTCCACATGTCACTTTTGAGCAAATATTATTGTTGTTTACTGTTGTGAACTTCCAGGGAAAGTTTTGCAGTCAAATGTGACTAGGTTTTAAGTGTTGATCTCCTGTCTTAAATTTTTTATCTTCCACCTATGCAGGTAGACAAGGTTGGTCTTAAAGCTGTCCAGGGAGACAACTCCAGATTAGAAAGTTCCAAGTGTAATAGAATGGATAATTTTGAAATGGCATTTCTGAGTGAAATGTACAATTTTGGACAGGAGGACAATGCTGTGTCTCCTGTGTCTCATCCTTTCATTCACCTATTCTCCATTAAATATTCGTGAAGACTACTCAGTTTCAAGGAGTGTGCTGGGATTGAGCTCTAGTGATGAGCATTGTGTCTTCACAAAGCTCTCAGCCTAGAGTGTGTGCAGTTAGGAAACATGAAAACCAGGGTGGAGTGTGATGCCGAGCAGGAGGGGAGAAGTACTGCTGGGTGCCATGGAAACAGATGAGAGGGACAACAGCTCAGACCCCAGGAGTTACAAAGGCTTGTCACAGGGCATCCTACATTAAGGTCTGAAGAATCAAAGAAATTGCTCAGTAAGACAGAGAAGGTGGGTGGATATAGAAAAAGGCTCTAGGCAGAGGGACGGCTGAGTGAACAAGGGGAAACAGCTCAGCATGCTCAAGGAGCCGAAATTCAGGAATCAGGTAAACAGAATGCTGTGCTCACTGGATGGCAAAAGCGAGAACAAGAGACAAGATTGGCCTCTAGGAGGGTCTCAAGCAAAACAGAATGGGGTGAGAGGAATGGATTGAAGAGACAGACTCAGAACAGAAGCTGTGAATTGCAGTTCTGTTCTGGGACATTCTTTCCAAACTTTCACATGCACTTGAGTTACCTGGGGGACCTTGTTAGAATGCAGATTTGGATTCAGTATTTCTAATGAGCTCCCAAGGGATACCAAAGCTGCTGATCTGAGTGCCATATTTTAGTGTATCCAGGATAAAGAGGGCATGGAAATGTCCTTTTCGCATGGTGACTGGTAATAATTATAGCAACGTTTGTTGGCTTGTTGGAGTCCCACTAGCTTAAGAGAAGTCAGGCCCTGCAGAAACTGACCTTCATCCTACACACTCATTTTCCCTTTTTCTCATTCCACTCATGTTTTCTTCCTGGCTGGTGTTTTTGTCAGACAGATTAGGTCATTTTGGAATCAAAGTCTTAAATTGCATTCTGATCATGGTTTGACCAGTGGCTCATCAGAAAGACACTGACAAAGGTGGTCTCTATGCTTGACTGTGGTTCTGAAGCCATAGAATAATGGTGTTCCATCACCTGAAGAACATAGTGTTCCACAGAATTTGAATAGTAAGTCGAATCCCCTTCTGACATTTGAGAGAGGAAACAATAAATGCTAATGGATAATTTTTCTTAATTTAAAGTTTCTCTTCCATGTCTTTCTCCTACTCCTCTGGTGCTGGCAGCCATATGAATGTTAATGAATGCTAGTAGACAATGAATCGAGCCATGAACATTAGCAGCAAAACCTGGCTACAGTCAGTGCCATTGTTTTTATGGCTATGTGAGCTTATAGGTGATGTTTTATAAAAATCAATGAACTGTGGTCATATTCTCCTTTGTTTTGTGATAGGACACATCAGGATTTCAATGTCTTCTTCCAAGTGCAGCAGAAATGGAGCAATTGAAGAAGCAGTGGTTCTTTGATGTGTCGCCTGGCTCCTACCACATGTCCAGGAGCTCCCCCAGCTCCCCTGGTACACAGAGAAGCAAAGCAGTTCTGCATGGTGGGTCTCTAGCCCAGCAGTCCATAGTTCCCAAGTCACAGTGGTTTCAGGAAGGCTGCCAGGGCTCAATTAGGCTTAGCATTTCCCCCTGCTTCTAGCAACCCCTGGCTCTTATTTAGATTTAAATTAAATAAAAATTGCAGCACATAGATTTGAATTAAAACAAGAGGACTGATCTTTGTAATATGCACCACATCAATAGGGAGGCTAATTTGTGCAGAGCACATCTCTTTCTTTAATTTAAACCACAGAGCGCTGCCTCTTTGGTTCCAAGGGAACTGAGAACTGGGGCGGGGCTGCTCACTCATAGCATTAAGTAGGGCTATGCTTGGGAGCAACAGGAACAGTTTCAGGGGAGCTTAGCCTTCCCTTTCAGCCCTTTGTGCTGCGTGTCACATGATACGCCAGAGCAGTTGCAGCCTGCTGGCCTTGAATTTAAAGAAGATCTTAAACTGTCTCGGAGTGAACTTCCCGGATTGACTCTTAACTCCATCTAAGCCACTAAGAACAGAATTTGCATTGATAAAAACTTCTCAAGACAGAGAAGATGGACAGAGAAGACACACTTTTCACCTGGAGCGCTATTAGTCAGGTTCCTGTTTCAAGGTTTTGTGGGCAGACATTGCTAGTCTCCGTGCAGGGTAAACCAGGTGGGGGTTGACACAAAGTGAGAAACTCATTCTAGGCCCTGACAGTCACTGCATTAATTTTAATTGGCTCTAAGGGCAAATGAGGAAATGCAGGTAGAAGGTGGCAGTGACTGTGCGGCACCCATAAATCCTATGAACTTTCCTAAAACCAATGCTGAATTGCTGCAAGCTTGCTTTCTTTTTTATCTTTTTGAGACAGAGTTTCACTATGCAGTTCAGGCTGGCCTTGAGCTCACTTGGTAGCTCAGGCTGGTTTCGAACTCGCAAAAATTCTTCTGCCTCAGACGTCTGAGTGCTGGGATTACAGGTGTGCACCTCCATGCCCAGTCTAGCCCTCTTTCAACACTCATAGAAGATTCATCTTGCTGGCAGGAGTTGAGTGAAAAGGAGTCGGATCCCTCCTTAAAGTCTCACCTCCAGGTGCCTCAAGATTTGGTTGCAGGTCTGGTTGAGGTTTTGTGGGACAGGACGTTTACATATTTTATGGCCTTTTAAAAAGCAGAATGAGTACAAAATACATAAGCAGTGAATGTTCACCGCAGCACACAATGAGGGCCTCTCCTAGGGTCTTGGGAAGATGGTGTAAAAAGGGAAACGGAAATTTAAGTTCATTAACTTCACAGTAAATTTACCTCTGCATTTCTAGTCAGTGCCAGAAAGCCATTGAGAAGTTCAGGGAGAAGATAATGGAAAAAGATTTATCAAATAGCTGGTGTGATTGACTAACACAGGAAGTTCAGGTTCTCCTTTGAGTGGCTGCTGAAATTTATGAAGTACATGGTGTTAGCAGACTACGGACTAGGCTTGGGTCAGGTCTCTATCTCCCTGTTACTGGCCAGGCCCTCATCCTAGGTTACCTCATCCAAACACTTGTGGAAGAGATTATAACAATAAATGATTGCTGAATGAACTTCCAGGTCCATTTAAGTGACTAATTGTAAAAATGAAATCACATTCCCATTTTAATGAACTGCTGTTGCTTGCTTTTGCAAAATGTTTTGAGCTATGTAAACAAAGGCCCTATGTAAATTTATGTGTGAAGTATGGACCATTAGATTCTAAGCCAAACCTCTTATTGGATGACCAAAAGCACTCCAGGCATGATTAACATGGTACTACATTTTGAAGCAAACATTCTTTAAGGTGACTGGCAGGTATTATTCTCACAAACCCAGAAAAAACTGGCTTGTGCTTTGTTTGACCTGCTTTGTGAGCTTCTGTGACTTAAGTCATTTTTAAACTGATCTTTTAAATTCTCTGTTGCCAGGGAAAGATGCTTAAGACATTAAGTCTCGAGTGAGGTGTGGCCGTGGGAATTCATGCAGAAAATCAAAACTGTGTCTGGAGCATTCTCTTTCGAAACAGAAAAAAACACCGGATGTGTGGTAAACACACCTGATATTTCACACATTTGGATGGTGGCTGGTGGGTGCAGGGTAGAGCCTCAGCTTGTGGCTGGGGAGGGATCAACGTGTGTTTGGTTTTATTTTTTTTTAACTTAGAGGAGGTCAAGTTTGCACGTGAGATATATTAGATATGCTAGGCTTTGCTTGGTATAGGAAGGATATGGTTTGAATGTAGGCTTTGTTCTCATTACCTGGAGGGTAAGTCTGATGAGGAGGTTCTAAATTCATAATTAAGAAGCCTGTATTCAGTTCACAATTTCGTTTCTAATTGATTGTGAAACTGTGAGCAAAATACCCAATTTCTCTTTTCCTTTTAATCTCCACAAAGAGACCAGTAATGGGATTTTGGGTAGATGGCAGAGTAGGAATCACGAGGAATCTATCTTCCTGCCTAGGTGACAATTTACTGACAGAATCCAATAGATTATGGAGTCTAGTGAAGGTTTTCAACTTCCAGGGGGGAGGGGTGGATGGTAAACTATGATTCATTTCGCTCGATTCCAGTTCTTAGTGTAGTAGCAGCTACAGGTGACAGAGGCAGGCAGCTAATATGTGCTCCTGGAGTGGGCTGAAAACTTCTTGCAAGAGTCAGCTAAGCAAAAGACCCTATCCAATTATAGATCTGCCTTCTGATCATTGTTTTCTAGTTCTGATCACAGAGATACAAAGAGGTCATTGACCATTGTTGCGGTAGTACCTTTTCCCCTTATTATAAACTCCTGACCTTCTGATTAAAGTGATTCTAGGAGACTTAAAGGTACAGTGTCCTTCTTATTCTTCCTGACCTTGATTTCCCTACTTTTTGATTTTAGGAGACAGACTTTAAAGAGTAGGAGACTTAAAAAATGAGTACATATAAATGGAAAGTTAGAAAGTGCCTATGCAAGCCGAGGGAAAACCACTGGCTCTAAAAGATCGAAAATGACCTTAAATTTATACCTCAGATGGATCCTTGGCACAGAAACTGCCTATAGCAATAATAACAATGAAAAGCAATAATCAAAAACAAAAAGAAAGCAAACCTTGGTGGGGTGCAGCAAATCTGCCTTCTAGAATTATCACAATGTTAGGTGTAAGTGATGAATTTTCAACAAAAATCGCAAGTCATACAAATAAACAAATAAGTATGGCCATTCAAAGAAAAAAAATAAATAAATGAACAGAAACTGTCCCTGAAGAAAACCTGGTGGCAGATATGCTGGATATAACCTTAAATCAACTTACTTAAAGGTGTTCAAAAGCAAAGGAAGACGGAGAAAGTCAAAGAAATGACGTATGAGCAAAATATAAATACAAAAGAAGACATCAAACATCAAAGGAAATGAAAAAGTAATTTAGGGATTAATAAGCACAATAACTGGATCGAATGGAACCTCTAGTCCTAGTTTACTGAGGAATCTCCAAACTGATTTCCACATCTAATGTCTAATTGTTTGATTGATCTTACACGTCTATATTTCTTTATCTGTGTATCCAATTTGAAGATTTCAATATGTAATGCAACAGCCATTGTTAATTTCCTATCACCTTGTCTAAAATTCTGTACTGCTTATATGGTTTTTGTGTTATTTTCTAAATATATGTGTGTTTGTTAATATGATTTCATTCTTTTATCTTTAAAATAAAAAAAATCAATGCCTAATATGGAAAAAATAGTAATATGGAATTAAATCCCAAATGAAGAGAATACACAAAGTATTGAAAAGAATATTATGGGAAAAACATAGATTCAACTCAAAAAAGCAACAGAATCTGTATAGTACTTAAACCTAGAAAAAATATCTTTTATCATTTTGCTAAAGGAGAAAAAAATCTATAGAGATAGCATGTTCCTGCATGGAAGATTAGTATTTGAAAGATGTAAATTCCTCCCAAAATTGATCTTTAAATCTAATAAAATTTAATTGAAAACCTAAAAAAAAGAAAAGTGCAATAACTAAAATGACAAGTTCACTAAAAGTATTCAGAGGGAGATTTGAGCAGGTAGAAGGAAAAGTCAGGGAACACGAAGAGAGAGTAATGGAAACCACTGTGTCCGAGAGTAGGAAGAAGAAAGGATGGAGGAAAAATGAACAGAATTTAAAGCACGTGTAGGATACAATTAAGCAAAAAGATTATGATAGTACAAGAAGGAGGAAGGAAAAAGTATCAAAGAGAATATTTTAAAAATTTGTGCTTAAGAACTTTCCATTCATGTCTGATGAAAGACATTAATATAAACATCCAAGAAACTTGCTGAACCTCAAATTAGGTGAATTCAGAGGCTCAGAATGAAAGAATCAAATGATTGAAAGACAAGATTTTCAAGAGAAAAATCTTGAAAGTTGTAAGAGTGCAGTGACTCATTATATACAAGAGATCTTAAGGGTATCAGCAAACTGCTTACCAGAAACTTTGGGGTCCAAAAGGACACAGATCTATGTGTTCATTCCAAGTGTGAAACTGCCAGCAGAGTCCTTCATTGTGAATGCAAGGACGCATGAAGTCACATTAAGGAACAGAAGCCTCAATAAGCACATGCATTAGTACAATTCAGTAATATGTCTAGTTTATAGCTCTATTTATTCATTCTCTGTATAGTGTAAGAGATGAGTACATTAAAAACCAACGACTGGTCTCAAAGCTAGTATTACAAGTTTGGTTTGTCAAGCTCCAGTTTAGTTTCTACATGACTGAAGAAGCTAATGTATGTGAAATAATGTTTAGTGATTCACATACATGATGAGAAACTCAATGTGAAACTGAATAATTTTGTGACATCACCAACAAAAAGGGGTGGAAATGGAGTTGTGAAGAGGCAAGATTTTTGTCAGGATATTGATGGTATAAATTTAAATTAGAGTGTGATATGTAAAGAAAAATAGCTCTAGAACACACACAGAAGGACAGGAGGAAGAGATTTAAAACTTCATTGCTAAACATAATGAGAAGAGGACAGTAAGGCAAGAAATTGGGGATGCAAAACCACAAGGTATATAGAAAACATGGTAAAATGACAGCAATATCTTTTTCCTTATCAGTAATTTCTTTAAGTGTAACTGTATTAAACATTTGAATGGAAAGTAAAAGGTTGGCAGAGTGGGTGAAAACATATGATCCAACTCTGTGCTGTCTACAGAAGACTCACTTTAGAACCAAAGTACAAACAGATTGAAAATGAAAGTGTAGAAAAGTATATTCTGTGCAAATAGTAACTGTGAGAGAAGGGAGGCTATACTAATAGCAGACAAAACAGTTTGATTCAAAAATATTTATGAGCCGGGCATGGTGACGCACACCTGTAATCCCAGCACTTGGGAAGCTGAGGTGGGAGGATCGTTGTGAGTTTGAGACCAGCCCGGGCTACAAAGTGAGCTTAAGGCCAGCCTGAACTGCATAGTGAGACCTTGTCTCAAAAAGACCAAAAAAAAAAAAAAAAAAAAAAAATTGTGAGAGACAATGACATCATATATAATAATAAAAGGTTCAATACAAAAAGATGTAACAATTGTGAGCATTTGCACACCCAATGACAGATCATTAAAATATATGAAGCAATACCTGCCATAATTATAAGGATAAATATAGCGTTCTACAATCATACTTGGTGATTTCAACACCTCACTCTCAGTAATGAATGAGGTGACCAGACAGAAGATAAGTCAGGAAATAGAGGTTTAATGCATTAAACCAGTGAGTCCCAACAAGTATGTACAGAGCGTTTTATCAACAACAGCAGCCTATACATTCTCCTTAGGTGCACAAGGGAATTTTCCAGGACAACCACATGCTAGATGACAAAAATATGACAACCCTAAAAAGATATGATCATACAAAGTATTTTCACTGAGCACAATAGGATGAAGTCAGAAGTCAGTAACAGAAGTAAAACTAGAAAATTTACAAATTTGCAGAAATTACACACTCAAATAAATTATGGATCAAAGATAACATCAGAAGGAAAATTAGAAAATACTGAGAGATGAACGGAAGTCAAAGCACATCATACTCAAATTATGAGACACAGAAAAACATGTAAAGGGCAATGTTATAGCAGTAAATACAAATTAAAAACAAGAAAGATCTCAAATCAACAATGTAACTTTTTAATTTAAAGGGCTAGGAAAAAAAAACAATTATGCCTAAAACTACCAGAAGGATGGAAATGATGAACACTGGAGTATAGAAATGAAGTGGGGAACCGCACTGAAAGATCATAGAGAAAAATCAGCGAAATCAAATGTTGGCTCTTCAAAAACATAAACAAAATGTTCTTGCACTTAGGCAGACTGAGTAAGAAGCAAAACTCAGGCTAATAAAACTGGAAATGGAAGTAGGGATATTAGAAGTCATCACAGAGAAATGAAAAGAATTATAGGCAATTTTTATCAAGTTTAGCAGCATATAAAAATTATATATCGTCTTTGAGATTTATTTTTTATTTTTTATTTTTTTATTTTTATTTTTTTTTTGCGGTACTGGGGATCGAACTCAGGACCCTGCGCTTGCTAGGCAGGCACTTATTCCACTGAGCTATATCCCCAGCCCTTTGAGATTTATCTTTGGAAAGCAAAATGGTTCAACATATCAAAATTAATCAAAATTGCAAACCACATTTACAGAATGAAAAGAAATTTTCACATGATTATCTCAACTTATACAGAAGAAGCACCTGACAAAATTTAATGCCTTTCCTCCTTCCCATCTCCCAAAACACAAACTAGGAATAGAAGAAAATGATCTCAAGTTAATAATAACCATGTATGAAAAACCTAAAATAAATATATTCAATAGTAAAAAGCTGAAAGTTTTTCTCTAAGATCAGGAGTGAATTAAGAATGTCCACTCTCAACAATGGTGCTCAACACAGTATTGCAAGTTCCAGCCAGAGCAATTAGGCAAAGGAAAAAGAAAAGGGAAAGAAATAAAGGCATTCAAATAGAAAGCAAGAAGTATAACAATCAACAATCTCTGTTTGTGTATACAAAGCCCAATAGAATCCACAGAAATAAAAGAAGACATAAATGGAAACACTTCCCATATTCATGGGTTGTAAGATTTATACCTGTTAAGATGTCAATACTACTTAATGGAAATCCTCATCAAAATGCCAATAACATTTCTTGGTTATTTTGCAGAAACAGGAAATTCACATGAAATCTCGAGGGATCCCAAACAATCAAAACAGTCTTACAAAAGAAGATAGAGGACTCAGGCTTCCAGATTTTGAAACCTACTACAAAGGCATCATAATCAAAACAATGTGGTAATGGTATAAAGACAGACGTAGCATCACATGGAGTACAATAGAATCTAGAAATAAATTCTCACTTGGGATGATCAACTGTGTTTTGACAAAGTTGTCAAGACCAAGCAAAAGATACTCTTTTCAACAAATGATGCTGGGAAAACCAGAGATCCCTACGGGAAAGAATGAAGTTGAATCCTTACCTTATACCAGTTACAAAAATTTACCGCAAATGGATCAGATATGTAAGTTTAAAATTGTAATATTCGGGGCTGGGGATATAGCTCAGTGGAATAAGCACCTGCCTAGCAAGCGCAAGGTCCTGAGTTCGATCCCCAGTACCGCCAAAAAAGAAAAAAAAATTGTAATATTCTTCAAAGAAAACATAGGACAAAAGCTTTGCAACATTGGATGTGGCAGTGGTGTTTTAGATATAACATCAAAGGTACAGGAAACAGAGGAAAACGTAGACAAATTAGATCTAGTAGAAATTTTAAAGATGTTCTGTATCAAAAGATAACATAAACAGAGGGATAATAGTAACAAATAAAATGGGAGAGAATATTTGCAAGTGGTGTATCTGATAAGAATTGAATATCCAGAAAACAGCAATTTTAAAGCTAAATGACAAAAAACCAAAAGACTTGGTTTAAAAATTGGCAAAAGATTTGAGTAGACATTTCTCCATAGAAGATATACAAGTGGCTATCAGTGAAAGAAGATCGACACTACTTACGCTAATGATCAAGGAAATACAATAAAGCAATGATGAGATAATGCTTCACATGCAGAAGAATGATTACTATTAAGAAAAAAAAAAAACCAGAAAAAAGTGTTGAGGTTGTGGAGCTCCTTTTTGGTTTGTTTTTGGGACAGGATGTTGTTATGTAGTCCAGGCTGACCTTGAACTTGCAGTGATTCTCCTGCCTCAGCCTCTGGAGTGAGGATTATGGTAAACATCATTATGCCCAGTGAGAGTCTAGAACTCTTTTGCACAACTGGTGGGAATGTAAACTGGTACAGCGACTATGGAACGCAATATGGCTATTCCTCCAAACAGTACAATTACTATATTGTTTCTGGATAAATATTAAACAGAACTGTCAGCAAAGCGTCAAAGTCATATTCATATACTGATCTTCACAGCAGTATTATTCACAATATCTAAAATACGGAGGCAATCCAAGTGTCCATCAAGGGAGGAATGGATAAGCAGGATATGTTATATACATGCAAAGGAATATATTATTGACACATAGAGAAAGGAAATTCTGTAATATGTTACAATAGGGGTAAACTCTGAGGACATTGTGATACGCCAGTTACAAAAAGGTAAGTACTGTATGATTTCCCTTAGAGGTAACAAAAATCAGAGACAAAAAAGTAGAATGATGTTTGTCAGGAGTTGGCAGCAGGGACAATAGAGTTACTGTAGAGGTGCAGTTGTATAAGACGAAATGAGTGGCGAGATGGGAGGTGGTGATGACCGCATAATTTTATGAATATATTTAATAGCCTTGAACTGTATACTTAAAAAGATTAAGATGATAAATTTTATGTTATATGTATTATAACTACAATATAAAGGGAGATTTGAAGACAACAATGTGCAATGTAACAACCATTGTGGATTTCTACCATCCTGTTTAGTGAAGCTCTGTATCATTTTTAATGTTTTTTTATTATTTTTAATTCTCGTTAATGGTTTGATCAATCTTGCACTCTTACATCTGGTCATCTGAGCAACTTTGTTGAAGATAACAACACGTCATATAACAATCACTGTTAATTCCTATCATTTTGTTTTGAAACCCTGTGTCATTCTTACTATTTTTGCTTTGTTTTGTTTTTATCTATATTGTTGTCATTTTTTAAAATTCTCCTTAAAATAAAGAAGGGAGAGAGAGTTTTTTTAACCTTGCCCTGACTTTTGAGTTACTACATAGCCATATAACATTGCAATGCCCTCATCTGAAAGCTAAGACACCTGCTAGTAGAAATTCCCATATTCTCTCTACACACCAAATAGTACTATCAATATTATTAACTTTTAATAAAATGACTATTAAAATATAAAGAAGAAACCTAACTTTTGTTGTTTAGTTATTTCAATACAAAAATATACAAAACCAAAATGCAGATACATAAAAAGAATCCCACTTTGCCTCAAGGTGGCTGTGACATTTGCACTGAAGCTGCTACAGTGCTGATGTTGACTCAGTGTCTGGCAGATGACACAGTGGCTTTAAAGGGAAGGCAATAGGTGGCATTTGCTGCACATCACAGTTGAAGGTAGGTAGCTGTCCTGAAAATGTGGCATGCTGGGAACTAGCTAGCTGTCACTCCCATGGACTCGAGTAATAATTTCTGCCCCATCAATATGATGGAATCACTGTTTTCCTCCTCCAGAGTGCTCATGCTTTAAAACATGGTCAGATAGCAAATTATTTTAGATTTTGTGAACCACAGAGTCTCTGTAGCAACTACTGATTTCTTCTCCTATTGGACAACAAGAAACCTCATAGGTAATACATAAAACAAATGATGTAGCTGAGGAACTTTATTAACAAGATGGGCGTGCACCAGATTTGCTTTGCTCACCCTTTACTATAGAATGTCATGAAAACATTAAATTATGGTTCTCCTCATACCTCTTGGCTGTATAATATACACTGTATTATACTGAACTCTCAGTTTTTATTGCAATATGAATCCCGCAACTAAGCAAAAATTAAATGGTGCCCTTCTTGGACAAGCCATCAAACCAGGTGGCCACTGGGGCAGACGCTTACCATCCCAATATGATAACTTAACCCTTTACATTATTTTCAAAACATTTTTGGTAAAACATTTAAAATATAATACCCAAGTTTTGAAAATGAGCTGCTCTTCCCTGGAGTAAAGCTACTGATATTTTGATGGGAAATAAGGACATGCTTTCCAACTCCTAGAAATCTTTAAAAAAGATGCAACCTGATCCCGCTTCCTATGTATTACTTGATCAAATTTATCTCTTGCTTTCATAATGGAAGTCAACTCACCTCTGAAGTTCATTATTGTTCTAAGCTGAAGATCACTCATCAGCCCAACACCTTACCTTCTCTCTCTCTCTCTCCCTCTCTCTCTCCCTCTCCCTCCCTCTCTCTCTCTCTCTCTCTCTCTCTCTCTCTCTCTCTGTCTCTCTCTCTCTTACCCTAGCATGTCTGGGGATGCCAGGAAGTCCCACCAGAAGTCTTTAGGAGGAAGATTTTCACCTTTGGATCTCCATGCATGTGGTTAAATGACTCCTCAACATGGGAGCTGCCCCCAAATAAGGGGTGGACCAGGCTGGAATAGAGTCAAAGGTGACACAAGCCTTTTGTTCCTACTATTACTTCTAAAGATGTGGATTTCTAGATACCAGGTTGGATTTGATGTGGAGTGTCACAAATGTGGGTTCAGGAAACCTTGTTCTTGGCCAAGTAACTTAACGCCTTTGTGATTTCAACTTTAGTTTCCGCATCTAAGAAAATGTGTGAATGTACTTCATAGGATGGATAGATGGTAAAGAGCAAGTAGAAAATATCAGTGTTAGCTTCTTTCATATTTTCTATGCATCCCTATGTGCCCCAAACTCTATTGGTTTGCACTATTCTTGTAGCAGATTTTTCTCTTTTCTCTTCTTTTCTTTTCATTTCCTCTTCTCTCTTTTCCTTTCCTTTCTTTCCTTTTCTGCCGTGTATCCTCCAATGGACTGCCTCTGAGTGTATAGTAGGTATATACACACAAAGGCATATAGGGTTTCTGAAGCAGCGCTCTACACCATGAAAGACTACTGAAAAGAAAATTGATTAATACACAAAACCTCCAGTCTCTACAGTTGTTTAGTAGACAGCAAATTCATTTGGTCTATTTTCCTTTGGAAAAGGGCCTCCAGGTGTGGTTTCAACAATTACAACATAGGTTACTTGTTGGTTCCACCACCCAGTACCTAGCTCTACTCTTGAGCACCTGCTGAGTGCCCAATTAATACCTGTTTTCCCAACTAGCTAACTGAGCATACTTAGATCCAATTTGCTTTTGTGATAACCACAGAAAGTTTCTGGAGTCTTACAGAAGGAAGGAGCAGATATTCTAAGAAAATGCTTTAACACTGGACAGGGATGGCACCATTTACACACAATTTACCTGGAGCATGCAGGTAAATTATCTTAGAATAAAATGATAATTCAAATTCTCCAATATACCAATTGATCTGAAATTGGCCAGGAAAAAGTCCATGTGCATTTTTGAATAGATACTGTACCTTGAGGCCATATTGACAAGTTCCTATCAATTCCACGTTTCACTTAAAAGAGAAATCCTGTTCTTGCTCATTCACCTGTCTTTTTTTATTTTAAAGGGAATCGAAAAAGAAGAACAATAGCAAAATGCCAATAACAGACAAAAACAAAACAAGGCAGAAACAATAAGAATGATACAGGGTTTCAGAATGAAATGATAAGGATTAACAGTGGTTGTTATATTGCATATTGTTATCTTCATCAAAGTTGGTCAGATTACCAGGTGAAAAATGCAAGATTAATCAAACCATTAAAGAGAATAAAACATAGAAACAAAAAAATTATAAACAATACAGAGATTCACCCAGTAAAATCACAGGAATTCAGCAATGGTTGTTCTGTTGCTATGGGGATACAAACTTGGTGGCGGGTACCGTGAAGCAAAGAAAGCTCATGTTGCCCTGGATGGTTTCTGAGTGTCTTCACGACTTTCCAGGTTCTGTGAGAGTGGGAGAGAATAGCTGTGCTAACACACCCTACAGCTGACATACCTGAGAACATCATCATGTGCTGAAAGTTCCGGGGGATCCTCTGTGTTCGTCCCAGATTCAGGAGGAAGGAGAGGGGATATATGTTACATGCTCTGGCCACAAAAATTGCTAGCTGTAGGCAAACACAAGGACACATTGAGGAAAATGATACTGCAATGAGGGCTTGACTCTGAGCATAACTATTATGTCCTCAAGCTTCCCTACATTATGACCCAGAGAACAAAGATAAACATATCAATTCATCTGTGTCCATCCCACTCCCCAAATTAATCCTGCAATGTCAATCCTTTACAGAAGTCGTGGAGGGTCTCTGCCTTTCCGTGAACATATACTCAGTTTAAAATGGTTAGCCGACTCATTTCAATCCCTATAAATCTTCTCATCCTATTTATTCTGCTGATGCCTGACTCTCGGCTCAGTTTTGCTGTAAAATGTGAGGCAGTGACTGTTGTGACATGTGGCATTATCTTCCCAAGCAGTACTTCAGAGAGGATAAATGTACTTCTGCTCCCAAGGTCCATCTTCCTTTCCATCAGTTAATATGCCTGTCTCTAGCGAGCTTCACTTACTTTTCCTTTTAGTGGATTTAATTTAGAGAGGCACTGCCTGTATAAATACACAATGCAATGGCAGCTCTAAGAGGCATTTTACCAAAATCAAAATTTTGTAGGGAAAAATCTATAAAAACATTAGTGGTATTCATCTCTCCTTTTTTTCATTTTTCCATTGTTGTCCCTGATACGTAGCTGTCTATTCTAGTCTGAGCTCAGTGGGATAAAGTTATTTGGGGAAAGGAAGCTTTTTTCTAAGATCCAGGTTCTGGGTGCAGTTGAAAGCTTAGCTGCATGCTCAGTGAGACAAGACGGAGGGGTACGTGCAAGAACTTAGCTGAGCAGGGCTGGAAAGAGAGGTCAGCTGTTAAGAGTATCTGCCTGTGGTCCAAGGTGGGAGGAGACAACAGCTGCTTGCTGAATACCCTTGACTTTCCTGATGGCTCAGTATCCCTTTGGACAGATAGCTCTTCCACTGGGAATGCCTCCTGTCCAGGCCTACAGCTAAGAAAATCTTCTACATTAAAAGTGAGGCCTAGATTTTATCTGCTTCCTAGGAAAGAAAAGGTGCTTTCTTATTAAAATATAGTTTCAAGTGCACAATGCTTATAAGGTTGAAAGTTATACCTACGGTGCTAAGATCCTTACTCTCTCTTAATTTTAAAGTCCTCCCTAGGAAAAAAAAAATTTACTGTCTTGAAATGAAAACATTTCCAAACCTTACAACCCTGCCTGCTTTCTGATCTACTCTAATTCAAATTAAATACATTTTCCTGTAAGAAGGGTCTTGCTGTAATTTCTATGTAAACAATTTATAATTTTTAGCCAAACACATTTTGAAGACTTGCAAAATTTCAGACTCCTTTAGTTTTTCCCTTTTATTTCTCTCTTATCCCGAACCACACATTTTTAATAAAGGCCCCAGGTTTTTAGGAAGTGTTTCTCTCTAAACTGGAAATTTCATATCTGCCTTGACTTTGAGCTTTGCAGGGAACCTGAGGGCATAACTTTAAAAATTTGTAGTCGGTTCTCCTGTCTAATCACCCCATGTTATGTATTTCAAAGGATACAAAGGCTCCGAGTATAAAAAGAGCATTAAAAATATGATTCTGGAAGGTAAACAGTGCCAGGCCCATGTAACAGAAGATGACGTTCTCAGCCAAGAAGTTCATAAATTCGAACAACTGAAAACAAAACAAAAACAAAAACCCATTAATTGCATCTCAGACTTAGGTCCATTTTAATTTGTTGTGACCATGCTTGATGATGGGGTGGTCCTCGTTCCTCTGGGAAACTACCCCTTTGGCACTGAGCTCAGCCTCTCGAGGACACGGGCCCCACCCATTCTGCCAGGTCATCTGACTTACCTGGCTCACTGCCCAGTGACATATGCCACACTTGTGTCCCTTGAAAGCTTCCAGAGACACCTTCAGGGAGTATTAACCAGCATGATTCTTTCATCGAACAATTACTGATAAATTAGAACATGTTCCCTGTTGAAGAACTAAAGCTAAGCAATATGCTTGAGGTATATTGTAATTCACAATGCAGAGATTATTTAGCCTCTCCTGCACACTACCCAGTAGATACACTTGCGCTCTCAGGCCCCAGAGAACTAATTTTTTTTTTCATGGCAGAAATCGAACTCAGGGCCTTGCACTTGCCAGGCAGGCAGTGTTGCTGAGCTAGAACTAATTGTTTTTTTTTTAAGCTGAAGCTAAATTACTTTACTCAGACATGCAAAGGAGACAAAAGGAAAATTTAGAAACTAGGAATAAGGATGATCCTTGATTATATAGTATTTTAACATTGGAATGATCAGTTTATTTCAAACTCCAGACAATGAAACTCATTAAACTGACTGATGTTGATATAGCTATCAAATGTCTATGATTTCTGGCTGGTAAAAAGAAAATGATTGATCTCAGGGACCAGTTTATTCAGGAAAAGCACAGTAGATACATCAAATTCAGTCAGAAGCAGGGAGTAATAACTTGTTATGGTGAGAGATACTCCCAGGAGTTATTCTTAGACCATTAACCAAACAATTTCAGTTGAACATGAAAAACATTTTCCAACTTCCATATTAAAAATAAAGGGGGAATGTGTCCAGAGGCCACAGTGAAGGCAGATTTGGAAAAGACTTTATGTTCCAGACTTTTCATTTAGAAGTCTCTGGAACTTCTTTCCCAGACCTGCATAAATCATTGTCAGGTAAATGTCTCTGGAGGCATTCTCTTGACTTTTTAAGGACTCATTATTTTTTCATGTAATGTATTTACAGCCTTACAAATAGTGCCCAATGCCTGTTCACTGACAGTTGACAGAAAGAAAAGTAGAATCTTGTCAGAAAAATTATTTAAAACCAGTAACAGAAAGGATTAAAAGAGATGCAGCTCCTTGGGTGCATGATGGTCTGTCTACAATGGCGGTCATCATCAGGGATCCTGAGCACACTTTCCGAATTTTAGACCAACTAACATAAACAAACACTGTCACTCTGATGACTGCAGAGAACTGGAAAACATGAGAGTCAGGGAAATATAGAGGATAAGAAAGTTTTTCTAGCTCATTATATTTTTACTTCTTCCAGAAGCAAGATTTGTGTATCACCTTACTTTGTTCAGGTTGCTGTAACAAAATATCATAAGCAGAGTGGCTTAAACAATAAAAGTTCATATTTAATATTTCTGGAGTCTAGAAAGTTCAAGAGCGAGGTGCCAGCTGATATAATGCTGGGGAAGCCTTCACAGTTTGCAAATGGACACCAGCTTCTTGTATCCTCAAATACAAGAGAGAGAGATATCCTTTGGTCTTTTCTGATTAGGACACTAATTCAATTCATGAAGATTCTACCATCATGACCTAACTACTTCCTAAAGGCCTCACCCCCAAAGATCATCTCACTGAGGATTAAGGAGTCAACATAGGAATCCTAGGGAAAAAAAAAAAACCTTTCAGTCTTTAGCAACTATCTAGCTTTTAACATTAAAAAAACATCAAAGTTAAATTCATAGCGCTTCTCCTAAGCTGTTCTGAAATGTATTGCACTCCAGAGAGAGTATTTTGGTACCTGGAATCTCTTTAGCCTCTTCTTAGTAGCTATGTCTCAATTTCTCTCTGCAGGGTCTGCCTGTTTTGTATAGCCTTGGTAGCTCAGATACGGAGTGGGTAATCTGGGACTAAATCACTCAAATCAATGTATTTCTCTAGGTAATGTGTTTGGCTTAGAAGAGGATGTGACATGTTTGGAGCCAAAGAAATTCAATGAGACCTTTGCAAAGAATGCCAGGACAAAGATTTCTACCTTCTTACTGGATGAGGAATCAAAAGATGGCTGACCAAGTAATTGCTGGGAGCCATTTTGTGACCATAGGGGAAATGGCTGAAGAGAAGCTGGGTGTTGGTGCCAAGATTTAAACTCCTGTATTCAGTCTCTCCAAAACCAAAATTCTACCCTTGGAGTTTTGAATTAAAGAGATCAAGAAATCATTTGACTGGAGGTGGGATTATATCACTTAAAATTATATACTTCTTTAAATACATGTACTAGTTAAGAGAACAAAAAAACCTTTCCACTCTGTAAGAAAAATCTTTTTAAATGGCATGAGGTCAACGTTTTAACCTTTTTTTTCAGATGAAAAGAAAATCTGGTTCTTTTGCCTACTACCATCCACTCAATTGTAACTATTCATGATCTTAAAGAAACACGAAAAGTATATGGGATGAGTCAGTTACTTCTGTAGATGGAAATTTTTGCTACTCATTTTAAGTGGGAGCCTATGGTTTTAAATACAGAAGTGCCTCAGTTCATGAATTCAATTCGTTCCATTATCTTGGGAAAGATGGGTGTGGCCATGTTCATCACCTGATGCAGAGCTCACCAACAAAAACAAAATTTTGCCAACTGCTTCTGTTTGCAGACCAAATTGTTCACAAAGGGTTTGTGAATCAAGGTACCACTGTATTTGTTTTAGAGATTTTCTTCCTTTGAAAAACTTAGACTTTTACTTTGATTTATTCATTTGGTTTATTAAACTGTTGTTATTTCTGTCTGTATCAGTTCCAGGCTCTTTTATATTAATGTAGATACATAATACTTTGAACTATTTCATATTCTATATTCTCAGAATTTTACTGATTTTTCATGTTTAAAGAATGTTTTTATTGATGCTTAATCATCCAGAAAAGTAGGTAGATCATGTTTACAGTTTAAGATTTTAAAAAGGATTACAAGCACCCCAAAATCACTCCTGTTCCTTTTCCTCCTCTTCCTTATGCCAGTGTACCTATTAGCGTTTCTAACACCACAAATTAGCTTTTCTTGTTTTCTTTCGGTTTTATATAATAGGAATTAGGCAATATGCATTCTTTGTTATATAACTGGAATTAGATGATGTATGCTTTTTGTTGTCTTTCACTTGACAATAAATTTGTGGTATTCTTTGTGTTAGGAGTATACATTTGGGTTGTTACCAGCTCGGGGCTACTAATGCATGTTTCTGCTATATGTTAACCTCCGTGGAGAATTACTGGAATGTGATGTTGGGCAATTTTCCAGAGCAGTAGTGCCACTTTACATTTCCATGAGCAGTTCTAGTTGTGTCTAGTTGGATCTTGCTAACATTTGGCTTTGCTGATGTGTTTTAAACTCAGTTTTGCCTTTTGACATGGAATCACCTTTCACCTCAGAATCTTGCCAGTTTGCACACAAATTACCTACCTGCTGTTCCACTTAGAATTGCACCGAATTTTGTAACTAAATTCGGGTAAGGTGTACATCTTTTTCCTATGGAGGTTCTGAATCCACCAGTATTGTGTAGCCTCATCATCCTTTTGGTTTTCTTTAATTTCTCTTAGTCATTGCTATAGACAGATTTTGAACATCCGTCTAGATTTATGTTTAGGCATTCAGTGCTTTTTGTTGCTATTGCAAATAATACATTTTTCAAAGTCCATGGTTTTTTTTTTTTTTTTTTTTTTTTTGCTGCTAAACTCACATGCACAGTTGATTTTTTAAGTGGATCTTTCATTCCGTGTATTATTGCACACATTTAATAACAGCATTGACTGGTAGCTTGCTTGCCTTTTCCATGATCATGTTTTACCCCTTTCTAGTCGTCACACACTTTGTGTCTTTTTGTATTTGCTGCTGTTGCTCCATCACCTTTAACAAGATCTCTAGTACTGTTCACAGGAGGAGTGATACAGTGATATCCTTCTTAATCTCAAAAGGAAAACTGTCGATGTTTTTCTACCTGTCAAGCTCACAGAGGCATCGAACAGATTATGGAAATTCCTTCCTTTTCTTGGTCTAGTAGAGACAGTCACTTTGAAAAAACAAGAGTGCTGATTTTTAGCAAGTACTTTTTCTTCACCTATTAATATGACCATAAAGTATTTTTTATTCTTTTTGTGTAGTTAATTATATTAATTTTAAGTGGTACATCAGTCGCATTCCTGAAATATTCAAGCATTGCAAAATATGTTCCCATTCTTCCCTCAAATTACTTGAAGAATTTTCTTCACAGGAAAATTTTTAAATTATGGATGTATAGTAATTATTTTACGAGATATAAATATAACTAGTCAGATTATTTTGGGGTCAATTTCAGTAAGTTGCATTTTCAAGGATTTTATTCTTCTGCATTTTTATATGTATTAGCAGAGAGTTGTTCGTAACATCCTCTATTTTAATGTCTGTAGTTACGTCTTTCACCCAATCATTGTGGGTGACTTGTCTTTGCTGTTTTAATCCTGATGAACCGTATGGGAGGCTTACCAATTTTGAGCGCTTTGAAGAAACAAATTCATTTCTGTTGACTGTTCTGTAGTGTGTCCTTCCCCATCTCATTCATTTACCCCATCTTTCTTTCCTTGCCTACAAAACATTTCAGTTTCATTTGTTTTATTTAGTAGCTTGGCCTTTCATGTCCTGGCTGTCCTGGATGCTTGTCAGTTCTTCCAAACATTTCACTTTCTGTACAGTATTCAGCTTTTCTAGTTGCTTTCTGAAGGAGAGTTGTCCTGACATCTGCAATCTGTGTAACCAGCTTTCCCTGCATGTATATTTTTCCAGGTTAAAAAATCGTTTTTTGTTTGCCTCCCACTCACTGCCAATTTCCTGGTACTTTATACCACAACAAAACTGTATATCAGTTTAGAGGGATTTGACAGTTTTATAATATAATTGGGTAAAAAGATAGATTGTCTGAAAATATTGCAATACAAGTTAGCTAATTTAGAGGAAAAATAACAAAACTGAAAGACTAAAGATGGACTCTTCACTTATTCCTTATGCCCCAATAAATTCTAAAATAATCAACAAATAAATGTACTTATGGTATTCAAGAAGTTATCAGTAATTTTGCACATAATCAAGATTACTGAAGCATTGTTTTATACAGTATTAGCAATAACTTAGAAACAAACACCCATAATAGGAGATGGCTGAATAATGAGGCAGTTATGTAATGTCATATCCAAGACCCACTGCTCACCAAGGCCAGCCGAGCAAATAATGAATGCTGGTGGGAATGCGTTCCCGCACCCTTATACACATGATTTTCACTTCATTGTATGGGCATGAACCAATTTCTTAAAACATGAAACCATGTTACTTTCAGTTTCAAAAACTCGATTAAAAATGAGAGAAAAAAAATCTTAAAAGTAGGATAAAAAAACCTTAAGATGTGGCATTTTTATATAATGGAATATTATTCAGCTATAAAGAAAGACAGTTTTGGGGACTTTGTAGGCAAGTGGTCAAAACTGGAGTCCGTACTCATAAGTGAAATAAATCAGCGATACATGTGCAGGCAACGTATTGTATCACTAGTGTAAGAGCCCGAGCGTGGGAATATAAACTAAGAGACAGGAAGGAAATCTGTTCTAAAACAAAGAACAGAAGGGACGAGGGAAAGGAGAAAAGAAAGAGACAGAAATGTATGTATGTATATATGAATATACATATATGCAGGAGGGCTAACATGGTTCTACTATTGTATTATATCACTTAATGCTAAGGAATAATTGATGACGGGTTATTTGATCAATCTTGTATGTCTGTATGTGTTATCCTGAACACACACTTCGAAGATATCAATAT